>CM062233.1:19702556-20087490 GCA_031216185.1 Syzygium aqueum
CATGAGTGCTAGCTTGTTGTGCTAAATACCTGTCTAGGACTTAGACTGGGTTAAATTGGCTGAGTTTAAGTCTTTAATTCCTCGATGGAATTATAGCAGGTAGTTAAGTCGAGTACCTAAGCCTTTAAGAATGAGTAGGAGAAAGGGAAAAGAGCATCAGGGTCAGTCTAGTGAAGGGGTGCGAGAAGCCAGAGATCCAAGGTTTGACGATGTATGTCACGCCCCAGACCCCACCGGGCTCGCAACACCCCTTCGATGGCCGTATTGAAAATGCGACATTCCAGGACTTGTCGCCGACCCATCTCCCAATTTTAGAGCATAAGGCACATGCGGAAGCATTAATTAAAACACCCGTACAAAAATAATACATGACCAAGGGCAGTAGAACACTTGACCAATTGAACCACATACTTCATTCAACGGCACGTACTTACAAAATCTAACCTTACATACAAAGGCCACGAGGGTTAAAACAACCATCATCAAAAGGGGCAATTGGTCGGGTAGGTTAGCCTAGCTATACAAAAAGGGTCCACCAACTCCATGGGCTCCTCTTCGGGATCTTGCTCCATCGGCTCTTCCTTAGGATCCTAGAACGCGGTGACGGACCATTCATGATCGGAGTCGGGGGTCTGAAATGGTTATATAATAACCATGAGAACGAGTCTCAATAAGCAACACCCTAAGCCCTACCTAGGTCAATGCGTACCCAGACAAGTCTTACCCAAACACATAATAGAACAATCACACGACTTAAGCCCTCGGGCCCAAATCAAACATATGTTAACCCTGCAGTTTAGGCACATAATAATATCACGTCACATATGCGGCATCCTCGATCACACGTACATCACACGCATGCTTAAAACCTTTAGTGTCAGTTCAAAATGTGGATCACCGAGTCATACAAATTCACACATTGACCCATGCATTCATATGCATGCAAATGCCACTACCTTGCCATGCACGCGATTTAACTCATATGGCATTCCGGCATAAGATTCCATTCGTGTCCCGATTATAAAATAGAATCCGCTTAGGCACGTCCCATACCATACCCAGCAGATTCCATTAGATAATTAGGCACTATGCATCACACGTAATAATTCACGCGTGTTCCGATTATAGAATAGAATCCACTTACATACGTCCCACACCATACCCAGTAGATTCCATCGTATAATCAGGCACTATGCATCACACATAATCATTTATCCATTAATTCGACCTGAAGACCCGACCCGAAGGCCCGATTCGAAGATCCGGTCTGAAGACCAATCACAACACTCCGTGGCCAGCGTAAAGACGGCCCAGGCCCAGTGTCTCTAGCCCGCGTGAATACGCATCAGGCGCAACACCGATCTCCTTACGAACCAGAGCCCGCGTAAACGCATCAGGATGGTCGTCTTCCTGACGTACCGGGCATCATCCTGCTCCAAAGTGCATGAGGATGGCACACCCCGCGTAAACGCATCAGAGCAAAGAGTGATCACACATTCACATAACCGGTTTTATCTGAACCCCGCGTAAACACGTTAAGGCATAATTAGGTGATCACATGTCCATGGCATACACGCATTCTCGCACAATTTCCACAAGCCTCATACTTCGCATGCATAATGCGTGGCCATGCAATTTGCACACGAATGTTGGTGCAATATATCACAGCATAATGTCCCACACAATTCAATGCCACAATTTCAAGTTCAATGATTCACGTCATACGCTTAATTAGCCCAATCAACGCCTCGGGGCATCACATGCGAATCTAGCACTTATGACGTAATCGGACATTACGATGTACATTGACAAATCACCAATCACATTCCACAACGGTCGGTTCACACGAGCACGCGGCATGGTAGACCTAATTCATCACGATTGACCAACCGATATACAATTCAATCATTCCGGCAATCCCGGCACTCTAATCAATCAATTTCTTGAGCTACCGTTAATTGGGTCGTCAAGTCCCAAGGTGGACAGCAACTAATTCTTCTTCGTTCGGCCTCTAATCCACCTCTAAACTACATTTCGTCACTTACCGATGATTTCTCGACACTTGTTATTAACGTATTAATCCGAACAAGTCCTAATCACCTATAATCGACTAATCAACACGCCCTAAGCCCGTGTAAAACATATAATCGTCCTAATTAGGGTTTAGAGGTTTTCACCCACAAATTAGCCGTACAAGGCCCAATTAAATCCGCAATGGACAGCCACTAATCAGTCCGAGAGAGAAAAACCGAGAATATACAAAATCGGGTCCAAACTGGGTAGTTGCACAGTGACAGAAATCCATTTGAAATAAAAGCAAATCAATTCCAAAAATCATGAAATTTGGATATGTTGTACAAAACATCTTGATAAACATTTCTTGTGAAGAACTCAAAACCCAGTTCCAATCGTAAGCACCTCGTTTTGACACTCAAAGCCGGACAGAACCCGGTTCGCTCGAACAGCCCCTTAGACCATAAAAAATACAACTCATTCAGTACCCAAATCACTTTGGAAAGCCCTAAAATTTTTATATGTCATAGAAACAAGTGTTTTTAACAATTTTCATGAAGGACGTTTGTTGAAATAAGGTCTGAAAAATTTTATAAAAATTCGAAAAGACAAAAAGGTCCGGTGAACAGTAAATCGGGCAGTTTTGTGACGGTCTGAAGAATGACCTCTGAATGACCCCAAAAAAATTCCAAAAATTCTGAATTTAAATTATGTTATACTTAAGGATGTTGGGAACAAATTCCATGAGAACACTTCCTCATATTCGGCCCACAATGATCACCAAAAAAATAATAAAGCACAGAGGTACAGTAACAACCAAAAATCCGAGAATCATAAATCTTGCACCATTAAGCAAATCAGCTTATACAACCACAAAACCAACCATGCACTGCCCCTAATCCATCCCTAGACATGCCATTAGTAACCTACTAGTCTAACCAAGGATTAGGAAGTCGGTTACTAGGGAAAAACCTAAGCAAATCCAAGCAAGGAGAAGCAACAGCAACTCCAGCGGTGAGCTAAGCTCACAGTGGCTGGATAGGTGAGTGGCGACTGTGGCTCGGCCTGGGAAGAAGCTGGGGTGGTGGGGGTGTGATGGCAGGGAGGGATGGCGCTCGGCGTGGCTGATTTGACGAGAAATGGGGTTGGTCGTGGTGCTGGAATGGAGAAGCAAGAAGTAGAAGCAGTAAAGACAGAAGCAGAAGAAGCAGCAGCAGCGGCAAAGGGGGAGAGGCAGCAGCAACGTGATCAGCAGCAGCCCAGAAGAAAGAAGAAGAAAAAGATGAAGAAAGGGAAGAGAAGGAGAGAGAGAGAGGAGAGAAAGAGAAAGAATGAAAGAGAGAAAGGTGAGAAGGAAAAAGGTGCATGGAAAAGTCCAAGAGGTAGGAAGGAAAGTTGGACTAGCAATGATGGACACACATGGGGAAGGGGGATGATGACAAGTGTCATCACCCTAGGGCTGTCACATCTCCACAAAAACCAATAAACAAAACCCCTATAAACCCCAAAATTCGGAATACTAGAGGGCTCAAGGGCAAACTCGTCATTTTCCTCTGATACCGGGTCGAATTGCCATTTTTCGACCGTATTAACCCTATATATAAGTGGTCAACATAATTTAACGTTGTCCTTATAAAAACCATCCCGTAACCCACGAAAATCGGTCTCGAAGTCCGGACTAAATTTCACGAACAAAATTGCCAAATTTTCAATTTTCAAATCTCTCACTAATGGGCAGTTGTTTAGGAGTTACGCGTATCAACCTCGGGTTGTCCGAATCGCGACGATCTCGATTGTCAAGAGAACGAGAGGAATTATCGCTAGGTCCAGATATACGATCATTTGGTTTAAGTTCGGGACTGGTTGGCCACGTGTATTCTCGGTCTTGCAGAATCACCTGCTATCCGACCATACATCGTTGGTCTCGGCCAAACCAAGTTCGTTACCTTCCGAAGATCAGTCCATACTAGCCCAAAACACTTCCTCGTCTTTTCTTGAAATCAGGCTTAATTCGCGATCGGGTCCTGGTCCACGTACCTATTCCTAGTTAGCCATTCCCACTTGGTCAGTATCCCAAGAGTGATCAGCTCCGGGCGAGACTTACGAAATAAAATATTGAATAAGATTCGTTTTATTCATTCCGGAGATTGAGTCGAATTTCGGGATGTTACAATGTAATGGATACCCTGCGAGAAGTGGGACACATATTTAGTTTGCAAGCCCAGGAAAGGGCTGCAGCTTACGCCCAAGCTACTAAAGCCGCTCCAATTGCTGGTAATGAAGGTAATCTAGCTCGCAAGTACAGGGCCAGCCCGCGGTAGTCCGACAAATGCCTCAGTTGGTAGAACAGTTTTTAAAGATGAAACCACCGAAGTTTAATGGTAAAGGTGACCCCGAAGTGGCCTCGGATTGGATCAATGAGTTGGAAAAGGCATTTAACGTGTTAGGGTGCACAGATGCAGAGAAAATGGCATTAGCAGCGTATCAATTACAGAGTGGGGCAAACGATTGGTGGAAGGCCACCAAGGGTAAGGTATTTCCGGAAGGCACCGAACTCAATTGGGCTGTTTTCGTTGAGAGTTTTTATGGAAAGTACTTTTCTGAAGTTGCCCGAGAGAGGAAATTGATGGAATTCATCAGGTTGCGCCAAGGTTAGATGACAGTAGATCAGTACGAAGCTGAGTTTGCAAGGTTGGCTAAGTTTGCACCGACCATGATTGAGAACCCGCGAGATAAAGCTAGGAGTTTAGGTATGGTTTGAAATCGGATCTTCGAAGTCAGATTTTGTCGCTTAATAATAAGGATTTTCGATGAAATGTATGAGCGGGTACAGATTATAGAAAGGAATCAAGAGGAAAGAGCAGCCGCTGAATCACGGTTTGCCTAGGGCATAGACAATCGTTGTCAGGAAACAGGCGTTTTGTTCCACCCGCAAGAAGGAACATGGGAAAGCCGAGTCCTCAGCAAGGTAGATTTGGGGCGTGTTTTAGGTACAGGAGTCTGGATCATCAGATCAAGAACTATCCATAGCAGCGTCCCTTAGGATCATCCAGACCCGTACCACCGCCTAGCAGTGGGAATCAGGCTGGACCTCCCCCACCGGCTACTTAGGGACGACCACTAGCGCAATGACGAGTCTATGCTGTGGTGCGTAAGGATGTAGAGAACGCGCCGGGCGTAGTCATAGGTACCATTTCTCTCTGTGGTCATGCAGCTTATGCATTATTTGATTCGGGGGCGACCCATTCCTTTATTTCAAAGCAGTTTGTTACACTGGTTGGTTTAGAACCTATGTTGCTTAAGACTATGCTTTGTGTGTCGATGCCTATGAATGATAAGATGTTAGTCTCTTTTGGATGCCTTAACTGTAAGATTGTGATTGGGGACAGAGAAGAAAGCATTGACTTGGCAGTGTTAGCCATGTTCTATTTTGATGTGATAATTGGAATGGACTGGCTAATGAGCCAAAAGGCCATCATGGATTGCGACAGTAGGATGATCCAATTTAATTCGATTGGAAGTCCAAGGTTTGAGTTTCAGGGGAACCGAGGAGGAACCTCGATCCCTTGGATTTCTTCGCTCGAAATGACAAAATTGTTGGACTATGGATGTGAAGGGTATTTAGTGAATGTTGTGGATCCAACCAAGGCGAAACCTAAGTTGGAAGAGATACCCATAGTGTGCGATTTCCCTGAAGTTTTTCTTGAGGAATTACCAGGTTTACCGCCAGAGTGAGAAGTGGAATTCGTTATCGAATTGGCACCAGGAACTGAGCCGATTTCGAAAGGGCCGTACCAAATGTCGTTGACAGAGTTGAAAGAACTGAATGTCCAGATGCAGGAGTTATTGGATAAAGGTTTCATTCGTCCTAGTATGTCTCCATGGGGAGCACTAGTCCTATTTGTAAGGAAAAAAGACAGGACTTTGAGGTTATGTATTGATTACAGGCAGTTGAATCAAGTAACGATTAAGAATAAGTATCCACTGCCGAGGATTGATGATTTGTTTGATCAGTTGCAAGGAGCATCAGTGTTTTCCAGGATCGATTTACGGACAGGATACCATTAGCTGAGAATATGGAAGGAGGATATACCTAAGACCGCATTTAGGACGCGATATGGGCACTATGAATTCACAGTGATGCCCTTCGGATTAACAAATGCCCTTGCAGCCTTCATGGATCTATTGAACAAGGTGTTCAAGGAATTTTTGGACAGGTTCGTCATAGTGTTTATTGATGACATTTTGGTGTATTCAAAGAGCCTAGAGGAACATGAAATGCATTTGGCGGAAGTACTACGGACTTTGAGAGAACACGCACTCTTTGCCAAGTTTAGTAAGTGCGAGTTTTGGTTAAGTAGAGTGGCATTTCTTGGACATATAGTATCGGGAGATGGAATTTCTGTAGACCCGATGAAGATTGAGGCAGTAATGAAGTGGCCAAGACTGACCTCATTGATAGAAATTCGAAGTTTCTTAGGATTGGGTGGTTATTATCAACGTTTTGTAAAAGGATTCTCGTCGATAGCCATGCCGATGACGCGATTGCTGAAGAAGGAATCAAAGTTCGTATGGGATGATAAGTGTGAGAAAAGTTTCCAGGAGCTGAAGTATAGGTTAACGACTGCCCCAGTATTGACCATTCCATTCGGACCAGGAGGATTTGAGGTTTATAGTGACTCATCATTAAGAGGACTTGGATGTGTCTTGATGCAACAAGGGAAAGTGGTTACGTATGCATCACGTCAGCTGAGACCGCATGAATTGAACTATCCGACGCATGATTTGGAGTTGGCAGCAATCGTATTTGCCCTGAAGATCTGGAGGTACTACTTGTGCGGAGAAAAAATTCAGATTTATACAGACCATCAAAGCCTCAAGTATCTATTTTTCGCAAAAGGAATTAAATATGAGGCAGCGTAGATAGATGGAACTTCTGAAGGACTATAACTGCAACATCATATACCATCCTGGAAAAGCAAATCGAGTAGCAAATGCGTTAAGTCGTAAATCAAGTATGGCACATATGATGGTCAAAGAGTGGACTTTATTGGAAAAGCTTAGGAATTCGGAATTTAAATTTGAGGTGAGTCAGATATCTGGCCTGATGGCTGCATTGAGAATTGAACCAGAAATTCAAGCAAGGATTAAGGCACTTTAGCTTACAGACCCACAGATACAAAAGATTGTCGTAATCGATATCACCACGAGAAAACCAGAATTTCAAGTAAGTGAGGATGGAGTTTTGAGATTCTAAGGACGATTGTGTGTGCTAGATGATTTGGAACTCAAGGAGGAAATTTTAAGAGAGGCACATCGCAGTAACTACAGTATCCACCCAGGCAGTATGAAGATGTATCAGAATTTATGGCAACATTATTAGTGGAATGGACCAAAGAAGGATGTAGTCGAGTATGTGGCCAAGTGAAGGCACAACACTGTAAACCTGGATGATTATTAAGAACGTTGGAAATTCCCGAATGGAAATGGGAACATGTCACAATGGATTTCGTAACGGGATTGTTGCGTAGCCAGAGAGGACATGATTCGATTTGGGTGATAGTCGATTGCCTGACCAAGTCAGCGCATTTTTTGGCTGTTCGAAAGGATTTTGAGCTAGAAAGGTATGCAAAATTGTATATGCGGTAGATAGTCAGACTTCATGGGGTACCGGTAACAATTATGTCAGATCGTGACCTGAGGTTCACAGCTAATTTTTGGAAAAGTCTAAAAGTGGCCATGGGAACAAAGTTGCAGTTTAGCACAGCTTATCATTCGTAAATAGATAGCCAGTTGGAAAGGACAATTCAGACCTTAGAGGATATGTTGAGAGCTTGTGTGTTGGATTTTCAAGGCAAGTGGGAAGAGCAACTACATTTGATGGAATTTACTTATAATAACAGTTTTTAGCAGAACATCCAAATGGCACCGTTCGAAGCCCTGTATGGTAGAGCATGTAGAACGCCGATTTGTTGAGACGAAGTTGGTGAACGAAGTATCACGGGGCCAGAGTTGGTACAGCAATCAGTGAAAGCCGTTGAGATTATCAAGGATAGACTGAGGACAGTGCAGAGTCGTCAAAAGAACTATGCCGATCGGAGACGTTAACCATTAGAGTTTCAAGTTGGAGATCATGTCTTCCTCAAGGTGTCACCTATCAAAGGATTGTCCCGTTTTGGCAAGAAAGGAAAGCTCAGTTCAAGGTATGTTGGGTCATTTGAGATTTTGGAGAAAGTTAGGGATATGGCCTACAGACTTGCTTTGCCGCCAAATCTATCCCAAGTACACAACGTTTTCCACGTGTCAATGTTAAAGAAGTACGAACCAGATCCGACCCATGTTCTAAGGTACAAGGAAATAGACGTGGACGACCGAGTGTCGTACACGGAAAGGCCAATCAGGATTGAGGATCGGAAAGATCGTGTGTTGAGAAATAAGACAATTTCGATGGTTAAAGTCGTCTGGGAGCACCACGGGACCGAAGGAGCCACTTGGGAAAGTGAAGAAGCCATGAGACGTTAGCACCCCGAGTTGTTTGAGTAGCTAAGGGTAGATTGTAAATTTCGAGGATGAAATTTTTGTAAGGGGGGAAGGATTGTAACAGCCCGAATTTCGATGTAATTCCGAGATCAATAAAATTGACATTATTCCGCATTTCATTTTAGTAAGTCTCGCCCAGAGCTGATCACTCTTGGGATACTAACCAATAGGGTATGGCTAATTAGGAAGTGGTACGTGAATCAGGGACCCGATCGCGAATTGAATACCGATCTTGAGAAGTAATGAGAAAATGTTTTGAGCCGATATGAACCGATCTTAGAAAGGCAACGGATTGAGTTTAGCCAAGGCCAACGATGTGCAATCGGATCATAGGTGATGCTGCAAGAGATGCTGCAAGACCGAAAGGACGGGACCTGAACCGCATGATCGTGATTCTTGGGACTAGTGATAATTTCTCATTCTCTCAAAGGACAGGACCGTCATGACTCAGATAACCCTAGGTCGATACGTGTATACTCTAAACAGCCACCCATTAGTGAGAGGCCATAAAATCGGAAACCAAACGAGTTTTGATCACGAAATTGAGCCCGAATTTCAATGTCGATTTTTGACGGCTTAAGAGACTAATTTTGGAAATCTGACGTCATATTATGTTTGGCCACACGCATTTTGAGCAAGTATGGTTAAAAATTTGATTTTTGGTCCGGAGTTGAAAAATTACGATTTTGCCCTTCGAAGTGCCGGTTTGGGATTCTGAGGCTGAATGAGCTTATTTTTTGAAGCCAGTGTTATTTTGGAGTGGCCACGTACATTTGGAGTGGTTTCGGTCGAAAATTGGAATTTTAGCTCGGAAATGAAAAATAATATTATTTTATTCTTGAAACTTTGCAGTCGATTTCCGAAGGCTTAAGAAGTTATTTCACGATTCCGACGCCATAATATGTTGGCCACACTCATTTGGGATTGATTTAGCTAAAAATTGAAATTTCAACCCGGGACCGGAAAAATGATAGTTTTGCCCCTGGGGTATTTTTGGTTCGAATTTTTGGGGTATTATTTGGGATAATTAAGTGTGTTTATCAGCTGCAATTATTAGGCTAGAAGATCATTTTGTCCTCAATTATTTGGTTGGAATTAATTTGGACCGTCAGATTAAAGGGTAATTTCGTCACCCTCAATGTCACGCCCCGAACTCCACGGCACGGAACATCCCGTGTGAAAGGTCGATATGGTGCGACGTTCCAGGACATGTCGCTGACCGATCTTCCCAAAACAGAGCATAAGGCACATGCGGAAGCAATAATTAAAAACACCCGTACAAAACAAATGTGAGACCAGGGAAGCAACTCAACAGAAAACTTTAGACAAATTACACATCCATAAAACCATTAGAAATATTCTTACAATATCCATTTAAACAGTAATAAAAGGGAGAGGTGCAACAAAAGGTCCTGTCAACAGTTACAACTGGTCAAAAGGGAATAAGTGGATAGGAGGATCAACTTACAAAAGAAAGGAGGGCTAAAATTTTAAAAAGTGTCTACCCTCATAAACATGACTAAGTCTAGCCTACGGCGCCCAGTCTGGATCGAAATCGTCAGACTAGAGGTGGCCACGGGCCGGTTTTGGCCCGAAACCGGCCCGGTCAAACCCGGGCCCGGCCCGTTGACCGGGCCCGCGGTTCAGAACAGGAATCGGCCCGTGGCCTACGGGCCCGGTTCCAGTTCCAAAATATGTGAATAGGCCCGGAACCACCGGTTCCTAGCCGGTTCTGCGAAAAAAAAATTTAAAATTTTTTTTAAAATAAAAAAAAATTAAAAAAAAAAGCCGCAGCACAGCCTGAAGCAACTATTGAGGCCCTTTAATTCTTTTTTTAAAGAAGGCAAAAAAAAATTTTATAATTTATTTTTAAAATTTTTAAATTACGAACCGGAACCACTAGAGGTGGTTCTGGTTCCGGTTCACATATGGCCACAAACCGGAACAGCCGGTTCCGAACCGTGGCCACCTCTACGTCAGACTCTGATGAGCTCTCTGGTAACTCTAAGTCCTCGCTGGAATTCTCCTCCTCGGACTCTTCGATATCCATCGGCTCGACTTCGCTCATAGTCTACTCCTCCTAGCACCTCATCCTCGGCAGCCTCGTACACACCATAAGAACCCATACTCCACTCCGAATCCATGTCAGTATCCATAACGTCACCATCCGGACACTGCGGATCTAGCTCACCTACTACGGTAAACGGGACATCCATAGTACGGAGAGGTCCATATTCATCTCCAAAACGATCTCGAAAGCACCACGCTACATACTCATGGGTCTCAGGATGTGTCGTACCTACATCTACTACGGGGTGTGCGGTCATAGTATGCTCGAACTCAACAAGGATCCCAAAACGCACTGGGGCATCCGGCATCGTCACGGACGTGGGTCTAAAAGGTTGGGTTATAAAAACCGTGAGACACTTCTCAGTGAGTGATAAACCCCTAAACCTAAATTAGGCTAACATGCATCTCCTGATGGTAAATAAAATCACACACAAGATAACTTAGGCCCTTAGGCCCCAAATCGGTATTCTCAATGACTCTACAGGTTAGATAAACCAATAATATCACGTCATATACGCAGCACTCCCAGTCACACGTGCGTCATATGCATGCTCATAGTTTTGGGTGTCAATCT
Source organism: Syzygium aqueum (assembly GCA_031216185.1). Classification (NCBI taxonomy): domain Eukaryota; kingdom Viridiplantae; phylum Streptophyta; class Magnoliopsida; order Myrtales; family Myrtaceae; genus Syzygium; species Syzygium aqueum. The sequence continues at coordinate 19,713,754 of CM062233.1, forward strand.
CGCATGCGGATTACCGAATCGTATATACTTGCACACTGGCCTAGGCATTTCAATGCATGTAAATGCTCAATTATTCTTTACTACAAATCCTAGTAGGGACACTTAATTTCTTTTCCTTTACCACAACGCTCCGTGGCCAGTGTAAAAACGCCCCAGGCCCAGTGTCTCTAGCCCACGTTAAAACGCATCAAGCGCAACACCGATCTGCTTACGAACCAAAGCCCGCGTAAAACGCATCAGGTTGGTCGTCTTCTAGACAAACCGGGCATCATCTTTCTACAAAGTGCATGAGGACGGCACACCCCGTGTAACACGCATCAGGGCGAAAGGTGATCATACATTCACACATCTAATTTTATCTGAACCCTGCATAAAACGCATCAAGGTATGATTAGGTGATCACATGTCCATGGCAAACACGCATTCCCGCACAATTTCGACACAAGCCTCATACTCGGCAGACATTATGCGTGGCCATGCAAATCTCACATACGAATGATGGTGCGATGTACAATGAGTATATTGTTCCACAACATATAACACAGTTCAACGCCATGAATTCATGCTTAAACAATTCACGTTGCATACTTAATGGCCCATTAATACCGCAGGGCACCACACACATAATTGGCACTTGCAACGTACTCGGGCATCATGATTTCCATTTAAATCAATAATCAATCGCACCCCACAATGGTCAGCCACACAAGCATGCATCATGGTAATTTCAAGTCGTCACAATTGAGTAAATCAATAACCAATCCAATCACCTCGGCAATCCCGGCACCTTAATCAAGCCAATTCTCAAACTTGCCGCTAATCGACTAATAAATTCCGATGTGAACAGCCACTAAATCACCTCGTCCCAGCCTCCAATCCACCTCTAATTTCACTTAGTACCCATCAACGTTCCCCCGACACTTGCTATTAAGGTATTATTTCATATGGGCCATCAATCATCACTAATTGACCCCTAATAGTAATATCCTAAACCCACTAAAATGCATTATCGTCCTAATTAGGATTTAGAGGTTCATAACCACCTAATCTAAGCTCGGGACGACGAGGAACGGCGGCCGATCACCGGTGAACGATAAAATCGGCGGCAACAATTCCAAAGGGACGATGGCGAGTGGCGGCCGGCAGTTGACACCTTCCACGGGCGGCAGCTCACGGTCGGTGTGGCTGGCGTCTCACGGCAAGGGTGGCAGACGAATGGTGAAACGGCGGTGGACGGCAGCCACTCACGGCGGCGCTTGGCGATTGACATGGATGGCGCAGCTCTAGAGGGTGGCGGTGTCCCGGTGTCCTCGGCACCGAATGACGAGAGAGAGAGAGAGAGAACGGTGAGAGGATGGGGGGATGGTCGATGGAAGGAGGTGGCAGGGACAGCGAGCGGCTCCGGCGTAGTGTGCAGGGCCAGCGGCTCCGGCGCTGGTGGCTCACTCGACCTAGAGAGGGAAAGAGAGAGGGAGAGACGAGAGGTGGAGAGAGAGAAGAGTGAGCTGCAGGTGGTGGTGGTGGCTGGCGAGCGAAACAGCAGCGGCAGCACATCGCGGCGAAAAGGCGAGTGGTCAGCCTCCTCCTCCTTGGCGGCCCGACGCTTACCTCTACATGCAATCGAGACGAAGAGGAGACGGAGAGGAAGGGCGGAGGCCAATGGTGAGGGAGGCGATGGTGGACAATGGTGGCGCGGCAGCGAGCTGGTGTCACGGCGATTCTCGGCGGGAAGGTGGACGGTCTTGGCAGGGCTTGGCCGGCGTGGGAGGGAGAGAGGGAGAGGGAGAGAGTGAGAGAGGAGAGAAAGAGAAAGAGTGAAAGAGAGAAAAGCGAGAGGGAAAATGAGTTGTCTTGCATGGGGAAGTCCAAGAGGTGAGAAAGAAAGATGGAAAGGCAATGATGGCACTCATGGGGAAGAGAGAGTGATGACAAGTGTCATCACTCTAGGGCTTAGCACATCCCCATAAAAATCTAATAAATAAATCCTCTAAAACCTCCAAAATTCGGAATACCAAAAGGCTCAAGGACAATTTCATCATTTTCTTCTTATACCGGGTCGAATTGCCATATTTCGATCGTATTAACCCTATATATAAGTGGCCAACATAATTTTGACGCCGTCCTTATAAAATTCATCCTGTAACCCACGAAAATCGCCCTCGAAGTCCGGATTAAATTTCATGATCAAAATTGCTAAATTTCTAATTTTCAAATCTCTCACTAACGAGCGGCCATTTAGGAGTTACGCATATCGACCTCGGGTTGTCCGAATAGAGACGATCTTGATTGTCGAGAGAACAAGAGGAATTATCGCTAGTTCCGGAGACACGATTGTCCGATTCAAGTTCGGGATTAGTTGGCGACGTGTAATCTCGGTCTTGCAGAATCACCTGTTATCCGATCATACGTCGTTGGCCTTGGCCAAACCGAGTCGGTTACCTTCCGAAAATCGGTCCACACTGGTCCAAAATACTTCCTCGTCTTTTCTCGAAATCAGGCTTAATTCACGATCGGGTCCCTGGTCTACGTACCTTGTCATGCCCCAACCTCCACGGCACGCGACACCCCATTCGGTGGTCAAAGTAGTACGACGTCCTAGGACTTGTCGTCGTCGACCCATATCCCATAACAAATCATAAGGCACATGCAGAAGCAAAAATTTAAAAACACCCTTACAAGTAATCATGAGAACCAGGGAAGCTACACAAAGGGATACTTAGGCGACGTACACATCCATAACAAAAACCTTCAGAAACATCCTTACAACCTTCCAAAGAAAACAACAATAGATAGTAGGGTGCAACAAAGAGTACTATCACAAAAGTCAAGAAGGCTAAGAGACAAAGATGCGAACTGCTACAAAGGAGAGGGTCTGCAATCCAAAAAGTGACTACCCTTACAAAAAGACTAAACCTAGCCTAGGGTACCCAATTCGGATCGGAACTGTCAGACTTTGAGGAACTCTCTGGTAACTCTAAGTCTTCGCTGGTATCCTCCTCCTCAGACTCCTCGGTATCTATCGACTTGGCTTCGTCGATCTCCATTGGCTCCACCACCGGGTCCTCCACTACTGGCTCGTGGTCTACGCCTCCTAGCTCCTCGTCCTCAGCAGCCTTGTACCAAGTGAAAGGACCTATAGTCTCCTTCGAATCCATTTCAGAGTCCACGATCTCACCACTCGGGCAATGCGGATCTAGCTAATCATCTATGGTAAATGGAACATCCATGGTACGAATGGGTCCATACTCATCTCCAAAACGGTCACGGAAGCACCATGCTACATATTCATGAGTCTCATGATGTATCGTACTTACGTCTACACTTATCAGAGCATAATGCCCCACACAATTCGCACACGAATGTTGGTGCAATGTACCATAGCATAATGCCCCACACAATTCCATGCCACAATTTCATGTTCAATGATTCACGTCATATGCTTAATTAGCCCAATCAACACCATGGGCCATCACATGCGTATTTGGCACTTATGACGTATTCGGGCATTACGATGTACATTAACAAATCATCAATCGCACTCCACAATGGTCGGTCACACGAGCACACGGCATGGTAGACCCAAGCCATCATGGTTGCCAAACCGACACACAATTCAATCATCCAGGCAATCCCGGCACTCCAATCAATTCAATCCTCAAACTACCGTGGAATTGGCCATCAAAATCCCATGTGAACAGCAGCTAATCCTCTTTATTTCGGCCTCTAATCCACTTCTAATTTTGGTTTTGTCACCTACCAATAGTTTCCCGATACCCACTAGTAACATACAAATTCATATGAGTCCTAATCGACTAATTGACACACCCTAGGCCCGTTTAAAATGCATAATCATCATAATTAGGGTTTAGAGGTTTACACCCACATATTAGTCGTACAAGGCCCAATGAAATTCGCAATGGACAGCCACTAATCAGTCCGAGAGGGAAAAACCAAGAATATACAAAATCGGGTCCAAACTGGGCAGTTACACAGTGATAGAAATCCATTTGAAATAAATAGCAAATCAATTCCAAAAATTACGAAATTTGGATATATTATACAAAACATCTTGATAAACATTTTTTGTGAAGAACTCAAAATCCAATTCCAACCGTAAGCACCTCGTTTTGACACTCAAAGCCGGACAGAACCCGGTTCGCTCAAACAGCCCCTCAGACCATCACAAATACAACTCATTCAGTACCCAAATCATTTTGGAAAGCCCTGAAATTTTTATATGTCATAGAAAAACGTGTCTTTAACAATTTTTGTGAAGGAAGTTTGTTGAAATAAGGTCTGGAAAATTTTATAAAAATTCAGAAAGACAGAAAGGTCGGGTGAACAGTAAATCGGACAGTTTTGTGACGGTCTGAAGACTGACCTCCGAATGGCCCTAAACAAACTCCAAAAATTCTGAATTTAAAGTATATTATACTTAAAGATGTTGGGAACAAATTTTATGAAGAACACTTCTTCAGATTCAGCCCACAATGATCACTAAAAAAATAACAAAGCACAGAGGTACAGTAACAACCAGAAATCCGAGAATCATAAATCTTGCACCATTAAGCAAATCAAGCTTATCCAACCACAAACCAACCATGCACAGCCCCTAATCCATCCCTAGACATGCCATTAGTAACCCACTAGCCTAACCAAGGATTAGGATGTCACTTACTCTTAGCCTAAGCAAGAAAACCGAGCAAGAGGGCAAACGAGAGCCTTGGCACGGCAACGGCTACTCCGGCGAAGCAACGGCGAGGGTGGACAGCGGATGGTAGCTCAGGTGGTCGGCTGATCCGGCACTTTCCCTACTGCATGCAGCCGTGAGAGAGAGGAAACGAAGAGGGATGGCGGCTCACGGCGGCGGCGCCGGTGGGCGGTGGCTCTGACGGGCGGCGAACGGCGGCGTGAGGCCGAGAGGAGGAAGCTCACGGGAGAGAGAGGGGAGAGGAGAGAAAGAGAGAGAAGGAAATGAGTGGGAAAAGAGAGAGAGAGAAGGTGATGATGAGATGCATGGGGAAGACCAAGAGGTAGGGTGCAAGGTTGGACAACAATGATGGCAAGCATGGGGAAGGATTAGAGTGACAAGTGTCACACCCTAGGGCTAGGTCTAAAACCCCAAAAAATCTAATAAACAAATCCTCAAAAACCACTAAAATTCGGAATACTAGAGGGGCTCAAGGGCAAACTCGTCATTTTCCTCCGAAACCGGGTCAAATTGCCATTTTTTCGACCGTATAAGTCCTATACATAAGTGGCCAACATAATTTGACGTCGTCCTTATAAAAACCATCCCGTAACCCACGAAAAATCGGTCTCAAAGTCCGGATTAAATTTCACGATCAAAATTGCCAAATTTCCAATTTTCAAATCTCTCACTAACGGGTGGCTGTTTAGGAGTCACGCGTATCGACCTCGGGTTGTCCGAATCGCGACGATCTCGATTGTCGAGAGAACGAGAGGAATTATCGCTAGTTCCGGAGACACGATCGGTTGGTTTAAGTTCGGGACTGGTTGGCCACGTGTATTCTCGGTCTTGCAGAATCACCTGCTATCCGACCATACATCGTTGGCCTCGGCCAAACCGAGTCCGTTACCTTCCGAAGATCGGTCCATATTGGCCCAGAATACTTCCTCGTTTTTTCTCGAAATCAGGCTTAATTCGCGATCGGGTCCCTGGTCCACGTACCTATTCCTAGTTAGCCATTCCCACTTGGTCAGTATCCCAAGAGTGATCAGCTCCGGGCGAGACTTACAAAAATGGAATATTGAATAAGACTCGTTCTATTCATTCCGGAGATTGAGTCGAATTTCGGGATGTTACAATTCTTCCCTCCTTACAAAAATTTCATCCTCGAAATTTGTAACCCATACTAATCTACTCGAACAGTTGGGGGTGTTGACGTCGCATGGCCTCTTCACTTTCCCAAGTGGCACCTTTCGTTCCGTGGTGCTCCCAAACTACCTCGACCATCGGGATCGTCTTATTTCTTAGCACGCGGTCCTTTCTGTCCTTGATTCTGACCGACTTTTCCACGTACGACACTTTGTCGTCCACGTCTACTTCCTTGTATCTTAAAATGTGAGTCGGGTCTAGTTCATATTTTCTTAACATCGACACGTGGAAGACATTGTGAACTTGCGACAAATTTGGCGGCAAGGTGAGACGATATGCCAACGTTCCAATCCTTTCCAAAATCTCAAATGGGCCTATATATCTTGGACTCAGCTTTCCTTTCTTGCCAAACCGAGACAGTCCTCTCATCGGTGAGACCTTAAGGAATACATGGTCGCCGACCTGAAACTCCAATGTCTGAATAGTCCTCTCAAATTGGCCATCTGTCTGAGGATGATAGGCCGTACTAAATTGCAACTTAGTTCCCATGGCCAATCGTAGACTTTTCCAAAAATTCACGGTAAATTGGGGATCACGGTCCGAAGTGATTGACATTGGTACTCCATGAAGACGAACTATCTGTCGCACATGAAGATCTACGTACCTTTCCAACTCGAAATCCTTTCGCACTGCCAGGAAGTGCGTTGACTTGGTCAGTCTGTTCACTATCACCCAAATAGAGTCATGTCCCCTCTGGCTTCTTTGTAATCCAGTTACAAAATCCATTGTAATGTGTTCCCATTTCTACTCTGGAATTTCCAATGGCTGCAACATTCCTCCAGGCTTACAATGTTGCACCTTCACTTACTGGTACATCAAACACTTGGCCACATGCTTGGGCACATCCACCTTCATCCCGTTCCACCAATAATGCTGTCGAAGGTTCTGGTTCATTTTCGTGCTGCCAGGATGAATGCTATAATTGCTCCTATAAGCTTTCAACAAAATCTCTTCCTTAAGCTCCAAATCATCGGGCAAGCACAAACGTCCTCGAAACTTAAGAATTCCATCCTCGGACACTTGGAAGTCCGATTTCCTCTTACATTATCCATTTCCAGAATCTTCTGAATCTCAGGGTCCGTAGACTGCAATATCTTAATCTTGGCTTACACTTCCGGTTCAATCCTCAACGTTGCCATCAGACTGGAGAGGTGTCTTACCTCGAACTTAAATTTCAAGTCTCGTGCTCCTTCCAACAAAATCCATTCTTTGACTATTAATTGCACAATGCTCGATTTCTTGCTCAAGGCATCCGCTACCCGGTTGGCCTTTTCGGGGTGACGCAATATGTCACAATTGTAGTCCTTTAGCAATTCCATCTAGCGCCTTTGCCTCATACTCAGTTCCTTCTGCGAAAATAGATAATTAAGGCTATGGTGATCCGAGTAAATCTGAAACTTTTCCTCCCACAAGTAGCGCCTTCAAATCTTAAGGACAAATATAATTGCGGCCAATTCCAAGTCATGCGTCGGATAGTTCAGCTCATGCGGTCTCAATTGTCGCGATGCGTATGCCACTACCCTTCCATGTTGCATTAGCACGCCTCGTAGTCCCTTTAGCGACGCGTCACTGTAGATTTCATATCCTCCCAAATCTGACGGGACCGTCAACATTGGCGTGGTCGTCACACTCTGTTTTAATTCCTGAAAACTCCTTTTTCACTTGGCCGTCCATTTAAACTTCATTTCCTTCCTTAGCAAACGCATCCACGGTGTAGCTAACGCTAAAAACCTTTTTCACGAAACATCTGTAATAACCTGCCAAACCCAAGAAACTCCGAACCTTGATTACCGTTGTCATTCTTGGCCAATTCATGATGGCCTCAATCTTTGTCGGGCGGTGGCTCACGGTGAGAAAGAGCGGCGAGCGGCGCGGACGGCTGCTGCTCACGGCGGTGCATGGCGGACGGTGGTCTTGGCGACGGACAGTGATGGCGCGGCTGTTCCGGCGAAGGGGAGCAGAACAGGGAGAGGCGGAGGGAAATAGAGAGGAACGGTGAGGGAGGCGGTAGTGAACGGCCACAGCAGCGGCGGCCGGCGACGGTGTGCAGCGGCGAGTAGCACCGGCGGTAGCTCTCCTGTGCATGCAGCTGCAACGGTGAGGAGGGAGAGAGAGAGGAACGGCGACGACGGCGGCGTGGCTGATCCGACAGCCACTTAACTGCATGCAACCGAGAGAGAGAGAGAGAGAGAGAGAGAGAGAGAGAGAGAGAGAGAGAGAGAGAGAGAGAGAGAGAGAGAGAGAGAGATGGAGGCGAGAGAGAGAGCAGCAGCAACGGCGGCCACAGCGAGCGACGGTCAGCGGTGCTCCTTGGTGAGTGGCGGATGATCAGCTTACCCCTCCTTGGCTGACCGGCACCATTCCTCACTCCATGTAGACGGAAATGAGAGGAAACGAAGGTGAGACAGAGAGGGACGGCAAGGGGGCGACGGTGGTGCACGGCGGCAGCCTTGGCGGGACGGCGACGGGCTTGGCGGAGGCGCAGCCGAGCTGACCTCGGCGTGAGGCCTTGGTCGGCCGTGGACAGCAAGAGAGGAAGGACAGGGACGGCTGGTTGGTGGTGAGGCGAGAGGGAGGGGATGACGCACGGCGGCGGTGCTGGCTGGTGGCGGCGGTTCCGGCAGGCTGTGGGTGGCGGCGTGAGGCCATGAGAGGGAGAGAGTTTGCCGGAGAGGAGAGGGAGAGGGACGGGGTCGGTTCCGAAGGGGAGAGAGAGAGAGAGGGTGAGTGAGAGAAAGAAAAGAGAGAGAGAGATGAGGTGAAAGGTAATGATGATGTGTATGGGGAAGTCCAAAGGTTAGGAAGAAAGTTTAGATAACATGATGGCATGCATGGGGAAGGGGGGTGTTGACAAGTGTCACACCCCACAAGAAAGCCAAAATTCGGAATTTCAAGGGGTAGGAGGGTAAAACTGACTCAAATTTCCGGTACCAGGTCGGGTCGCCAAATTTCGACAATAGAAGTCCTATACACATGTGGCCAGCTTAATTTGACGTCGTCCTCACAGAAATCATCCCGTAATCCTCGAAAATCGGCCTCGAAGTCCGGACTGAATTTCACGATTGAATTTGTCAATTTTCCCATTTCCCAATTCTCTTACTAACGAGCGGCCGTTTAGGGTTTACGCGTATTGACCTCGGGTTGTCCGAATCGCGGTGAGCTCGATTGTCGAGAGAACGAGAGGAATTATCACTAGTTCCGATGACACGACCGTCCGGTTCAGAGGGTTGGTTCACACTAGCCCAAAATACTTCCTCGTCATTCTTCTAAATCAGGCTCAATTCGCGACCGAGCCCATGGTCCACGTATCTATTCCTAGTTGGCCATTCCCATCAGCTCTGGGCAAGACTTACAACAATAAGATATCGAATAAGACTCGTTTTATTCATTCCAGAGATTGAGTCGAATTTCGGGATGTTACATACCTATTCCTAGTTAGCCATTCCCATTTGGTCAATATCCCAAGAGTGATCAGCTCCGGGTAAGACTTACGAAAATGAAATATGGAATAAGACTCGTTCTATTCATTCTAGAGATTGAGTCGAATTTCAGGATGTTACAATTCTTCCCCCCTTACAAAAATTTCGTCCTCAAAATTTGTAATCACACTTATCTACTTGAACAGTTGGGGGTGTTGACGTCGCGTGGCCTCTTCACTTTCCCAAGTGGCACCTTTCATTCCGTGGTGCTACCAAACCACCTTAACCATCAGGATTGGTTTATTTCTTAGCACGCGATCCTTCCTGTCCTCGATTCTGACCGACTTTTCCACGTACGACACTTTGTCGTCCACGTCTACTTCCTCGTATCTTAAAACGTGAGTCGGGTCTAGTTCATATTTTCTTAACATCAACACGTGAAAGACATTGTGCACTAGGGATAGGTTGGGAGACCAGGGATAGGTTGGGAGGCAAGGCTAGTCGATATGCCATATCTCCAATCTTCTCTAGGATTTCAAATGGCCCAACGTACCTTGGACTGAGCTTTCCTTTCTTGCCGAATCGGGATAGTCCTTTCATTGGTGACACCTTGAGAAACACATGGTCTCGTACCTGGAATTCCAAGGGTCGTCGTCTTCTATCGGCGTAACTCTTTTGGCGACTCTGAGCAGTTCTCAGCTTGTCCTGGATAACCTCCACTACTACTACCGTCTGCTGAACTAGCTCCGAACCTGCAATACGTCGCTCACCAACTTCATCCCAGCATAGTGGTGTCCTACAGGCCCTACCATACAAGGCTTCGAACGGTGCCATCTGAATACTTTGTTGATAGCTATTATTGCAGGCAAACTCCACCAAATGCAGTTATTCTTCCCATTTTCCTTGGAAATCCAGTACACAAGCTCTCAACATATCCTCTAGAGTTTGAATCGTCCTTTCCGACTGGTCGTCCATTTGCGGATGATAGGCCGTACTGAATTGCAATCTCGTTCCTAAGGCCGTTTGCAGACTTTTTCAAAAGTTGGCCATAAACCTTGGATCGTGATCTGAGGTGATAGTCACCGGTACTCCATGAAGACGCACTATTTGTCGCACATACATCTCCGCATATCTTTCTAGCTCAAAGTCCTTCCGTATGGCCAGGAAGTGTGCAGACTTAGTTAAACTATCCACTTTGACCCATATTGAGTCATGTCCTCTTTGGTTTCGTGGTAATCCCGTCATGAAATCCATTGTAATATGCTCCCATTTCCATTCCGGAATTTCCAATGGTCGTAATAATCCACCTGGTTTGCAATACTGTGCTTTCACTTATTGGCACGTCAGACACTTGGCTACGTGCTTAGCCACGTCCTTCTTCATGCCATTCCACCAATAATGTTGACGCAAATTCTGGTACATCTTCGTACTACCCGAGTGGATGCTATACTGACTACGATGAGCTTTACCCAGAATTTCCTTCTTAAGTCCTTTGTCATCCGGCATGCATAGTCGACCACGGAATTTTAAAGTCCTATCCTCCGACACTTGGAAATCAAACTTCCTCTTTGTCGCATCCATATCGATAATCCTTTGGATCTCGTGGTCCGTAGACAGAAGTTCCTTGATCTTGACCTGAATCTTTGGTTTGATTCTTAATGTTGTGAACAAGCTGCATACTCGGCTCACTTCGAACCTAAACTCCGAATCTCTGAGCCTCTCCAATAACGTCTACTCCTTAACGAACAAATGTGCCATGCTTGACTTGCGACTTAAAGCATCTACGACCCTGTTTGCCTTACCCGGATGATACAGGATGTCGCAGTCATAGTCCTTCAACAGTTCCATCCATCAACGCTGCCTCATATTTAACTCCTGTGGGAATAGGTACTTGAGGCTTTGGTGATCGGTAAAAATTTGGAACTTCTCTCCGCACAAGTAATGTCTCCAAATCTTAAGTGTGAAGACAATTGCTATCAGCTCCAAATCATGCGTCGGGTAATTCATCTCATGAGATCTCAATTGACGTGACGCATGTCACGCCCCGACCTCCACGGCACGCGACAACCCGTTCATTGGTTGACATAGTGGTACAACGTCCCAGGACGCATTGTCATCGACCCGTTTTTCAAAAGCAGAATATAAGGCACATGCGGAAGCAAAAATTTAAAACACCCTGACAGAATAAATATGAGAACCAGGGAAAGCAACACAAGGAGAACTGAGGTAACGTACACATCCATAACCAAAAACCGCCAGAAAACATCCTTACATCATTCCAAGGAAAGCAACATTAGAAATGAGGTGCAATCAAGAGAGACAACAGCCAAAAAGTAGAGAGTCCGAAATCCCAAAATGTGTCTACCCTCGTAACAAGACCAAGCCTAGCCTAGGCGCCCAATCCGAATCCAAGCCGTCGGACTCTGACGAACTTTCCGGTATCTCTGAATTCTCGCTGGGAAACTCCTCCTCGGACTCTTCGGTATCCATCGGTTCAGCTTCGTCGACCTCCATTGGCTCCACCACTGGGTCCTCCACTACTGGCTCGTGATCTACACCTCCTAACTCTTCATCCTTGGCAGGCTCATACCAAGCGAAATGACCTATGGTCTCCTCCTCATCCATCTCGGAATCCACGATCTCACCACTTGGACACTGCGGGTCAAGCTGTCCCTCTATAGTGAACGGAACATCCATCGTACGAAGGGGTCCAAACTCGTCTCCAACACGGTCCCGGAAACACCAGGCTACATACTCGTGAACTTCAGGATGTGTCGTGCCCACGTCTACACTAATCGCAGAGTATGTCTCAAGTACACCTCCCCATTCCCCACCGGATGTGCAGTCATAATGTGCTCATAATCTAGGGGAATCCCAAAACGTACCGAGACATGTGGCTTCGTCATGGACACGGGTCTGAAAGGTTGGGTTATAAAAACCATGAGACACATCTCAGTGAGTGTAAAACTCCTAAACCTAAATTAGGCTAACATGCATCTCCTGACGGGAAAAACAAACTACACACATATAAGGATAACTTAGGCCCGTAGGCCCAAATCGATATTCTCAAAGACCCTGCAGGTTAGGTAAAACCAGTAATCTCATATCACATACACGGCATCCCCAATCACACGAGCGTCGTACGCATGCTCAAAACCTTTGGTTGTCGATTTAAAATATGGATCACCGAATCGCACAATTTCGCATGCTAACTCATGCATTCATATGCATGCAAATGCCACTATCTTGCAATGCTCACAGTTTACTTCATACGGCATTCCGGCATAAGATTCCGTTCGTGTTCCGATTATAAAATGGAATCCGCTTGGGCACGTCCCATACCATGCCCTGCAGATTTCATTGCATAACCAGACACTATGCATCACACGTGATTTCTCATGTTGTTAATTCAACCCGAAGGCCTGATCCGAAGACCATGATCCGAAGACCACGACCCGAAGGCCCGACCCGAAGGCCCGATCCTAAGACCAATCACAACACTTTGTGGCCAGCGTAAAGACACTCCAAGCCCAGTGTCTCTAGCCCGCGTAAACGCATCAGGCGCAACACCGATCTCCTTACGAACCAGAGCCCATGTAAAAGTATCAGGATGGTCGTCTTCCGGACACACCGGGCATCGTCCTGCTCCAAAGTACATGAGGACGGCACGACCCGAAGGCCATGACCCGAAGGCCACGACCCGAAGGCCTTAGGTGATCACACGGCACACTGCCAATTGTTATCTGAACCCCACGCAAACGTGATAGGGCATAATTAGGTTATCACATGTCCATGGCATACACGCATTCTCGCACAATTTTCACTAGCCTCATATTCGACATGCATAATGCGTAGCCATGCAATTCGCACACGAATGTTGGTGCAATGTACCACAGCATAATGTCCCACACAATTCGATGCCACAATTTCATGTTCCTTAATTCACATCATACGCTTAACTAGTCCAATCCACACCATGAGGCATCACATGTGATGTCGGCACTTATGACGTAATCGACATTATGATGTACATTGACAAATCACCAATCACATACCACAACGGTCGGTCACACGAGCATGCGACGTGGTAGACCCAAGTCATCACAATTGCCAAACCGACACACAAACCAATCATCCCGGCAATCCCGGCAATCCAATCATCTCGATCCTCAGTCTATCAAGGAATTGGTCCTCAAGACCCGTTGTGGACAGCAACTAAACCTTATCGTCCCGACCTCTAATCCACTTCAATTTTCGGTTTTGTCACATACCAATAGATTCCCGAGGTCCACTAATGACATATAAATTCATATAAGTCCTAACCGACGCTAATCAAATACCAAACACATCCTAAGCCCGTCAAAACGCATCATCGTCCTAATTAGGGTTTAGAGGTTTAAACCAACCTAAATCCAAGCTCGGCGACGAGGAACGGCGGCCGATCACCGGTGAACGATGGAACCGGCGGCACACTTCCCAAGGGAGCGACGGCGAGCGGTGGTCGGCTGTTCACAGTAGCTGTGGGCGGCGGTTCACGGTCGGCACGGGGGCTGACGAGCGGCTGAGCGGTGCGGACGGTTGCTGCTCACGGCGGCACACGACGGACAGCGGTCTCGGCGGCGCACGGCGATGGCGCGGCTGTTCCGGCGAGCGGGAGCAAAACAAGGTGAGGCGGAGGGAAAAACAGAGAGGGACGGCGAGGGAGAAGACAGGGGACAGCCACGGCGGCGGCGGTCGGCGGCGGCGTGCAGCGGCGAACAGCTCCGACGGTGGCTTAGCCGTGCATGCAGCCGCGACGGAGAGGAAGAGAGGGACGTCGGTGAGGGCTGGTGGCGTGGCTGGCCGGCGTTCAACCGTGCATGCACCGGGAAGGAAGGGACGACGGCGAGGGAACAGCAGCGGCGGTCACGGTGCCACGGCAGCGGCGGTCCACCTCGGCGAGCGGCAGACGAACGGCTCGTCCCCCCTTGGCTGACCGGCGTCGTTCCTCACTACATGCAGGCAGAGAGGAGAGGAGAGGAGAGGAAAAAGAGGACGGTCGGCTGGCGGGGTAAGGCGAGAGAGAGAGGGCGGTGCACGGCGGCGGTGGCGGCTGGTGGCGGCTGTTCCGGCGGGCAGTGGGTGGTGGCGTGAAGCCGAGAGAGAGAGGGTGCACGGAGGAGGAGAGGAAATGGCCGGCGTGAGGGAGAGAGGGTGAGTGAGGGAGAGAGAGAGAGAGAGAGAGAGAGAGAGAGAGAGAGAAAAGAGGGGGAAGTGAGAGGTAATGATGATGAACATAGGGAATGCCAAGAGGTAGGATGAAACTTTGGATAAAATGATGGGCTTCATGGGGAAGGGTTAGAGTGACAAGTGTCACACCCTAGGGCTAGGTCTAGACACTCCAAAATTCGGAATTCCAAAGGGCATAGGGGCAAAACCGACATTAAGTTCCGGTATCGGGTCAGTTCGTCAAAATTCGACCATACAAGACCTATACCTAAGTGGCCAGCATAATTTGACGTCGTCCATAAGAAAATCATCCCGTAACCCACTAAAATTGGCCTCGAAGCACGGACTAAATTCCACGATCGAATTTATCAATTTCTCATTTTCCAATTCTCTCACTAACGGGTGGCCGGTTAGGATTTACGTGTATCGACCTCGGTTGTCCGATTCACGACGAGCTCGATTGTCGAGAGAACGGGAGGAATTATTGCTAGTTCCGAGGACACGATCACCCGGCTCGAGTTCCGAAGATCGGTCCATACTGGCCCAAAATATTTCCTCGTCGTTCTTCTAAGTCGGGCTTAATTCGCGACCGGGTCCATGGTCCACGTATCTATTCCTAGTTGGCCATTCCCATTTGGTCAGTATCCCGTAAGTGATCGGCTCCGGGCGAGACTTACGAAAATGAAATATCGAATAATACTCGTTTTATTCATTCCAGAGATTGAGTCGAATTTCGGGATGTTACAACACATATGCTACCACTTTCCTATGTTGCATGAGTACACATCCGAGCCCTCTTAACGAAGCATCACTATAGATCTCAAATCCTCCAGGGTCGGATGGAATGGTTAAAATCGGTGCGGTCGTCAGTCTATGTTTCAACTCTTGAAAACTTCTTTCGCACTTATCATCCTAGACGTACTTCGTTTCCTTTTTTAGCAATCTAGTCAAGGGCATGACTATTGATGAAAATCCTTCCACAAATCGTCTATAATAGCCAGCCAAACTGAGAAAACTCCGGATTTCTATTACAGAGGTTGGCCTAGGCCACTTTGTTACTGCTTCCACTTTAGTCGGGTCCACAGAAATTACATCTCCAGAAATAATATGCTCGCGAAATCCTACTTGGTTGAGCCAAAACTCGCACTTGCTGAACTTAGCATATAGTGCGTGTTCTCTTAAGGTCCGTAGCACCTTTTGCCATGCCCCGACCTCCTCGGGTTGCGGTCATCCGCCATTGGTCTTATTTAATGCAACGCTCCCATGATGCATTGCCAACCCAACACACGGAATAAAACACATGCGGAAGTCACGTATATAAATAAATATATGCACCCGTACAATAAAGATAACAACCATGGATAGCATTATCATCAAAGATCAAACTTATTAAAACATATTTTTTTACATTGCCACAAAATATTTACAACCAACAAGTACTTTAGTAAAACAAACTACGCTCTAACACGTCAAACTATAATATAGCAAAAACCGACACTTAGCAGCCGTTACAACAAAAGGGTCATTGACTGGGAGAGGGTTCATCATCCATCGCCTCATCGTAAGCATCTCCAACTGGCTCATCCTAGGGATTAATTACTTCGCCATCTGCGACTATCGGAGCCATCAAGCCGTGCTCGTCTAAAGGGGAGTCAAAAGACCTAAGTGGTCTACCTATGTTCCTATCAACATCCCGGAGACACCAAGCAACGTACTCTTGAGTTTGATCAGCAAACTCTCCCACGTCTACAGAAACCACAGAACGATATCTAATATATGCTTCTCCATTGCCCATTGGAAACACGCTCACAAACTGCTCTATTTGCGTCGGGATCCCAAAAAGTGTAGGTAATGGTGGCATTTTAAGGGCGAGGGTTTGAAAATTTGGTTTAAACACCAATGAGAACACTTCTCAGTGAGTAAGACCCCTAAACCTAGGCTAGGCTAACGTACGATCTCCTGACCAAAATAACAACACAAAACACAATAATGATTTAGGCCCTCAGGCCCAGACCGATAATCGTACGGACCTTATAGGTTAGACAATTTGATATAAGGTAATCATGGCACATACGTGACACATCTCGTCACACGTACACCATACGCATGCTCACACTTGATCGTGCTAATATATCAAGTCATTCATCGTATCTCATACAATGATACGACAATTATCGCAACCATACGCATGTAAATGCCATTCACGTGCCATAATCTTATTCTGAATCACACGGCACACTAGCTCGGCGTTCATTTTCATTATTAATATTCGACCCGAAGGCCTAACCCGAAGGCCACGATTCGAAGACCACGACTTGAAGGCCCGACCCGTAGGCCAAAACAACTCTTCACGGCCCACATATAGCGTAATTGGCCCAGTGTCTCTAGCCCGCGTCCAAATGCTCTAGCTACAACACCAATCTCCTCACGGACAATGCTGTCTTCCGGACGAACCGGGCACGACCCGAAGGCTACGATCCGAAAATCTTAATGTGATCACACGGCATACAGATCATTTTATTTGAACCCAGCGTAAACGTATTGGGCAATTATAGTGATCACATGCTCATATCAGGCACGCATTCCTGCATAACATTAGCACACGTCTCATTCTCGACATACAAACCTGAGTGGCTATGCAATGTCATGTAATGTATCATGACATTAAAATTTCACAATCAATTATCAATCAACAATTAACCACTCAATTTGGTAATCCTCAATTCCCACGACCAACAATTCTTGCAGTCTAATTAATCCCGGCACAATTCTCAGTCCTATGAGTAATCGTCATTTTCTCGATTAGGACTCACTAATTATCCATAATAATCCTATTAAATTACTTAGATTTTTATGCACACACACCAATCAGCATTTCAATACAAAGCATATACCGGTAGTGCCAAACCCAGTCCAGAACGTACCGATAATACCTAACCCGATCTAGAAAAATGTACTGCCAATCCTAATCAGGGTTTAGGAATTATACTCATTTAATTCTAGGCCCACGACAACGAAGAACGGCGGCCGATTACTGGTGAACAGTAAAATCGGCAACGCGTTCCCGGCGGTACCCGTATGGACACCGTACGGTCACTGTACGGAACATATGGACACCTGTACGGACAGCTACGTCCGGCGATGTACGGCGAGGCTGGACGTCCCTGTGGTGACGGCTCGATCGTTCGAGCTCCGATGAGGCTCCGACAGTCCTTTTGCCGGAATAAAGAGAGAGAGAAAGAGAGAAATGGGCTTAGGGAGAGAGAGAAAGGGGGCTGGGTGAGGCTGAGGTTGTGGCTGGTGGTGGCAAGGTTGAGCAGCAGCGGTGGCGGCACCGACGGACGGTGGCCGGCATAGCTCCGACAAGGCCTGGCCAAGGAAGAACAAGGAGGGAGAGAGAGGTTCGGGAGAGAGGAAGGGGGACTGATCGGTGGAGGCTGAAATGAGGGAGGAGAGAGAGAGGGGGCTGGTCCATGTAGTCAAAGGAGGGAGCTAGTGGTGACAAGTGTCACCAATCCGCGCAATTTCCCATTTTGCCCTTCATCCAACGACCCTCGTTGATTCTATCCAAATAATTTAAGGGCACTTTGGTCAAAACTCTAATAATTGAGCTAATTATCAATAAAATAATCTCAAGATCCAGTCTAAAATTCGAAATTTCCAGTATAGGGTCCAGGGGCAAAACTGTCATTTTCCGATCCCGGGTCAAAATCCCAATTTTTAGCCAAATCATTCCTTTATGAGTGTGGCCAACCTAATATGACATCGGAATCGTGAAAATAGCTTTTTAAGCTTTCAGAAATTGACTGTGAAGTTTCGGGAATAAAATAATATTATTTTTCACTTCCGAGCCAAAAGTCCAATTTTCAACCGAAACCACTCCAAATGTACGTGGCCACTCCAAAATGACACTAACTTCGAAAAATTATCTCATTCGGCCTCAAAATCCCAAATCGGCACTCCGAGGGGCAAATCCGTAATTTTTCACCCCTGGACCGAAATTCCAGCTTTTAACCATACTTGTTCAAAATGTGCGTGGGCAGCGTAATTTGACGTCAGATTTCCAAAATTAGTCTCTTAAGCCGTAGAAAATCGATATCCAAATCTGGGCCCAATTTCCTAATCAAAGCTCGCTCGGTTTTCAATTTTAGGATTTCTCACTAACGGGTGGCTGTTTAGAGTATATGCGTATCGACCTAGGGTTATCCGAATCGCGACGGTTCCGTCCTTTGAGAGAATGAGAAATTATCACTAGTCCCAAGAATTACGATCGTACAATTCAGGATCAGGACTGGTTAACCACGTGTACTTTCAGTCTTGCAGAATCACTTGCGATCCGATTGCACATCATTGGCCTTGGTCAGACTCAATCCGTTGCCTTTCCTACGATCGATTCAAATTGGTTGAAAATATTTTCTCATTACTTCTCAAGATTGATATCCGATTCGCAATCGGGTCCCTGATCCACGTACTACTTCCTAATTAGCCATACCCTATTGGTTAGTATCCCAAGAGTGATTAGCTCTGAGCGAGACTTACTAAAATAAAATGCGAAATGATGTCAATTTCATTGATCTCGGAATTATATCGAAATTCGGGCTGTTATACCTTTGCCAAGTGTACCTCATGCTCTTCGGGACTTTTCAAATACACCAAGATATCATTGATAAACACTATGACAAACTGATCTAGAAATTCTCTAAACACTCTGTTCATCAAGTCCATTAAGGTAGCTGGGGCATTCGTCAATCCAAAGGGCATTACTGTAAACTCGTAATGTTCATATCTCATCCGAAAAGCAGTCTTAGGAATGTCCTCCTTCTTGATTCTCAATTTATGGTAACCCGTCCTTAAATCTATTTTGGAGAATACTCAGACTCCTTGCAACTGATCGAACAAGTCGTCGATCCTTGGAAGAGGGTACTTATTCTTTACTGTCACTTGGTTCAACTGCCGGTAGTCTATGCATAGTCTTAACGTCCCATCCTTTTTTCTCACAAATAGGATTGGCGTTCCCTATGGAGACGCATTGGGCGAATAAAACCCTTGTCCAACAATTCTTGCATTTGAACCTTCAGCTCCTTTAATTTCGTTAAGGACATTCGATATGGTGCCTTCGATATTGGTTTAGTTCCGGATGCCAATTCAATAACAAACTCCACTTCTCACTCGGGCAGTAAACCCAGTAATTCCTGAGGAAAAACTTCGGGGAAATTGCATACTATGGGTATATCTTCCAATTTAGGCTCCATCACTATTGGGTCCATAATATTCACTAAATATCCTTCACACCCATAATCCAACAACTTACTCACTTCCAAAGAAGATATCTAAGGAGTCGAGGTTCCTCCTCGGTTTCCCTGGAACTCAAAACTGGGACGTCCATCTGGACTAAATTGGATCATCCTATTACTACAATCCAATAGAACTTTCTACTGGACTAACCGGTCCATCCCTATGATCACGTCAAAATCGAATATGGCCAGAACTACCAAGTCGATACTCTCTTCCTTACCCCCAATATTTACATTATAACTAGGGCATCCAAAAGAGACTAGCACTCTATTATTCATTGGCGTCGTCACATAAAGCTCATTCTCTAGCAATACCGGTTCTAAACCAATCAACTTAACAAACTGCTTTGAAATGAATGAATGGATTGCCCATGAATCAAACAATGCATAAGCGGCGTGACCACACAAGGAAATCATACTTGTGACTACGCCTGGCGCATTCTCCATTTCTCCATGCGCTACTGCATATATCCTTCCTTGAATGGGTGGTCGTCCTTGATTAGCCGGTAAGGGATTCCCGACTTGGTTCCCTGCTCGGCGCTGTTGCTGCTGAGGTGCCATGTGCGGTCCCGGGGGACGCACCTGCAGGCAATTGCGAATCTGATGCTCCGTGCTCCCACACTTGAAGCATGCTCCAAATCTCCCTGTCTGACTATTTGGCTTCCCAATATTCCGCCTAACAGGGGGAATAAATCGTCAGTTGCCCGTCATATGCCTCTTCCCCAAACGATGATTATCCTTGCCCTAGACAAGACAAGCCGCGATCTAGAAGAGGCTTTCCTTTCCTGCTGATCTCGCTCAATTATCTGGGCTCGCCTAAACATTTCTCCATATTTCTTAATATCGTGTGACAAAATCTGGCTTCGAAGATCCAGCTGCAGTCTATCCCGGAACCTTCGAGCCCTATCTCTTGGATTTATCACCATTGTCGGTGTGAACTTTGCCAGCCTTGTAAGCTCTGCCTCATATTGGTCCACAGTCAGTTGGCCTTGGCGCAACCGCATAAATTCTATTAACTTCTTCTCTTGGGCATTCTCCGAGAAATACTTCTCATAAAAGTTCTCCACAAACACAGTCCAAGTCGGGGCCGTTCCTTTAGGAAACACTCCACTTTTCGTAGCATTCCACCAGTCGTAAGCACCGTCCTGAAGCTGATACACTACCAATGCTACTTTTTCTTCATCGTTACACCCCAAAACCTTAAAAGTCTTTTCCAATTCTTCCACCCATCTTGGCACGGTCTCAGGGTCGCCACAACCATGAAACTTCGGCGGCTTTATCTTCATCAATTGTTCCACTAACTGGGGTATTTGCCTAACCCCAACTGGATGAGCCTGCCCCTGCTAGGCTTGATATCCCCCATTCCCAGCGATTGCTGCAGCCTCGACAGCTTGGGCATGGGCTGCAGCTCTCTCTTGCGCTTGCAACCCAAAGATGTGTCCTATCTCTCGCAGGGTCTCCAGAACCTCATCGAACCTGGGGTCCCTTGCCTCGCGGGCTCCCTTACTAGGCTGGGCTTGAGGCTCCTTTCCCCTTCTCCTACTCATCCTGACAACCCTGGATGCTCAACTTCCTGCCGTCATTCCGTTAAGGAATTAAAAACTCAAACTAATCTATCCCAGTCTAAGTCCTCAGCAGGTCTCAAAACAACGACCAAACTGTCACGCCCCGATCTCCTCGGCACGCGACAACCCGCGCTCACGATGGTCGATATAGTACGACGTCCCAGGACATGCCGTCGTCGACCCAAATCCCAAACAATTCATAATACACATGCGGAAGCAAAATTAGAGAGAGAATCACCCAGACAATATATCTGAGAACACGGGAAGCAACACGGAGAACACTGAGGTAACGTACACATCCATAATCCCAAAATTTGCCTGAAACATCCTTACATTAATTCAAAATAAAAACAACAACAACTGAGACAAGCACAATAAAAGAGTACTGCTGGTGGGTCAAGAGGCTAGTAACAAGGGGGACCAACGGCTAAACAAAAAGGGTCCAAAATCCAAAAAGTGTCTACCCTTGCAAACCGACTAAACCTAGCCTAGGGTTCCCAATCTGGATCTGAACCATCGGACTCGGACGGGCTGTCTGGTATCTCTAAATCCTCGCTAGGGGCCTCCTCCTCGGATTCCTCGGTGTCCATTGGTTCGGCCTCGTCAACCTCCATAGGCTCCACTACCGGGTCCTCCGCTGCTGGATCCTCCATCGGGAACTCATGATCTATGCCACCCAACTCCTCATCCTCGGCAGGCTCGTACCAGGCAAAAGGACCTATAGTCTCATCCACACTCGTCTCGGAATCCACGACCTCACCGCTTGGGCATTGTGGATCAAGCTGGCCCTCTATGGTGAATGGAACGTCCATCGTGCGGAGGGGTCCGAACTCGTCTCCCCAACGGTCTCGAAAACACCAGGCTACATACTCATGGACTTCGGGATGTGTCGTACCTACATCTACGGTAATCATGGTGTAATGCCTTATGTAAACTTCATTGTTCGCCACCGGGAATTCAACCACCGTATGCTCATACTCTAAAGGAATCCCGAAGCGAATTGGAATGGGCGGTCGGTTCATGGGCGCTGGTCTGAAAGGTTGGGTTATGAAAACCGTGAGACACTTCTCAGTGAGTGAAAACTCCTAAACCTAAATTAGGCTAACATGCATCTCCTGACGGGAAAAACAATAGCACGCATATATAACAATGACTTAGGCCCGTAAGCCCAAACCGGCATATCAATGACCCTGCAGGTTAGATAATCCCATAGTATTACAAACCACAAGCGGCATCCTCGACCAGGCGTACGTCACACGTATGCTCAAAACCTTTCGTGACAATTCCAAGTAAGGTTCACCGAGTCACACAATTCAGCACGCTAACTCATGCATTCATATGCATGCAAATGCCACTAACATGCCATGCCCACAATCCAATTTCTATGGCAATCCCGGCACGAACTTCCATTCGAGTTCCGATTATAGAGTGAAATCTACCTAGACACGTCCCATACCATGTCCAGCGGATTCCAACATATAATCAGACACTATGCATCACACGTTATCCGTTTATATCATTATCTCGACCCGAAGGCCCGACCCGAAGGTCCGATCCGAAGATCCGGTCCGAAGACCAATCACAACACTCCGTGGCCAGCGTAAAGACGCCCCAGGCCCAGTGTCTCTAGCCCGCGTCCTTACGCATCAGGCGCAACACCGATCTCCTTTACAAACCAGAGCCCGCGTAAACGCATCAGGATGGTTGTCTTCCGGACGTACCGGGCATCGTCCTGCTCCAAAGTGCATGAGGACGGCACACCCCGCGTATTCCGCATCAGGGCGAAGGTGATCACACATTCACACAACCGGTTTTATCTGAACCCCGCGTAAACGCATCAGGGCATAATTAGGTGATCACGATCCATGGCATACACGCATTCTCGCACAATCTCCATAATGCTTCATACTCAGCAAGCGTAATGCGCAGCCATGTAATTTGCACACGAATGTCGATGCAATGTACCATGGCATAATGTCCCACATAATTCAATGTCACCAATTCAAATTCCATGATCCACGTCATATGCTTACTTAGCCCAAATCAATGCCACGGGGCATAACATGTGAATTTGGCTATCATGACGTACATGGACATTATGAAGCACATTGCCAATTCACCAATCACATTCCACAATGGTCGGTTCACACGGGCATGCGACATGCTAGAACCAATTAGTCACAATTTGAATAACCGACACGCAATTCAATCACCCCGGAAATCCCGGCACTCCAATTCATCAAATTCTTCGAACTACCGATAAGTCGACCATTGCATCCCAATATGGACAGCAGCCATTAACCATTATATCTACCCCCAATCCACTTCTAAAACATGCTTAGTCATCTATCACTTAATTCCCGACACCCACTAGCAATATCTAATTTCATACGCTGTCCAATCAACAATCACCCGATACTAATCACACCCTAGGCCCGCTAAACACGCATTATAGTCCTAATAAGGGTTTAGAGGGTTCCACCCACCTAATTCCAAGCTCGGGTGACGGGGAATGGCGGCCGATCACCGGTGAACGGTGGAACCGGCGGCACAAGACCCAAGGGAGCGGCGGCGAGCGGCGGCCGGCTGACCACAGCAGCCTCGGGCGGCGGCTCACGGTCAGCTGAGCTGCTGTTCACGGTGAGGGGAGGCCGGACGAGCTGCTGGTTGGTCCGACCAGCGGCTGAACACGGCGGCGCACGGCGGTGCTAGCTCGGTCATGGCGACGGCGGTCTGCTCCGGCGAAGGGGGACGGAACAGGGACGGGCGGACGGACGGAAATGGGGAGGAACGGCGATGGCTGGCTGGCGGCGAGCGGCTCCGGCGAACGGCGGTGAACAGCAACCGCACGGCGGTGCACCGTGCACGGCGTGAACGGCACAGCTGTCCCGGCGAGAGGATGGACGGAACAGTGAGGGGTGGAGGAAAAACAGAGAGGGACGGGCGACGGAGGCGACGGCGTGCAGCGGCGGCCGGCGGTGGTTCAGCCGTGCATGCAACTGCGACGGAGAGGGAAGAGAGGAGCGGCGGCGACGGTGGCGTGGCTGCTCCGGCAGCTACTCCACTGCATGACACCGGGAGAGGGAGAGAGAGGAAGAGACGGCGGCGGAACAGGGGGCAGCAGCCACGGCGGCCACGGCGGACGGCGACCGGCGGTGCCCCTCGGCGAGCAGCGGACGGACGGTCGACTCCCCTTGACTGAACGGCGTCCAACCCACCTGCATGCAGCCGGAGAAGGGAGAGAGAGACGGAGGCGGAGGAGAGGGTGGCAAGGGGGCGACGGCGGTGCTGGCTGGTGGTGGTTCCGGCGGCTGAGGCGGTGGCGTGAGGCTGAGCGGGAGAGGGAGACACGGACGGGAGAGGGAGAGAGAGTGCCGAGTGAGAGAGAGAAGTGAGAGTGAGAGAGTGAAGTGAAAGGGTGATGATGGTGATCATGGGGAATGCCAAGAGGTGGAGTGTGGGTTTGAAGGAGATGATGGCATGCAAGGGGAAGAGTGAATGTGACAAGTGTCACACCCCATAGGAAAGCCAAATTTCGGAATTCAAAAGGGCATAGGGGCAAAACCGACAATAAGTTCCGGTACCGGGTCGAAACGCTAATTATCGACCATATAAGACCTATACCTAAGTGGCCAGCATATTTTTGACGTCATCCTCATAAAAACTATCCCGAGACTCGCGAAACATTGCTCCCGATGTCCGGATTAAATTCCACGAACGAATTCATCAATTTCCCATTTTCCAATTCTCTCACTAACGGGTGGCCGGTTAGGATCTTACGCTTATCGACCTCGGTTTGTCCAACTCGTGACGTGCTCGATTGTCGAGAGACGAGAGGAGTATCACTAGTTCCGAGGACACGATCATCCGGCTCGAGTTCCGAAGATCGGCCCATACTGGACCAAAATATTTCCCTGTCATTTCTCTAAGTCAAGCTTAGTTCACGACCGGGTCCAGGGTCCACGTACCTATTCCTAGTTGGCCATTCCCATTTGGTCAGTATCCCGAGAGTGATCGGCTCCGGGCGAGACTTACGAAAAAGGAAATATCGAATAAAACTCGTTTTATTCATTCCAGGGATCGAGTCGAATTTCGGGATGTTACAATTCTTCCCCCCTTACAAAAATCTCGTCCTCGAAATTTGAAACCCACATCAACCTACTCGAACAACTGGGGGTATTGACGTCGCATGGCCTCTTCACTTTCCCAAGTAGCGCCTTCCGTCCCATGATGCTGCCAAACCACTTTGACCATCGGAATCGTTTTATTCCTTAGTACTCGGTCCTTTCTATCCTCGATTCTGACTGGCTTCTCCACATAAGTCACTCTGTCGTCCACGTCCACTTCCTCGTATCTTAAAACATGAGTCGGGTCCGGTTCATACTTCCTTAGCATCGATACGTGAAAAACGTTGTGCACCTGGGATAGGTTGGGAGGCAAGGCTAGTCGGTATGCCGTATCTCCAATCTTCTCTAGGATCTCAAATGGCCCGACATACCTTGGGCTAAGTTTTCCTTTCTTGCCGAATCGGGATAGTCCTTTCATTGGCGACACCTTGAGGAATACATGATCTCCTACTTGAAACTCCAAGGGTCGTCGCCTTCTGTCGGCGTAACTCTTCTGGCGACTTTGAGCAGTCCTTAGTCTATCCCGGATAACCTCCACTACTTCTACCGTCTGCTGAATAAGCTCCGGACCAGTGATACTACGCTCACCAACTTCATCCCAGCACAGTGGCGTCCTACAAGCTCTACCATACAAAGCTTCAAAAGGCGCCATCTGAATACTTTGCTGAAAGCTGTTATTATAGGCAAACTCTACCAAATGCAGTTGCTCTTCCCACTTGCCTTGGAAGTCCAACACACAAGCTCTCAGCATATCCTCTAGGGTCTGAATCGTCCTTTCCGACTGACCGTCTGTTTGTGGATGGTAGGCTGTACTGTATTGTAACCTCGTTCCTAAGGCCGTTTGCAGACTTTTTCAAAAGTTGGCCGTAAACCTTGGATCACGATCCGAGGTGATCGTCACGGGCACTCCATGAAGACGCACTATTTGTCGCACATACAATTCCGCATACTTTTCTAATTCCAAGTCCTTTCGTACTGCCAGGAAGTGCGCAGACTTAGTCAAACGATCCACTATGACCCATATCGAGTCATGTCCTCTTTGGCTTCGCGGTAAACCCGTCACGAAGTCCATTGTAATATGCTCCCACTTCCACTCGGGAATCTCTAAAGGTCGTAACAATCCACCTGGCTTACAGTGTTGTGCCTTCACTTGCTGGCACGTCAGACACTTGGCCACGTGCTTAGCCACATCCTTCTTCAGGCCATTCCACCAATAATGTTGACGTAGATTCTGGTACATCTTTGTACTACCCGGGTGGATACTATACTGACTCCGATGAGCTTCGCTCAAAATTTCCTCCTTAAGTCCTTCATCATCCGGCACGCAAAGTCGGCCACGATACTTTAAAATTCCATCCGCGGATACTTGGAAGTCGGGCTTCCTCTTTGCCGCATCCATTTCCATAATCTTCTGAATCTCGGGGTCCGAAGGTTGCAGTTCCTTGATCTTAACCTGAACCTCTGGTTCGATCCTTAATGTCGCGAATAAACTGGACACCCGGCTTACTTCGAACTTAAACTCTGAATCTCTCAACTTTTCTAATAACGTCCACTCCTTAACTAATAAATGGGCCATACTCGACTTGCGGCTTAAAGCATCTGCCACCCGGTTCGCCTTACCCGGATGATACAGAATGTCGCAGTCATAGTCCTTCAACAATTCCATCCAACGACGCTGCCTCATATTCAACTCCTTCTGCGAGAACAGATATTTGAGGCTTTGGTGGTCCGTGAAAATCTGGAACTTCTCCCCGCACAAGTAGTGCCTCCAAATCTTAAGCGCGAAAACTATCGCTGCCAGTTCCAAATCATGCGTCGGGTAATTCATCTCATGAGGTCTCAACTGACGTGATGCATACGCTACCACTTTTCCATGCTGCATGAGCACACATCCCAGTCCTCTTAACGAAGCATCACTATATATCTCAAACCCTCCTGGTCCGGACGGAATGGTCAAAACTGGAGCGGTCGTCAACTTGCGCTTCAACTCCTGGAAACTTCTTTCACACTTATCATCCCAAATGTACTTTGCCTCCTTCTTCAGCAATTTCGTCAAAGGCATGGCTATTGAAGAAAATCCTTCCACGAAGCGTCTGTAATAGCCAGCCAAACCCAGAAAACTCCTTATTTCTGTCACTGACGTCGGCCTAGGCCACTTCGTTACAGCCTCAATCTTAGTCGGGTCCACTGAAATTCCATCTCCAGAAATAATATGGCCAAGGAATCCTACTTGATTGAGCCAAAACTCGCACTTACTGAACTTGGCGTAGAGCGCGTTTTCTCTTAGGGTACGTAGTACCTTCGTCAAGTGTTCCTCATGCTCTTCGGAACTCTTCGAATACACCAAAATATCATCAATGAACACTATGACAAACTGATCCAGAAACTCCCTAAACACTCTGTTCATCAAATCCATGAAAGCAGCTGGGGCATTCGTTAATCCAAAGGGCATTACTGTAAACTCAT
Organism: Syzygium aqueum; assembly: GCA_031216185.1. Lineage (NCBI taxonomy): Eukaryota > Viridiplantae > Streptophyta > Magnoliopsida > Myrtales > Myrtaceae > Syzygium > Syzygium aqueum. The sequence goes on from CM062233.1 coordinate 19,741,732, forward strand.
AATGCCCATACCTCGTCCTAAAGGCAGTCTTGGGAATGTCCTCCTTCCTAATTCTCAACTGATGGTAACCTGTCCTCAAATCTATTTTGGAGAACACTGAGGCTCCTTGCAGCTGATCGAACAAGTCGTCGATCCTTGGGAGAGGGTACTTGTTCTTTATCGTCACTTGGTTCAGCTGCCGATAGTCTATACATAACCTTAACGTCCCATCTTTCTTCTTCACAAACAGGACTGGCGCTCCCCATGGAGACGCACTAGGGCGGATGAAACCCTTGTCCAACAATTCTTGCATTTGAACCTTCAACTCCTTTAGTTCGGACAGGGACATTCGATACGGGGCCTTCGATATCGGTTCAGTCCCGGGTGCTAACTCAATAACGAACTCCACTTCCCGGTCGGGCGGTAAACCCGGCAATTCCTGAGGAAAGACCTCGGGAAAATCGCACACAACCGGTATATCATCCAACTTGGGTTCCACCATGGTCGGGTCCACAATATCCACCAGATAACCTTCACACCCATCATCCAGCAATTTACTCGCTTCTAACGAAGATATCCATGGGGTCGAGGTTCCTCCTCGGTTCCCCTGGAATTCGAAGCTAGGACGTCCATCAAGATTAAATCGGATTGTCCTATTATTACAATCCACTACAGCCTTCTGTCGGACTAACCAGTCCATTCCTATGATCACATCGAAATCGAACATGGCCAACACTACCAAGTCGATACTCTCATCCTTACCCCCAATGTTTATCTCACAACCAGGGCATCCAAAGGAAACTAATGTAACATCCCGAAATTCGACTCGATCCCTCGAATGAATAAAACGAGTTTTATTCGATATTTCCTTTTTCGTAAGTCTCCCCCGGAGCCGATCACTCTCGGGATACTGACCAAATGGGAATGGCCAACTAGGAATAGGTACGTGGACCCTGGACCCGGTCGTGAACTAAGCTTGACTTAGAGAAATGACGGGGAAATATTTTGGTCCAGTATGGGCCGATCTTCGGAACTCGAGCCAGATGATCGTGTCCTCGGAACTAGTGATACTCCTCTCGTCTCTCGACAATCGAGCACGTCACGAGTTGGACAAACCGAGGTCGATAAGCGTAAGATCCTAACCGGCCACCCGTTAGTGAGAGAATTGGAAAATGGGAAATTGATGAATTCGTTCGTGGAATTTAATCCGGACATCGGGAGCGATGTTTCGCGAGTCTCGGGATAGTTTTTATGAGGATGACGTCAAAAATATGCTGGCCACTTAGGTATAGGTCTTATATGGTCGATAATTAGCGTTTCGACCCGGTACCGAAACTTATTGTCGGTTTTGCCCCTATGCCCTTTTGAATTCCGAAATTTGGCTTTCCTATGGGGTGTGACACTTGTCACATTCACTCTTCCCCTTGCATGCCATCATCTCCTTCAAACCCACACTCCACCTCTTGGCATTCCCCATGATCACCATCATCACCCTTTCACTTCACTCTCTCACTCTCACTTCTCTCTCTCACTCGGCACTCTCTCTCCCTCTCCCGTCCGCGCCTCTCTCCCTCTCGGCCTCACGCCGCCGCCTGCAACCCGCCGGAACCGCCGTCCGCCGGTGCTGCTCGCCGTGAGCCTCTCTCCCTCTCTCTCGGCCTCACCACCAACCGACCGTTCCCCTTCTCCCTCTCCTTCTTTCCCTCACTGTCCAGAACCGGCCGAGACCAGCTCCGCCCGCCGCCGAGGCCACCACCGCCGCGCCGCCGCCGAGCTCGCCGCTGCACCGCCAGCTCGCCGTGCGCCGCTATTCCCCTTCGTCCGTCCTCTCCTCTCCGGCTGCATGCAAGGAGAACGGCGCCGGTCAGCCAAGGAGGACCGAACTGACCGCCGCTGTGCACCGCCGGCCGCCGCCGCCTGGCCGCCGACGCTGCCCGCTTCCCCCTCCGTCATCTCTCTCTCTCGCCGGTGCATGCAGCTGAGTGGGCGTCGGACCAGCCACGCCGCCGTCGCCACCGTCTCTCCCTCTCCTCTCCGCCGCGGCTGCATGCAGGGGTGAACCGCCGCCGGGGCTGACCGCCGCTGCACGCCACCGTTCGCCGCCGCCGCTGTGGCCGTTCACCGCCACCTCACTCGCCGTTCCTCCCTGTTCTCCGTCCGTCTCCCTTCCTGTTCTGTTCGACCATTCGCCGGAGCAGACCGCCGGTCGTCGCCGTTCACCGTCGCCGGACCGCTCGCTGCTCGCGCGCCACCGCCGTGGACAGCAGCCGTCCGGAGACCACTCAGCCACTCGTCCGGTCCTTCCTCGCCGCGAACAGCAGCCCCGTCGGTCGTGCACCACCGCCCGTGGTGGCTGTGAACCGCCGGACCGCCGTTCGCCGCCGACGGACAGCTCGCCACTCGCCGTCGCCGCTTCAGCCGAGCCGTCCTCTCCCCCGCCGTTCACTGTTCTGTGCCCCCTTTGCCGGAACAGTCCACCGCCGCCGCACGCCGCCACTCGCCGTCGCACCATTGGGAAGTGTGCCGCCGGTTCCACCGTGTACCGGTGATCGGCCGCCGTTCCCCGTCGCCCGAGCGTTGGATCGAGGTGGGTGGAACCCTCTAAACCCTTATTAGGACTATAATGCGTGCTTAGCAGGCCTAGGGTGTGATTAGTATCGGGTGATTGTTGATTGGACAGCGTATGAAATTAGATATTGCTAGTGGGTGTCGGGAATTAAGTGATAGATGACTAAGCATGTTTTAGAAGTGGATTGGGGGTAGATATAATGGTTAATGGCTGCTGTCCATATTGGGATGCAATGGTCGACTTATCGGTAGTTCGAAGAATTTGATGAATTGGAGTGCCGGGATTTCCGGGGTGATTGAATTGCGTGTCGGTTATTCAAATTGTGACTAATTGGTTCTAGCATGTCGCATGCCCGTCTGAACCGACCATTGTGGAATGTGATTGGTGAATTGGCAATGTGCTTCATAATGTCCATGTACGTCATGATAGCCAAATTCGCATGTTATGCCCCGTGGCATTGATTTGGGCTAAGTAAGCATATGACGTGGATCATGGAATTTGAATTGGTGACATTGAATTATGTGGGACATTATGCCATGGTACATTGCATCGACATTCGTGTGCAAATTGCATGGCTGCGCATTACGCTTGCTGAGTATGAAGCATTATGGAGATTGTGCGAGAATGCGTGTATGCCATGGATCGTGATCACCTAATTATGCCCTGATGCGTTTACGCGGGGTTCAGATAAAACCGGTTGTGTGAATGTGTGATCACCTTCGCCCTGATGCGGAATACGCGGGGTGTGCCGTCCTCATGCACTTTGGAGCAGGACGATGCCCGGTACGTCCGGAAGACAACCATCCTGATGCGTTTACGCGGGCTCTGGTTTGTAAAGGAGATCGGTGTTGCGCCTGATGCGTAAGGACGCGGGCTAGAGACATTGGGCCTGGGGCGTCTTTACGCTGGCCACGGAGTGTTGTGATTGGTCTTCGGACCGGATCTTCGGATCGGACCTTCGGGTCGGGCCTTCGGGTCGAGATAATGATATAAACGGATAACGTGTGATGCATAGTGTCTGATTATATGTTGGAATCCGCTGGACATGGTATGGGACGTGTCTAGGTAGATTTCACTCTATAATCGGAACACGAATGGAAGTTCGTGCCGGGATTGCCATAGAAATTGGATTGTGGGCATGGCATGTTAGTGGCATTTGCATGCATATGAATGCATGAGTTAGCGTGCTGAATTGTGTGACTCGGTGAACCTTACTTGGAATTGTCACGAAAGGTTTTGAGCATACGTGTGACGTACGCCTGGTCGAGGATGCCGCTTGTGGTTTGTAATACTATGGGATTATCTAACCTGCAGGGTCATTGATATGCCGGTTTGGGCTTACGGGCCTAAGTCATTGTTATATATGCGTGCTATTGTTTTTCCCGTCAGGAGATGCATGTTAGCCTAATTTAGGTTTAGGAGTTTTCACTCACTGAGAAGTGTCTCACGGTTTTCATAACCCAACCTTTCAGACCAGCGCCCATGAACCGACCGCCCATTCCAATTCGCTTCGGGATTCCTTTAGAGTATGAGCATACGGTGGTTGAATTCCCGGTGGCGAACAATGAAGTTTACATAAGGCATTACACCATGATTACCGTAGATGTAGGTACGACACATCCCGAAGTCCATGAGTATGTAGCCTGGTGTTTTCGAGACCGTTGGGGAGACGAGTTCGGACCCCTCCGCACGATGGACGTTCCATTCACCATAGAGGGCCAGCTTGATCCACAATGCCCGAGCGGTGAGGTCGTGGATTCCGAGACGAGTGTGGATGAGACTATCGGTCCTTTTGCCTGGTACGAGCCTGCCGAGGATGAGGAGTTGGGTGGCATAGATCATGAGTTCCCGATGGAGGATCCAGCAGCGGAGGACCCGGTAGTGGAGCCTATGGAGGTTGACGAGGCCGAACCAATGGACACCGAGGAATCCGAGGAGGAGGCCCCTAGCGAGGATTTAGAGATACCAGACAGCCCGTCCGAGTCCGATGGTTCAGATCCAGATTGGGAACCCTAGGCTAGGTTTAGTCGGTTTGCAAGGGTAGACACTTTTTGGATTTTGGACCCTTTTTGTTTAGCCGTTGGTCCCCCTTGTTACTAGCCTCTTGACCCACCAGCAGTACTCTTTTATTGTGCTTGTCTCAGTTGTTGTTGTTTTTATTTTGAATTAATGTAAGGATGTTTCAGGCAAATTTTGGGATTATGGATGTGTACGTTACCTCAGTGTTCTCCGTGTTGCTTCCCGTGTTCTCAGATATATTGTCTGGGTGATTCTCTCTCTAATTTTGCTTCCGCATGTGTATTATGAATTGTTTGGGATTTGGGTCGACGACGGCATGTCCTGGGACGTCGTACTATATCGACCATCGTGAGCGCGGGTTGTCGCGTGCCGAGGAGGTCGGGGCGTGACAACTAACACCCTATCATTCATCGGCGTTGTCACACAAAGTGAAATCTCTAGCGTCACCGGTACTAAGCCAATCAACTTAACAAATTGCTCCGAAATGAATGAATGGGTTGCCCCTGAATCAAATAGTGCATAAGCGGTATGGCCACATAAGGAGATCGTACCTGTGACCACGCCCGGCGCGTTCTCCGCTTCTCCACGCGCTACAGCATAAACCCTTCCTTGAGCGGGCGGTCGTCCTTGATTTGCCGGTGGGGGATTCCCGGCTTGATTTCCTGGTCGGGGCTGGTACTGCTGTCGGGGCTGGTACTGCTGAGGTGCTCGCTGCTGATCTTGGGGACGCGCCTGAGGACAGTTGCGAATTTGGTGCTCCGTACTCCCACACTTGAAGCACGCTCCGAACCTTCCTGGCGGGGCAGCTGGCTTCCCTATATTCCGTCGGACAGGGGGAACAAATCGCCGATTGTCTGTCATAGGCTTCTTCCCCAGGCAACGGTTATCCTTTCCCCGAACAAACCGCGATCCAGATGCGGCCATCCTTTCTTGCTGATCCCGCTCAATTATCTGAGCTCTCCTGAACATCTCTCCATACTCCTTGATGTCATGCGACAGAATCTGGCTCCGAAGATCCGGCTTCAGCCCATCCCGGAACCTTCGAGCCTTGTCCCTTGGGTCCGCAACCATAGTCGGTGCGAACCTTGCCAGCCTTGCAAATTCAGCCTCATACTGGTCCACAGTCATCTGACCTTGACGCAACCTCATAAACTCCGTCAGCTTCTTCTCCTGGGCATTCTCAGAGAAGTATTTCCCATAGAAGTTCTCCACAAAAACAGTCCAAGTTGGGGCCGTTCCCACTGGGAACACTCCTCCTTCTGAGGCACTCCACCAGTCATTAGCACCATCCTGGAGTTGGTACACTGCCAACGTTACCTTTTCCTCATCATTGCATCCCAACACTTTGAAGGTCTTCTCCAGCTCTTCCACCCATCGGGGAGCTGCCTCGGGGTCACCACGACCATTAAACTTGGGCGGCTTCATCCTCAAGAATTGCTCTACCAACCGGGGCATCTGTCTAGCCCCAGCTGGGTGATCTTGCCCCTGCTGGGCATGATTTCCTCCATTCCCAGCGATCGCTGCAGCCTCGGCAGCCTGGGCATGGGCTGCGGCTCTCTCCTGCGCCTGCAGCCCGAAGATGTGTCCTATCTCACGAAGGGTCTCCATGACCTCATCGAACCTAGGGTCCCTAGCCTCGCGGGCACCCTCACTAGGTTGAGCTTGGGACTCCTTCCCTCTTCTCTTACTCATTCTGATGATTCTGAAAGCTCAACCACCTGCTATAATTCCATTAAGGAATTAGAGACTTAAACCAATCTATCCAGTCTAAGTCCTAGGCAGGTCTCAAGACAACAACCAGACAACCATCATGCGGCTTAACAGGAACTAATCAACACATCACCCAAGGGTTCACATACTCACCTCAGGTCCTGCCGCACCTGCACATTATGGGTCATAGTAACAATATACGCCAAATCATCACGCATTGTCAGGAGATACATGCAGCACATGAAGTCATCCTAGGTGGCTACCCATGGTCTCAGCGCTCCTTATCACTCCAAGACTCGACCTAGTTGGATTGAGCTGACCTTGCTCTGATACCAATTCGAAAGAGGGGGTTGTCACGCCCCGACCTCCTCGGCACGCGACAACCCGCGCTCACGATGGTCGATATAGTACGACGTCCCAGGACATGCCGTCGTCGACCCAAATCCCAAACAATTCATAATACACATGCGGAAGCAAAATTAGAGAGAGAATCACCCAGACAATATATCTGAGAACACGGGAAGCAACACGGAGAACACTGAGGTAACGTACACATCCATAATCCCAAAATTTGCCTGAAACATCCTTACATTAATTCAAAATAAAAACAACAACAACTGAGACAAGCACAATAAAAGAGTACTGCTGGTGGGTCAAGAGGCTAGTAACAAGGGGGACCAACGGCTAAACAAAAAGGGTCCAAAATCCAAAAAGTGTCTACCCTTGCAAACCGACTAAACCTAGCCTAGGGTTCCCAATCTGGATCTGAACCATCGGACTCGGACGGGCTGTCTGGTATCTCTAAATCCTCGCTAGGGGCCTCCTCCTCGGATTCCTCGGTGTCCATTGGTTCGGCCTCGTCAACCTCCATAGGCTCCACTACCGGGTCCTCCGCTGCTGGATCCTCCATCGGGAACTCATGATCTATGCCACCCAACTCCTCATCCTCGGCAGGCTCGTACCAGGCAAAAGGACCTATAGTCTCATCCACACTCGTCTCGGAATCCACGACCTCACCGCTCGGGCATTGTGGATCAAGCTGGCCCTCTATGGTGAATGGAACATCCATCGTGCGGAGGGGTCCGAACTCGTCTCCCCAACGGTCTCGAAAACACCAGGCTACATACTCATGGACTTCGGGATGTGTCGTACCTACATCTACGGTAATCATGGTGTAATGCCTTATGTAAACTTCATTGTTCGCCACCGGGAATTCAACCACCGTATGCTCATACTCTAAAGGAATCCCGAAGCGAATTGGAATGGGCGGTCGGTTCATGGGCGCTGGTCTGAAAGGTTGGGTTATGAAAACCGTGAGACACTTCTCAGTGAGTGAAAACTCCTAAACCTAAATTAGGCTAACATGCATCTCCTGACGGGAAAAACAATAGCACGCATATATAACAATGACTTAGGCCCGTAAGCCCAAACCGGCATATCAATGACCCTGCAGGTTAGATAATCCCATAGTATTACAAACCACAAGCGGCATCCTCGACCAGGCGTACGTCACACGTATGCTCAAAACCTTTCGTGACAATTCCAAGTAAGGTTCACCGAGTCACACAATTCAGCACGCTAACTCATGCATTCATATGCATGCAAATGCCACTAACATGCCATGCCCACAATCCAATTTCTATGGCAATCCCGGCACGAACTTCCATTCGTGTTCCGATTATAGAGTGAAATCTACCTAGACACGTCCCATACCATGTCCAGCGGATTCCAACATATAATCAGACACTATGCATCACACGTTATCCGTTTATATCATTATCTCGACCCGAAGGCCCGACCCGAAGGTCCGATCCGAAGATCCGGTCCGAAGACCAATCACAACACTCCGTGGCCAGCGTAAAGACGCCCCAGGCCCAGTGTCTCTAGCCCGCGTCCTTACGCATCAGGCGCAACACCGATCTCCTTTACAAACCAGAGCCCGCGTAAACGCATCAGGATGGTTGTCTTCCGGACGTACCGGGCATCGTCCTGCTCCAAAGTGCATGAGGACGGCACACCCCGCGTATTCCGCATCAGGGCGAAGGTGATCACACATTCACACAACCGGTTTTATCTGAACCCCGCGTAAACGCATCAGGGCATAATTAGGTGATCACGATCCATGGCATACACGCATTCTCGCACAATCTCCATAATGCTTCATACTCAGCAAGCGTAATGCGCAGCCATGCAATTTGCACACGAATGTCGATGCAATGTACCATGGCATAATGTCCCACATAATTCAATGTCACCAATTCAAATTCCATGATCCACGTCATATGCTTACTTAGCCCAAATCAATGCCACGGGGCATAACATGCGAATTTGGCTATCATGACGTACATGGACATTATGAAGCACATTGCCAATTCACCAATCACATTCCACAATGGTCGGTTCAGACGGGCATGCGACATGCTAGAACCAATTAGTCACAATTTGAATAACCGACACGCAATTCAATCACCCCGGAAATCCCGGCACTCCAATTCATCAAATTCTTCGAACTACCGATAAGTCGACCATTGCATCCCAATATGGACAGCAGCCATTAACCATTATATCTACCCCCAATCCACTTCTAAAACATGCTTAGTCATCTATCACTTAATTCCCGACACCCACTAGCAATATCTAATTTCATACGCTGTCCAATCAACAATCACCCGATACTAATCACACCCTAGGCCCGCTAAGCACGCATTATAGTCCTAATAAGGGTTTAGAGGGTTCCACCCACCTAATTCCAAGCTCGGGTGACGGGGAATGGCGGCCGATCACCGGTGAACGGTGGAACCGGCGGCACAAGACCCAAGGGAGCGGCGGCGAGCGGCGGCCGGCTGACCACAGCAGCCTCGGGCGGCGGCTCACGGTCAGCTGAGCTGCTGTTCACGGTGAGGGGAGGCCGGACGAGCTGCTGGTTGGTCCGACCAGCGGCTGAACACGGCGGTGCTAGCTCGGTCACGGCGACGGCGGTCTGCTCCGGCGAAGGGGGACGGAACAGGGACGGGCGGACGGACGGAAATGGGGAGGAACGGCGATGGCTGGCTGGCGGCGAGCGGCTCCGGCGAACGGCGGTGAACAGCAACCGCACGGCGGTGCACCGTGCACGGCGTGAACGGCACAGCTGTCCCGGCGAGAGGATGGACGGAACAGTGAGGGGTGGAGGAAAAACAGAGAGGGACGGGCGACGGAGGCGACGGCGTGCAGCGGCGGCCGGCGGTGGTTCAGCCGTGCATGCAACTGCGACGGAGAGGGAAGAGAGGAGCGGCGGCGACGGTGGCGTGGCTGCTCCGGCAGCTACTCCACTGCATGACACCGGGAGAGGGAGAGAGAGGAAGAGACGGCGGCGGAACAGGGGGCAGCAGCCACGGCGGCCACGGCGGACGGCGACCGGCGGTGCCCCTCGGCGAGCAGCGGACGGACGGTCGACTCCCCTTGACTGAACGGCGTCCAACCCACCTGCATGCAGCCGGAGAAGGGAGAGAGAGACGGAGGCGGAGGAGAGGGTGGCAAGGGGGCGACGGCGGTGCTGGCTGGTGGTGGTTCCGGCGGCTGAGGCGGTGGCGTGAGGCTGAGCGGGAGAGGGAGACACGGACGGGAGAGGGAGAGAGAGTGCCGAGTGAGAGAGAGAAGTGAGAGTGAGAGAGTGAAGTGAAAGGGTGATGATGGTGATCATGGGGAATGCCAAGAGGTGGAGTGTGGGTTTGAAGGAGATGATGGCATGCAAGGGGAAGAGTGAATGTGACAAGTGTCACACCCCATAGGAAAGCCAAATTTCGGAATTCAAAAGGGCATAGGGGCAAAACCGACAATAAGTTCCGGTACCGGGTCGAAACGCTAATTATCGACCATATAAGACCTATACCTAAGTGGCCAGCATATTTTTGACGTCATCCTCATAAAAACTATCCCGAGACTCGCGAAACATCGCTCCCGATGTCCGGATTAAATTCCACGAACGAATTCATCAATTTCCCATTTTCCAATTCTCTCACTAACGGGTGGCCGGTTAGGATCTTACGCTTATCGACCTCGGTTTGTCCAACTCGTGACGTGCTCGATTGTCGAGAGACGAGAGGAGTATCACTAGTTCCGAGGACACGATCATCCGGCTCGAGTTCCGAAGATCGGCCCATACTGGACCAAAATATTTCCCCGTCATTTCTCTAAGTCAAGCTTAGTTCACGACCGGGTCCAGGGTCCACGTACCTATTCCTAGTTGGTCAGTATCCCGAGAGTGATCGGCTCCGGGCGAGACTTACGAAAAAGGAAATATCGAATAAAACTCGTTTTATTCATTCCAGGGATCGAGTCGAATTTCGGGATGTTACACAAACACTCAGCATGCGGCCTAACAAAATTTACTCAATACATCACCCAAGGGATTTACGTACTCACCTCAGGCCCTGCCGCACCTACACATTACGGGTCATAATCGCACATGCCAAACCGTCACACACTGTCAGGAGATACATGTAGCACACGAGGTCACCCTACTGACTACCCATGGTCTCATCGCTCCTTATCACTCCAGACTTCAACCTAATCGGATCGAGCTGACCTTGCTCTGATACCAATTCAACAAGAGGGATGTCACCCCCCGAACTCCATGGCACGCAACATCCCGAGTGAAAGGTCGACTATGGCTACGTACTCGTGAATTTCAGGATGTGTCGTGCCTACGTCTACGGTTATCATCGCATAATGCCTCATGTAAACTTCATTGTTCGCCACCGGGAATTCAACCATCGTATGCTCATACTCTAAAGGGATCCCGAAGCGAATCGGAATGGGCGGTCGGTTCATGGGCGCTAGTCTGAAAGGTTGGGTTATGAAAACCGTGAGACACATCTCAGTGAGTGAAAACTCCTAAACCTAAATTAGGCTAACATGCATCTCCTGACGAGAAAGACAATCACACACATATACAAGAATGACTTAGGCCCGTAGGCCCAAATCGGTACATCGATGACCCTGCAAGTTAGACAGTTCCATAATATCGCATTTCACGATCAACACTCTCGATCAAACGTACGTCACACGTATGCTCAAAATCTTTCGTGATTAGTTCGATTACGAGTCACCGTATAACATAATGCTGCACACCGGCTCATGCACTTATGTTCATGCAAATGCCACCGACATGCCGTGTTCACAGTTCACTCATATGGCATCCTTGGTATAATGTTCCGTTCGTGTCCCGGTTATAGAGTGGAATCAACTTAGACGCGTCCCATACCACGTCCGGTGGATTCCAATATATAACCAAGCACTATGCACCACACAATAACCGTTCATTTTATTAACTCGACCCGAAGGCCCGATCCAAAGATCCGATCCGAAGATCAATCACAACACTCCGTGGCCAGCGTAAAGACGCCCCAGGCCCAGTGTCTCTAGCCCGCGTCCTTACGCATCAGGCGCAACACCGATCTCCTTACAAACCAGAGCCCGCGTAAACGCATCAGGATGGTTGTCTTCCGGACGTACCGGGCATCGTCCTGCTCCAAAGTGCATGAGGACGGCACACCCCGCGTATTCCGCATTAGGGCGAAGGTTATCACACATTCACACAACCGGTTTTATCTGAACCCCGCGTAAACGCATCAGGGCATAATTAGGTGATCACAATTCATGGCATACACGCATTCTCGCACAATTTCCATAATGCCTCATGCTCCACAAGCGTGATGCGCAGCCATGCGATTTCGCACACAAATGTTAGTGCTATGTACCATGGCCTAATGTGTCACACAATTAAATGTCACAAGTACATAACCAATGGTCCACGTCATATGCTTACTTAGCCCAAATCAATGCCACGGGGCATAACATGCGAATTTGGCTATCATGACGTACATGGACATTATGAAGCACATTGACAATTCACCAATCACATTCCACAATGGTCGGTTCACGCGAGCATGCGACATGCTAGAGCCAATTAGTCACAATTTGAACAACCGACACGCAATTCAATCACCCCGGCAATCCCGGCACTCCAATTCATCAAATTCTTCGAACTACCGTTAAGTTGACCATTGCATCCCAATATGGACAGCAGCTATTAATCATTATTTCGACCTCTAATCCACTTCTAAAACATGCTTTGTCGTCTATCAATTAATTCCCGACACCCACTAGCAACATCTAATTTCATACGAGGTCCCATCAACAATAACCCGATACTAATCACACCCTAGGCCCGCTAAAACGCATTATTGTCCTAATTAGGGTTTAGGGGTCATCACCCACCTCAATCCAAGCTCGACAACGGGGAATGGCGGCCGATCACCGGTGAACGGTAGAACCGGCGGCACAAATCCCAAGGGCGGCGGTCCGGCGAGCGGCGGCCGGCTGACCACAGCAGCCTCGGGCGGCGGCTCACGGTCAGCTGAGCTTCTGTTCACGGTGAGGGGAGGCCGGACGAGCTGCTGGTTGGTCCGACCAGCGGCTGGACACGGCGGCGCACGGCGGTCCGGCGACCTACAGCAACTCCGGCGGTGTCCCACCGTCGGCGCGGTTGCTGAACAGGGAGAGGGGACGGCGGACGAGCTGCTGAACGGCCCCCGAACGGCTGCTGCTCCGGCGACGGCGGTCTGCTCCGGTGAAGGGGACTGAACAGAACAGTGAGTGGCGGAGGAAAACAGAGAGGGACGGCGAGGGAAAGGGCAGTGGACGGCCACGGTGGTGGTGACCAGCGACGGCGTGCAGCGGCGAGAGGCTCCGGCGGTGACTCAGCCGTGCATGCAGCTGCGCCGGAGAGGAGGGAGAGCTGGGAACGGCGGCGGGCTGGTGGTGAGGCTGCTCCGGCACCTGCCTTGCTGCATGCAACCGAGAGGGAGGGAGAGAGGCGGCCGGGGGAGAGAGGGCGACGGCGGCCACAGCGAGCGGCGGTCGACGGTCCTCAGCGGCGGCCTTGGCGGACGGTCAGCTTGTCCCTCCTTGGCTGATCGGCGCCACACTCTCCTGCATGCAGCCGAGGAAGAGAGAGGAAGGTTGACGGAGGCGAGGGAGGCCCGGCGTCCCACCGCGCATGCAACGGGACGACGGCGAGGGGAGCAGCGGCGGCCTTGGCGGAGGCGCGGCCGCGCTGGCCTCGGCGTGAGGCCTCAGCCAGTCGTGAACAGCAAAGGAGTGGAGAGGAATGGTCGGCCGGCTGGCGGTGAGGCAAGAGGGAGAGGTTCAAGGCGGCGGTGCTGGCTGGTGGCGGTTTCCGGCGGCTGAGGGCGGCGGCGTGAGGCTGAGCGGACGAGAGAGAGAGAGAGGAATGTCGCCGGAGAGGAGAGGGAGAGTGGAAGCCGAGAGAGAGAGGCCGGGTGAGAGAGTGAGGGGGAGAGTGTGAGAGAGAGAGAATATGAGAGAAAGAGAGGGAGTTGAAGGGTTTTTGGGGAAATCATTGCATGCATGGGGGAGATGAAGAGGTGGAGTGTGGGAGTGGGTGAGGTGACCATGCATGGGGAAGGGGGAGAGTGACAAGTGTCACACCCCCACGAGGAAGACAAAATTCGGAATTCCAAGGGTCACGGGGGCAAAACGGTCCTAAAAATTCGGTACCGGGTCGGTTCGCCAAAAATCGACTCTACAAGACCTATATACCCCTGGCCAGCTTAAGTTGACGTCGTCCTCATAAAAACTATCCCGAGATTCACGAAAATCGTTCTCGATATCCGGACTAATTTCCACGATCGAATCCGCTAATTTCCCATTTTCTAGTTCTCTCACTAACGGGTGGCCGGTTAGGATTTTACGCGTATCGACCCCGGTTGTCCGAGTCGCGACGAGCTCGATTGTCGAGGGACGAGAGGAATTATCGCTAGTTCCGAGAACGCGATCATCCGGCTCGAGTTCCGAAGACCGGTCCATACTGGCCCAAAATATTTCCTCGTCATTCTTTTAAATCGGCTTAATTCGCGATCGGTCTTTGGTCCACGTATCTATTCCCAGTTGGCCATTCCCATTTGGTCAGTATCCCGAGAGTGATCGGCTCCGGGCGAGACTTACGAAAATGGAATATCGAATAAGACTCGTTTTATTCATTCCAGAGACTGAGTCGAATTTCGGGATGTTACAATTCTTCCCCCCTTACAAAAATTTCTTCCTCGAAATTTAAAACCTACATTAACCTACTCGAACAACTGGGGGTATTGACGTCGCATGGCCTCTTCACTTTCCCAGGTAGCTCCTTCCGTTCCATGGTGCTCCCAAACTACCTTGACCATTGGGATCGTCTTATTCCTTAGCACTCGGTCCTTTCTGTCCTCGATTCTGACCGGTTTTTCCACGTACGTCACTATGTCGTCCACGTCCACTTCTTCGTACCTTAAAACGTGGGTCGGGTCCGGCTCATACTTTCTCAACATCGACACGTGGAAAACATTATGCACCTGGGATAGGTTGGGAGGCAAGGCTAGTCGGTAAGCCATATCTCCAATCTTCTCTAGGATCTCAAATGGTCCGACATACCTTGGGCTAAGCTTTCCTTTCTTGCCGAATCGGGATAGTCCTTTCATTGGCGACACCTTGAGAAACACATGATCCCCTACTTGAAACTCCAAGGGTCGTCGTCTCCTGTCGGCGTAACTTTTCTGGCGACTCTGAGCGGTCCTCAGTCTATCCCTGATAACCTCCACCACTTCCACCGTTTGTTGAACTAGCTCCGGGCCAGTGATACTTCGCTCACCAACTTTGTCCCAGCACAGTGGTGTCCTACAGGCCCTACCATATAAGGCTTCAAAAGGCGCCATCTGGATGCTCTGTTGATAGCTATTGTTGTAGGCAAACTCTACCAAATGCAATTGCTCTTCCCACTTGCCCTGGAAGTCCAAAACACACGCTCTCAACATATCCTCCAGGGTCTGAATTGTCCTTTCAGACTGACCGTCTGTCTGCGGGTGGTAGGCTGTACTGTACTGCAATCTTGTTCCTAAGGCCGTTTGTAGACTCTTCCAAAAGTTGGCCGTAAACCTTGGATCACGATCCGAGGTGATCGTCACTGGTACTCCATGAAGACGCACTATTTGTCGCACATACAACTCCGCATACTTTTCTAATTCCAAGTCCTTTCGTACCGCTAGGAAGTGCGCCGACTTTGTCAAGCGATCCACTATAACCCAAATCGAGTCATGTCCTCTCTGGCTTCGCGGCAAACTTGTTACGAAATCCATCGTAATATGTTCCCATTTCCATTCGGGAATTTCCAATGGTCGCAATAGCCCACCTGGTTTACAGTGCTGTGCCTTCACTTGTTGGCACGTCAGGCACTTGGCCACATGCTTGGCCACATCCTTCTTCATGCCATTCCACCAATAGTGCTGACGCAGATTCTGGTACATCTTCGTACTACCCGGATGGATACTGTACTGACTCCGATGAGCTTCGCTCAAAATTTCTTCCTTAAGTCCTTCATCATTCGGCACACAAAGTCGGCCACGAAACTTTAAGGTCTTATCCTCAGACACTTGGAAATCGGGTTTTCTCTTTGCCGCATCCATTTCTATAATCTTCTGAATCTCGGGGTCCGCGGGTTGAAGTTCCCTGATCTTGACCTGAATCTCCGGTTCAATCCTCAATGTTGCGAACAAACTGGACACTCGGCTCACTTCAAACTTAAACTCCGAATCCCTGAGCCTTTCCAACAACGTCCACTCCTTGACCAGCAAATGAGCCATACTCGACTTGCGACTTAGAGCATCAGCCACCCGGTTTGCCTTACTCGGATGATACAGAATGTCGCAGTCATAGTCCTTCAACAGTTTCATCCAACGACACTGTCTCATATTCAGTTCCTTTTGCGAGAACAGGTACTTAAGGCTCTGGTGGTCCGTAAAGATTTGAAACTTCTCTCCGCACAAGTAGTGTCTCCAAATCTTAAGGGCGAAGACAATCGCTGCCAGCTCCAAATCATGCGTTGGGTAGTTCATCTCGTGGGGTCTCAACTGACGTGACGCATACGCTACTACTTTTCCATGCTGCATGAGCACACATCCCAGTCCTCTTAACGAAGCATCACTATATATCTCAAATCCTCCTGGCCCGGACGGAATGGTCAAAACTGGAGCGGTCGTCAACTTACGCTTCAACTCCTGAAAACTCCTTTCACACTTGTCATCCCAGACATACTTCGTCTCCTTCTTCAGCAATCTAGTCAAGGGCATGGCTATCGACGAAAATCCCTCCACGAATCGTCTGTAATAGCCAGCCAGACCGAGAAAACTCCTTATTTCTGTCACTGACGTTGGCCTGGGCCATTTCGTCACTGCTTCTATCTTAGTCGGGTCCACAGAAATCCCATCTCCAGAGATGATGTGTCCGAGAAATCCTACTTGACTGAGCCAAAACTCGCACTTGCTAAACTTGGCATATAGTGCATTTTCTCTTAGGGTCCGTAGTACCTTTGCCAAGTGTTCCTCATGCTCTTCGGGACTCTTCGAATACACCAAAATGTCATCGATGAACACTATGATAAACTGATCCAAAAATTCTCTAAACACCCTGTTCATCAAATCCATGAAAGCGGCTGGGGCATTCGTTAACCCAAAAGGCATCACGGTGAACTCATAATGCCCGTACCTCGTCCTAAAGGCAGTCTTGGGAATGTCCTCCTTCCTAATTCTCAACTGATGGTAACCTGTCCTCAAATCTATTTTGGAGAACACTGAGGCTCCTTGCAGCTGATCGAACAAGTCGTCGATCCTTGGGAGAGGGTACTTATTCTTTACCGTCACTTGGTTCAGCTGTCGGTAGTCTATACATAACCTTAACGTCCCATCTTTCTTCTTCACAAACAGGACTGGCGCTCCCCATGGAGACGCACTAGGGCGGATGAAACCTTTGTCCAACAACTCCTGCATCTGGACCTTCAACTCCTTCAATTCGGACAGGGACATTCGATACGGGGCCTTCGATATCGGTTCAGTCCCGGGTGCTAACTCAATAACGAACTCCACTTCTCGGTCGGGCAGTAAACCCGGCAATTCCTGAGGGAAGACTTCGGGGAAATTACACACCACCGGTATATCGTCCAACTTAGGTTCCACCATGGTCGGGTCCACAATATCCACCAGATAACCTTCACACCCATCATCCAGCAATTTACTCGCTTCTAACGAAGATATCCATGGGGTCGAGGTTCCCTCTCGGTTCCCCTGGAATTCAAAGCTAGGATGTCCTTCAGGATTAAATCGAATTGTCCTATTATTACAATCCACTACAGCCTTCTGTCGGACTAACCAGTCCATTCCTATGATCACATCGAAATCGAACATGGCCAACACTACCAAGTCGATACTCTCATCCTTACCCCCAATATTTACCTCACAACCAGGGCATCCAAAGGAAACTAACACCCTATCATTCATCGGCGTTGTCACACAAAGTGAAATCTCTAACATCACTGGTACTAAGCCAATCAACTTAACAAACTGCTTCGAAATGAATGAATGGGTTGCCCCTGAATCAAATAGTGCATAAGCGGTATGGCCACATAAGGAAATCGTACCTGTGACCACGCCCGGCGCGTTCTCCGCTTCTCCACGCGCTACAGCATAAACCCTTCCTTGAGCAGGCGGTCGTCCTTGATTCGCCGGTGGGGGATTCCCGGCCTGATTCCCTGCTCGGGGCTGGTACTGCTGAGGTGCCCGTTGCGGTTCTTGGGGACGCGCCTGAGGACAACTGCGAATCTGGTGCTCCATACTCCCACACTTGAAACATGCTCCAAATCTTCCTGGCGGGGCAGCTGGCTTCCCGATATTCCTTCTGATAGGGGGAACAAATCGCCGATTGCCTGTCATAGGCTTCTTTCCCAGGCGGCGGTTATCCTTTCCTTGCACAAACCGCGATCCAGAAGCGGCTAGCCTTTCCTGCTGATCTCGTTCGATTATCTGGGCCCTCCTGAACATCTCTCCATACTCCTTAATGTCATGCGACAGAATCTGGCTCCGAAGATCCGGCTTCAGCCCATCCCGGAACCTTCGAGCCTTGTCCCTTGGATCCGCAACCATGGTCGGTGCGAACTTCGCCAGCCTTGCAAATTCAGCCTCATACTGGTCCATAGTCATCTGGCCTTGGCGCAACCTCATAAATTCCGTCAGCTTCTTTTCCTGGGCATTCTCCGAGAAATACTTCTCATAAAAGTTCTCCACAAATACAGTCCATGTTGGGGCCGTTCCTTCCGGGAACACTTCCCTTTCTGTAGCACTCCACCAATCATTAGCACCTTCCTGCAGCTGATATACTGCCAATGTCACCTTCTCCTCATCACTGCACCCCAGCACCTTAAAGGTCTTTTCTAGCTCTTCAACCCATCTTGGTGCAGCCTCAGGGTCACCACGACCATTGAACTTTGGCGGTTTCATCCTCAAGAATTGCTCTACCAACCGGGGCATCTGTCTAGCCCCAGCTGGGTGATCCTGTCCCTGCTGGGCATGATTTCCTCCATTCCCAGCAATAGCTGCAGCCTCAACGGCCTGAGCATGGGCTGCGGCTCTTTCCTGCGCTTGTAGTCCAAAGATGTGTCCAATCTCGCGCAGGGTTTCCATGACCTCATCGAATCTAGGGTCCCTGGCCTCGCGGGCACCCTCACTAGGCTGAGCTTGCGACTCCTTTCCTCTTCCTCTAACCATCCTGACAACTTGACAGCCCAACTACCTGCTATAATTCCATCGAGGAATTAGAGACTTAAACCAATCTATCCCAGTCTAAGTCCTAGGCAGGTCTCAATACAACAATCAACCAATCAGCATGCGGCTTAACCTGAACTATTCAACACATCACCCAAGGGATTTACGTACTCACCTCAGGTCCTGCCGCACCTGCACGTCATGGGTCATAATAACAACATACGCCAAATCATCACACATTGTCAGGAGATGCACGCAGCACGCGAAATCATCCTAAGTGGCTACCCATGGTCTCATCGCTCCTTATCACTCCAAGACTCGACTTAGTCGGATCGAGCTGACCTTGCTCTGATACCAATTCAACGGGGGATGTCACGCCCCGAATTCCCCGGCACGCAACATCCCGCTCGAGGGTTGATAAGAAGATAACACGACGTCCCAGGACGCATTGTCGTCGACCCATTTCCCATAGCAGAATATAAAGCATAAGCGGAAGCAAGAATTTAAAACAAATACCCGTACAAAATAAACATGAGAACCAAGGGCAACAGCATAAATGGAGTTGAGGCAACGTACACATCCATAACTGAAAACAACCAATATCATCCTTACAACGTTCCAAAATAAAATGACAATGGAAATACGGTGCAACCAGGAGAGAGAACAGTCAACGGTAGAGGGTCCTAAATCCCAAAAAGTGCCTACCCTCATAAACAGATAACAAAACCTAGCCTAGGGTTCCCAATCTGGATCTGAACCATCGGACTCGGACGGGCTGTCTGGTATCTCTGAATCCTCGCTAGGGGCCTCCTCCTCGGTGTCCATTGGTTCGGCCTCGTCAACCTCCATAGGCTCCACTACCGGGTCCTCTACTGCTGGATCCTCCATCGGGAACTCATGATCTATACCACCTAACTCCTCATCCTCGGCAGGCTCGTACCAGGCGAAAGGACCTATGGTCTCCTCCGAATCCATCTCGGAATCCACAACCTCACCACTCGGGCATTGTGGATCAAGCTGGCCCTCCATGGTGAACGGGATATCCATAGTACGGAGGGGCCCGTACTCCTCTCCCCAACGGTCCCGGAAGCACCAGGCTACGTACTCGTGAACTTCAGGATGTGTCGTGCCTACGTCTACGGTTATCATCGCATAATGCCTCATGTAAACTTCATTGTTCGCCACCGGGAATTCAACCATCGTATGCTCATACTCTAAAGGGATCCCGAAGCGAATCGGAATGGGCGGTCGGTTCATGGGCGCTGGTCTGAAAGGTTGGGTTATGAAAACCGTGAGACACATCTCAGTGAGTGAAAACTCCTAAACCTAAATTAGGCTAACATGCATCTCCTGACGAGAAAGACAATCACACACATATACAAGAATGACTTAGGCCCGTAGGCCCAAATCGGTACATCGATGACCCTGCAAGTTAGACAGTTCCATAATATCGCATTTCACGATCAACCCTCTCGATCAAACGTACGTCACACGTATGCTCAAAATCTTTCGTGATTAGTTCGATTACGAGTCACCGTATAACATAATGCTGCACACCGGCTCATGCACTTATGTTCATGCAAATGCCACCGACATGCCGTGTTCACAGTTCACTCATATGGCATCCTTGGTATAATGTTCCGTTCGTGTCCCGGTTATAGAGTGGAATCAACTTAGACGCGTCCCATACCACGTCCGGTGGATTCCAATATATAACCAAGCACTATGCACCACACAATAACCGTTCATTTTATTAACTCGACCCGAAGGCCCGATCCGAAGATCCGATCCGAAGATCAATCACAACACTCCGTGGCCAGCGTAAAGACGCCCCAGGCCCAGTGTCTCTAGCCCGCGTCCTTACGCATCAGGCGCAACACCGATCTCCTTACAAACCAGAGCCCGCGTAAACGCATCAGGATGGTTGTCTTCCGGACGTACCGGGCATCGTCCTGCTCCAAAGTGCATGAGGACGGCACACCCCGCGTATTCCGCATCAGGGCGAAGGTTATCACACATTCACACAACCGGTTTTATCTGAACCCCGCGTAAACGCATCAGGGCATAATTAGGTGATCACAATTCATGGCATACACGCATTCTCGCACAATTTCCATAATGCCTCATGCTCCACAAGCGTGATGCGCAGCCATGCGATTTCGCACACAAATGTTAGTGCTATGTACCATGGCCTAATGTGTCACACAATTAAATGTCACAAGTACATAACCAATGGTCCACGTCATATGCTTACTTAGCCCAAATCAATGCCACGGGGCATAACATGCGAATTTGGCTATCATGACGTACATGGACATTATGAAGCACATTGACAATTCACCAATCACATTCCACAATGGTCGGTTCACGCGAGCATGCGACATGCTAGAGCCAATTAGTCACAATTTGAACAACCGACACGCAATTCAATCACCCCGGCAATCCCGGCACTCCAATTCATCAAATTCTTCGAACTACCGTTAAGTTGACCATTGCATCCCAATATGGACAGCAGCTATTAATCATTATTTCGACCTCTAATCCACTTCTAAAACATGCTTTGTCGTCTATCAATTAATTCCCGACACCCACTAGCAACATCTAATTTCATACGAGGTCCCATCAACAATAACCCGATACTAATCACACCCTAGGCCCGCTAAAACGCATTATTGTCCTAATTAGGGTTTAGGGGTCATCACCCACCTCAATCCAAGCTCGACGACGGGGAATGGCGGCCGATCACCGGTGAACGGTAGAACCGGCGGCACAAATCCCAAGGGCGGCGGTCCGGCGAGCGGCGGCCGGCTGACCACAGCAGCCTCGGGCGGCGGCTCACGGTCAGCTGAGCTTCTGTTCACGGTGAGGGGAGGCCGGACGAGCTGCTGGTTGGTCCGACCAGCGGCTGGACACGGCGGCGCACGGCGGTCCGGCGACCTACAGCAACTCCGGCGGTGTCCCACCGTCGGCGCGGTTGCTGAACAGGGAGAGGGGACGGCGGACGAGCTGCTGAACGGCCCCCGAACGGCTGCTGCTCCGGCGACGGTGGTCTGCTCCGGTGAAGGTGACTGAACAGAACAGTGAGTGGCGGAGGAAAACAGAGAGGGACGGCGAGGGAAAGGGCAGTGGACGGCCACGGTGGTGGTGACCAGCGACGGCGTGCAGCGGCGAGAGGCTCCGGCGGTGACTCAGCCGTGCATGCAGCTGCGCCGGAGAGGAGGGAGAGCTGGGAACGGCGGCGGGCTGGTGGTGAGGCTGCTCCGGCACCTGCCTTGCTGCATGCAACCGAGAGGGAGGGAGAGAGGCGGCCGGGGGAGAGAGGGCGACGGCGGCCACAGCGAGCGGCGGTCGACGGTCCTCAGCGGCGGCCTTGGCGGACGGTCAGCTTGTCCCTCCTTGGCTGACCGGCGCCACACTCTCCTGCATGCAGCCGAGGAAGAGAGAGGAAGGTTGACGGAGGCGAGGGAGGCCCGGCGTCCCACCGCGCATGCAACGGGACGGCGGCGAGGGGAGCAGCGGCGGCCTTGGCGGAGGCGCGGCCGCGCTGGCCTCGGCGTGAGGCCTCAGCCAGTCGTGAACAGCAAAGGAGTGGAGAGGAATGGTCGGCCGGCTGGCGGTGAGGCAAGAGGGAGAGGTTCAAGGCGGCGGTGCTGGCTGGTGGCGGTTTCCGGCGGCTGAGGGCGGCGGCGTGAGGCTGAGCGGACGAGAGAGAGAGAGAGGAATGTCGCCGGAGAGGAGAGGGAGAGTGGAAGCCGAGAGAGAGAGGCCGGGTGAGAGACTGAGGGGGAGAGTGTGAGAGAAAGAATATGAGAGAAAGGGAGCGAGTTGAAGGGTTTTTGGGGAAATCATTGCATGCATGGGGGAGATGAAGAGGTGGAGTGTGGGAGTGGGTGAGGTGACCATGCATGGGGAAGGGGGAGAGTGACAAGTGTCACACCCCCACGAGGAAGACAAAATTCGGAATTCCAAGGGTCACGGGGGCAAAACGGTCCTAAAAATTCGGTACCGGGTCGGTTCGCCAAAAATCGACTCTACAAGACCTATATACCCCTGGCCAGCTTAAGTTGACGTCGTCCTCATAAAAACTATCCTGAGATTCACGAAAATCGTTCTCGATATCCGGACTAATTTCCACGATCGAATCTGCTAATTTCCCATTTTCTAATTCTCTCACTAACGGGTGGCCGGTTAGGATTTTACGCGTATCGACCCCGGTTGTCCGAGTCGCAACGAGCTCGATTGTCGAGGGACGAGAGGAATTATCGCTAGTTCCGAGAACACGATCATCCGGCTCGAGTTCCGAAAACCGGTCCATACTGGCCCAAAATATTTCCTCGTCATTCTTTTAATCCGGACTTCGAGACCGATTTTTGTGAATTACGAGATGGCTTTTATATGGACAACGTCAAATTATGCTGGCAACTTATATATAGGGTTAGTTTGGTCGAAAAATGGCAATTCGGCCTGGTATCGGGAGAAAATGTCCATTTTGCCCCTGTGCCCTTTCGAGTTCCGAATTTTGGGGTTTTGTTATTGGATTTTGTGGTGATGTGACAAGCCTAGGAGGATGACACTTGTCATCATCCCCCTTCCCCATGCTTGCCATCATGGTTGTCCAACTTTTCTTCCTAACCTTTGGACTTCCCATGCAAACCATCATCATTTTCTCTCTCTCTTTTTCCACTCACTCCCTTCTCTCTTTCTCTCCCCCTCTTCATTTCCTCTCAAGCAGCCGGCCACCCTCTCTCCCTCTCCTCTCCTGCGAGCTCTCCCTCTTGGCCTCACGCTGCCGCTTGCCGCCCACCGGTGCCACCGTCTGCCGGTACCGCCGCCGTGAAGTCACCGTCCCCCTCGTCTCACCGCCAGCCAGCCCCTTCTCTCTCTTTCTCTCTCTCGCTGTCCACGCCGGCCAAGCCTCACTGTGACCGTCCACCCTCCCATCCAGCACCGCCAGGCTCGCTGCTGCTCAGCCGAGCTCGTCGCCGTGCCGCTGTCCACCGCCGCCTCCCTTACTGTCCCTCTCCGTTTCCTCCTCCATCTTCTCTCCCTCTCAACTGCATGCAGTAGGGAAAGGGTCGAATAGCCAAGGAGGAGGAGGTTGAGTGTCCGCCTCCCGCCGAGGAGCGCCATCAGCCGCCGCTCGTCGTGGCCGCCACCGCTGCCCTCTCTCCGCCGTCCCTTCTCTTGGTTGCATGTAGAGGTGAGTGCCGAATCAGCCGCACCACCAGCTCACCGTCGTCTTCCTTTCTCTCTCTCCTCTCCGTCGCGACTGCATGTAGGGTTGAGCCACCGATGTTGGAGCCACTCGCTGCTGCACGCCACCGCCAAAGCTATTCACCGTCCACCGTCCACCGCCGCCTCTCACTGTCACGCCCCGGACCCCACCGGGCTCACGACACCCCTTCGATGGCCGTATTGAAAATGCGACATCCCAGGACTTGTCGCCGACCCATCTCCCCATTTCAGAGCATAAGGCACATGCGGAAGCATTAATTAAAACACCCGTACAAAAACAATACATGACCAAGGGTAGTAGAACACTTGAACAAATGAACCACATACTTCATTCAACGGTACGTACTTACAAAATCCAACCTTACATACAAAGGCCACTAGGGTTAAAACCACCATCATCAAAAAGGGCAAGTGGTCGGGTAGGTTAGCCTAGCTTATACAAAAAGAAGGGTCCACCGACTCCATGGGCTCCTCTTCGGGATCTTGCTCCATCGGCTCTTCCTCGGGATCCTAAAACGCTGTGACGGACCATTCATGGTCAGAGTCGGGGGTCTGAAATGGTTATATAATAATCATGAGAACGAGTCTCAATAAACAACACCCTAAGTCCCACCTAGGCCAGTGCGTACCCAGACAGGTCATACCCAAACACATAATAGAACAACCACACGACTTAGGCCCTCGGGCCCAAATCAAACATATGTTAACCCTACAGGTTAGACACATAATAATATCACGTCACATACGCGGCATCCTCGATCACACGTATGTCACACGTATGCTCAAAACCTTTAGTGTGAGTTCAAAATGTAGATCACCGAGTCATACAAATTCACATACTGACCCATGCATTCATATGCATGCAAATGCCACTACCTTGCCATGCACGCGATTTAACTCATATGGCATTCCGGCATAAGATTCCATTCGTGTCCCAATTATAAAATAGAATCCGCTTAGGCACGTCCCATACCATACCCAGCAAATTCCATTACATAATTAGGCACTATGCATCACACGTACTAATTTGCGCGTGTTCCGATTATAGAATAGAATCCGCTTAGATACGTCCCATACCATACCTAGCAGATTCCATCGCATAATCAGGCACTATGCATCACACGTAGTTATTTATCCATTAATTCGACCCGAAGGCCCGACCCGAAGGCCCGATCCGAAGATCCGGTCCGAAGACCAATCACAACACTCCGTGGCCAGCGTAAAGACGCCCCAGGCCCAGTGTCTCTAGCCCGCGTCCTTATGCATCAGGCGCAACACCGATCTCCTTACGAACCAGAGCCCGCGTAAACGCATCAGGTTGGTCGTCTTCCGGACATACCGGGCATCGTCCTGCTCCAAAGTGCATGAGGACGGTACACCCCGCGTAAACGCATCAGGGCGAAAGTGATCACACATTCACACAACCGGTTTTTATCTGAACCCCGTGTAAACGCGTCAGGGCATAATTAGGTGATCACATGTCCATGGCATACATGCATTCTCGCACAATTTCCACAAGCCTCATACTCGGCATGCACAATGCATGGCCATGCAATTCGCACACGAATGTTGGTGCAATATACTACAGCATAATGTCCCACACAATTCCATGCCACAATTTCATGTTCAATGATTCACGTCATATGCTTAATTAGCCCAATCAACACCACGGGGCATCACATGCGAAGTTGGCACTTATGACGTATTTGGCATTATGATGTACATTAACAAATCACCAATCACATTCCACAACGGTCGGTCACATGAGCATACGACATGGTAGACCCAAGCCATCACGATTGCCAAACCGACACATAACTCAATCACCTCGGCAATCCTGGCACTCCAATCAATTCAATCCTCAAATTACCGTGGAATTGGCCATCAAAACCCAAGGTGGACAGCAGCTAATCCTCATCATTTCGACCTCTAATCCACTTCTAATTTCTGTTTTGTCACCTACCATTAGTTTCCCGATGCCCACTAATAACATGCAAATCCATATAAGCTCTAATTAACACTATCTAACTAGTAATCACGTCCTAAGCCCGTTAAAACGCATAATCGTCCTAATTAGGGTTTGGAGGTTTACACCCACATATTAGTCATACAAGGCCCAATTAAATCCGCAATGGACAGCCACTAATCAGTCCGAGAGAGGAAAACCGAGAATATACAAAATCGGGTCCAAACTGGGCAGTTACACAGTGATAGAAATCCATTTGAAATAAATAGCAAATCAATTCCAAAAATTATGAAATTTAGATATGTTATATAAAACTTCTTGATAAACATTTTATGTGAAGAACTCGAAATCCAGTTCCAACCGTAAGCACCTCGTTTTGACACTCGAAGCCGGACATAACCCGGTTCGCTCAAACAGCCCCTTAGACCATCAAAATTACAACTTATTCAGTACCCAAATCACTTTGGAAAGCCCTGAAATTTTTATATGTCATATAAACAAGTGTATTTAACAATTTTTGTGAAGGAAGTTTGTTGAAATAAGGTCTGGAAAATTTTATAAAAATTCGGAAAGACAGAAAGGTCGGGTGAATAGTAAATCGGGCAGTTTTGTGACAGTCTGAAGACTGACCTCCGAATGGCCCCAAAAAAACTCCAAAAATTCTAAATTTAAAGTATGTTATACTTAAAGATGTTGGAAACAAATTTCATGAAGAACACTTCCTCAGATTCGGCCCACAATGATCACCAAAAAAATAACAAAGCACAGAGGTACAGTAACAACCAGAAATCCGAAAATCATAAATCTTGCACCATTAAGCAAATCAAGCTTATCCAACCACAAACCAACCATGCACAGCCCCTAATCCATCCCTAGACATGCCATTAGTAACCCACTAGCCTAACCAAGGATTAGGAAGTCACTTACTCTTAGCCTAAGCAAGAAAACCGAGCAAGGGAGCAAACAAGAGCCTTGACACAGCAACGGCTACTCCGGCGAAGCAACGGCGAGAGCGGACAGCGGATGGCAGCTTAGGTGGTGCGGCTGATCCGGCACTTTCGCTACTGCATGCAGTCGAGAGGGAGAGGAAACGGAAGGAAACGGAGAGGGACGACGAGGGAGGTGACGGTGGTGCACGGCGGCGGTCTCGGCGGCGGGCTGGCTCCGGCGGGCGGCGAACGGCGACGTGAGGCCGGCAAGGGGAAGCTCACGGGAGAGAGAGGGGAGAGGAGTGGTGGTTGGCTAAGTTGAGAGGAAATGAAGAGGGGAGAGAGAGAGAGGAGAGAAAGAGAGAAAGAAGTGAGTGGGAGAGAGAGAAAGAAAGGTTATGATGGCTTGCATGGGGAAGACCAAGAGGTAGGGTGCAAGGTTGGACAACAATGATGGCAAGCATGGGGAAGGGTTTGGGTGACAAGTGTCACCACCCTAGGGTTTGCCAAAACCTACAAAAATCTAATAAACAAAACCCCAAAATTCGGAATGCTAAAGGGCTCAAGGGCAAACTCGTCATTTTCCTTCGATACCGGGTCGAATCGCCATTTTCCGACTGTATAAGTCCTATACATAAGTGGCCAACATAATTTGACGTCGTCCTTATAAAAACTATCCCGTAACCCACGAAAATCGGCCTCGAAGTCCGGATTAAATTTCACGATCAAAATTGCCAAATTTCTAATTTTCAAATCTCTCACTAACGGGCGGCCGTTTAGGAGTTACGCGTATCGACCTCAGGTTGTCCGAATCGCGACGATCTCGATTGTCGAGAGAACGAGAGGAATTATCGCTAGTTCCGGAGACACGATCGTTTGGTTTAAGTTCGGGACTGGTTGGCCACGTGTATTCTCGGTCTTGCAGAATCACCTGCTATCCGACCATACATCGTTGGCCTCGGCCAAACCGAGTCCGTTACCTTCCGAAGATCGGTCCATACTAGCCCAAAATACTTCCTCGTCTTTTCTCGAAATCAGGCTTAATTCGCGATCGGGTCCCTGGTCCACGTACCTATTCCTAGTTAGCCATTCCCACTTGGTCAGTATCTCAAGAGTGATCAGCTCCGGGCGAGACTTACGAAAATGAAATATTGAATAAGACCCGTTCTATTCATTCTGGAGATTGAGTTGAATTTCGGGATGTTACACTCACCGACCATTCCCTCAGCCTCTCACCGTTCAGTCTCTCCCTCTCTCGCTCGGTGCATAGGACGCCGAGATGCCACCACCCTCCGAAGCCGCATTGTCATCGTCCGTCGTGCGCCGCCGTGAACAGTTGCAGTGCACCGTCGCTCAGCCGCTCGTCCGCCCCCTTTGCCGCGAACAACCAGCCGCGTCGACCGTGAGCTACCGCCCGTGGTTACTGTGGACCGCCGGCCGCCGCTTGCCGTCGCCCCCTTGGGAATTGTGCCGCCGATTTCATTGTTCACCGGTGATCGGCCACCTTTCCTCATCGTCCCGAGCTCGGATTTGGATGGGTGTAAACTTCTAAACCCTAATTAGGACGATTATGCATTTTAGCGGGCTTAGGTTGTGATTGATAGTCGATTAATGACGATTAAGACTTGTATGAATTAATATGTTATTAGTAAGTATCAGGAATTTATCGGTGAGTGACAAAATGAAATTTAGAGGTGGATTAGAGGCCGAAATGAGGAGGACTAGCTGCTGTTCACATCGGGATTTGATGGCCAATTTAACGGTAGTTTGAGGATTGGATTGATTAGAGTGCTGGGATTGCCGGGATGGTTGAATTGTGTGTCGATTTGTTCAATCGTGATGAGTTGGGTCTACCATGCCGTATGCTCGTGTGACCGACTGTTGTGGAGTGCGATTGATGATTTGTCAATGTACATCATAATGCCCGAATACGTCATAAGTGCCAAATACGCATGTGATGCCCCACGGTGTTGGTTGGACTAGTTAAGCATATGACGTGAATCGTTGAGCATGAACTCGTGGCATTGAGTGGTGTTGCACATTGTGGGACATTATGCTCGTGGTACATTGCATCAACATTCGTGTGCGAAATTTGCATGGCCACGCATTATGCATGCCGAGTATGAAGCTTGTGGAAATTGTGCGAGAATGCGTGTATGCCATGGACGTGTGATCACCTAAATATGCCCTGATGCGTTTACGCGGGGTGCAAATAAAAACCGGTTGTGTGAATGTGTGATCACCTTCGCCCTGATGCGTTTACGCAGGGTGTGTCGTCCTCATGCACTTTGGAGCGGGACGATGCCTGGTACATCCGGAAGACGACCATCCTGATGCGTTCACGCGGGCTCTGGTTCGTAAGAAGATCGGTATTGCGCCTGATGCGTGTTGACGGGGGCTAGAGACACTAGGCCTGGGGCGTCTTTACGCTGGCCACGGAGTGTTGTGATTGGCTTTCGAGTCGTGATCTTCGGATCGGGCCTTCGGGTCAAATTAATAGAATAAATAATTACGTGTGATGCATAGTGCCTGATTATGTAATGGAATCTGCTGGGCACGGTATGGAACGTGTTCAAATGGATTCTATTTTATAATCGGAACACGAACGGAATCTTGTGCCGGAGTGCCATATGAATTAAATAGTGAGCATGGCAAGGTAGTGGTATTTGCATGCATATGAATGCACGAGTCAACGTATGAGATTGTGCGATTCGGTGATCTTTACTTTGTACCGACACTAAAGATTTTAAGCATGCATATGATGCACGTGTGACTGGGAGTGCCGCGTATGTGACATGGCACAATTGGTCTATCTAACCTGCAGGGTCATTGGAAATGCCGATTTGGGCCTATAGGCCTAAGTCATCCTTGTGTTCGCGATTTTATTTTTCCCGTCCGGAGATGCATGTTAGCCTAATTTAGGTTTAGGGGTTTTTCACCCACTGAGATGTGTCTCACGGTTTTTATAACCCAACCTTTCAGACCCACGTCAGTGACGATGCCAGATCCCCTAGTGCGGTTTGGAATCCCCGTTGAGTTCGAGCATACTATGACCGCACATCCCATAGGGAATGAGGAGGTGTACCTTAGGCATTATTCCCTAATAGGAGTAGATGTGGGAACGACACATCCTGAGATTCATGAGTATGTATCATGGTGTTTTCGCGATCGTTTTGGGGACGAGTATGGACCTCTCCGTACCATGGATGTCTCGTTTACCATAAAAAGTGGGATAGATCTGCAGTGTCCGAATGGTGAGATCGTGGATTCTGACATGGGTTCGGAGTGGAGTATGGGTTCTTACGGTTGGTATGAGGCTGCCGAGGATGAGGTGCTAGGAGGAGTAGACTATGAGGCAGTAGTAGAGGACCCAGTTGTGGAGCCGATGGAGGTCGACAAAGCTAAGCCGATGGATACCGAGGAGTCCGAGGAGGAGAACTCCAGCGAAGACTTAGAGTTACCAGAGAGTTCCTCAGAGTCCGACGATTCCAATCCCGACTGGACGCCTTAGGCTAAATATAGTCATGTTTATGAGGGTAGTCACTTTTTGATATTTTGACCCTCTCTTTTGTTGCAGTTGGCCCCCTGGCCTCTTAGTCCTCTTTGACCTACGTCGACAGTGCTCTTTGTTGCACCCTCTTTTCTATTACTGTTTCAAAGAATGTTGTAAGGATGTTGCTAACGGTTTTTATGGATGTGTATGTTACCTAAGTTTTCCTTGTGTTGCTTCCCTGGTTCTCATGATTACTTTGTACGGGTGTTTTAAATTTTTGCTTCCGCATGTGCCTTATGTTTTATTATGGGTAATGGGTCGACGACGACGCGTCCTGGGACGTCGTACTATATTGACCTTCGTGCGGGATGTTGCGTGTCGTGGAGTTCGGAGCGTGACATCATAAACATGACTAAGTCTAACCTAGGGCGCCCTGTCTGGATCGGAATCGTCAGACTCTAATGAGCTCTCTTGTAACTCTAAGTCCTCGCTGGAATTCTCCTCCTCGGACTCTTTGGTATCCATCGGCTCGGCTTCATCAACATCCATCAGCTCCAAAACTGGGTCCACTACTACTGGCCCATAGTCTACTCCTCCTAGTACCTCATCCTCGGCAGCCTCGTACACACCATAAGAACCCATACTCCACTCCGAACCCATGTTAGTATCCATAATGTCACCATCCGAACACTGCGGATCTAGCTCACCTACTACGGTAAACGGGACATCCATAGTACGGAGAGGTCCATATTCATCTCCAAAACGATCTCGAAAGCACCACGCTACATACTCATGGGTCTCAGGATGTGTCGTACCTACATCTACTCCTATTAGAGAATAATGCCTAAGATACACATCCCCATTCCCTACGGGGTGTGCGGTCATAGTATGCTCGAACTCAACAGGGATCCCAAAACGCACTAGGGCATCCGACATCGTCACGAACGTAGGTCTGAAAGGTTGGGTTATAAAAGCTGCGAGACACTTCTTAGTGAGTGAAAAACCCCTAAACTTAAATTAGGCTAACATGCATCTCTTGATGGTAAATAAAATCACACACAAAATAACTTAGGCCCTTAGGCCCCAAATCGGTATTCTCAATGACCCTACATGTTAGATAAACCAATAATATCACGTCAAATACGCGGCACTCCCAGTCACACGTACGTCATACGCATGCTTATAGTTTTGGCTGTCAATCTCGCATGCAGATCACCGAATCGTACATACTCGCACACTAGCCCAGGCATTGAAATGCATGTAAATGCTCAATTATTCTTTACTGCAAATCCTGGTAGGGACGCATAATTTCTTTTCCTTTACCACAACGCTCCGTGGCCAGAGAAAAAACGCCCCAGGCCCAGTGTCTCTAGCCCGCGTCAAAACGCATCAGATGTAACACCGATCTCCTTATGAACCAGGGCTCACGTAAAACGCATCAGGTTGATCGTCTTCCGGACGAACCGGGCAACGTCCTGCTACAAAGTGCATGAGGGCGGTACACCCCGCGTAACACGCATCAGGGCGAAAGGTGATCACACATTCACACATCCAATTTTATATGAACCCCGCATAAAATGCATCAGGGTATGATTAGGTGATCACATGTCCATGGTAAACACGCATTCCCGCACAATTTCAACACAAGCCTCATACTCGGCAGACATTATGCGTGGCCATGCAAATCTCACACACGAATGATGGTGCGATGTACAATGAGCACATTGTTCCACAACATATAACACAGTTCAACACCATGAAGTCATGCTTAAACAATTCATGTCGCATACTTAACTGGCCCATTTATACCGTGGGGCACTACACACATAATTGGCACTTGCAACGTACTCGGGTATCATGATTTCCGTTTAAATCAATAATCAATCGTACCCCACAATGGTCGGCCACACAAGCATGCATCATGGTAATTTCAAGTCGTCACAGTTAAGTAAATCAATAACCAATCCAATCACCTCGGCAATCCCGGCACCCTAATCAAGCCAATTCTCAAACTTGTCGCTAATCGGCTAATAAATTCAGATGTGAATAGCCACTAAATCACCTCGTCCCGGCCTCTAATCCACCTCTAATTCCACTTAGTACCCATCAACGTTCCCCCGACACGTGCTATTAAGGTATTTTTTCATATGTGCCATCAATCACTAATCAACCCCCAATAGTAATATCCTAAACTCACTAAAATGCATTATCGTCCTAATTAGGGTTTAAAGGTTCACACCCACCTAATCCAAGCTCGGAACGATGAGGAACGGCGGCCGATCACCGATGAACGATGAAATCGACTGCAATAATTTCAGAGGGTCGACTGTAACATCCCGAAAATTCGACTCAATCTCCAGAATGAATAGAACGAGTCTTATTTAATATTTCATTTTTGTAAGTCTCGCCCGGAGCTGATCACTCTTGGGATACTGACCAAGTGGGAATGGCTAACTAGGAATAGGTACATGGACCAGGGACCCGATCGCGAATTAAGCCTGATTTCGAGAAAAGACGAGGAAGTATTCTGGGCCAGTATGTGTCACGCCCCGAACTCCCCGGCACGCAACATCCCGCTAGAGGGTCGATAAGAATATAACGCGACGTCCCAGGACGTATCGCCGTCGACCCATTTCCCAAACAGAGCATAAGACACAAGCGGAAGCAAAAGCATGAAAACATTTAAAACACCCTGACATAAAAATTATGAGAACCAGGGAAGCAGTATAAATAGAACCGAGGCAACGTACACATCCATAACTAAGAACAACCAAAATCATCCTTACATTGTTCCAAAAGAAACGATAATAGAAATACGGTGCAACCAGAGAGTACTGTTAAAGGTTCATAGGGTTAGGAACTAAGAGAATCAACAGCCAAAATGTGAAGGGTCCGAATTCCAAAGGATGTCTATCCTAAGACAATGACTGAGCCTAGCCTAGGGCGTCCAATCTGGATCGGAGTCGTCGGGCTCGGAAGAGCTCTCGGATATCTCGGAGTCTTCACTGGGGATCTCCTCTTCAGATTCGTCGGTGTCCATCGGTTCGGCCTCGTCTTCTTCCATTGGCTCCACTCCTGGGTCCTCTACTGCTGGATCCTCCATCGGGAACTCATGATCTATACCACCCAACACTTCATCCTCGGCAGGCTCGTACCAGGCGAAAGGACCTACAGTCTCGTCCACACTCATCTCGGAATCCACGACCTCACCGCTCGGGCACTGTGGATCAAGCTGGCCCTCTATGGTGAACGGGACATCCATGGTACGGAGGGGCCCATACTCCTCTCCCCAACGGTCCCGGAAGCACCAGGCTACATACTCATGAACTTCGGGATGTGTCGTGCCTACGTCTACGGTTATCATCGAATAATGCCTCATGTAAACTTCATTGTTCGCCACCGGGAATTCAACCATCGTATGCTCATACTCTAAAGGGATCCCGAAGCGAATTGGAATGGGCGGTCGGTTCATGGGCGCTAGTCTGAAAGGTTGGGTTATGAAAACCGTGAGACACTTCTCAGTGAGTGAAAACTCCTAAACCTAAATTAGGCTAACATGCATCTCCTGACGGGAAAAACAATAGCACACCTATATAACAATGACTTAGGCCCGTAGGCCCAAATCGGCATATCAATGACCCTGCAGGTTAGATAATTCATAGTATCACATTTCACAAGCGGCATTCTCAATCACGCGTTCGTCACTCGCATGCTCAAAACCTTTTTGTGACAATTCCAAATATGGTACACCGAGTCACACAATTCCGCACAATTCCTCATGCATTCAAATGCATGCAAATGCCACTAACTTGCCATGCCCACAATCCAAAACTCCTATGGCATCTCGGCACAACTACCATTCGTGTTCAGATTATAGAATGAAATCTACTTAGACACGTCCCATACCATGCCCAGCGAATTCCATCACATAATCCAACACAATGCATCACACGTTATCCGTTTATTTCATTATCTCGACCCGAAGGCCCGACCCGAAGGTCCGATCCGAAGATCCGGTCCAAAGACCAATCACAACACTCCGTGGCCAGCGTAAAGACGCCCCAGGCCCAGTGTCTCTAGCCCGCGTCCTTACGCATCAGGCGCAACACCGATCTCCTTTACAAACCAGAGCCCGCGTAAACGCATCAGGATGGTTGTCTTCCGGACGTACCGGGCATCGTCCTGCTCCAAAGTGCATGAGGACGGCACACCCCGCGTATTCCGCATCAGGGCGAAAGTGATCACACATTCACACAACCAATTTTATCTGAACCCCGCGTAAACGCATCAGGGCATAATTAGGTGATCACATGTCCATGGCATACACGCATTTTCACACGATTTCCACAATGCCTCATACTCAGCAAGCGTAATGCGCAGCCATGCAATTTCGCACACGAATGTCGATGCAATGTACCATGGCATAATGTTCCACATAATTCAATGTCACTAAATCGAATTCCATGATCCACGTCATATGCCCAATTAGCCCAATTCAGTACCACGGGGCGTCACATGTGAATTTGGCAATTAAGACGCACCCGGACATTATGACATACATTGACAAGTCCCCAATCACATTCCACAATGGTCGGTACACACATGCAAGCGACATGTTAGACGCAATTCATCTCAATTTAACATTCGACGCACAATTCAATCATTCCGGCCATCCCGGCACTCCAATCAAGTTAATCCGCTACTACCATCAATTGGACCGTTAAATTCACCGGCATGGACAGCAACTAAACCACATAACATTAGCTTCTAATTCCCTCTTAATTCATGCTTGGTCGCTTATTAATCTTTTCCCGACACCCACCAATCACATACAATTCCATACAAAGTCAAATCTGCATTTACTCATCACTATACGCCCCTAGGCCCGCTAAGCACGCATTATAGTCCTAATAAGGGTTTAGGGGTCGTCACCCACTAAAGTTCAAGTCCGGGCGACGGGGAAAGGCGGCCGATCACCGGTGAACGGTGGAACCAGCGGCACAAGACCCAAGGGAGCGACGGTGAGCGGCGGTCCTGCGTCCACAGCAACCACGGGCGGCGGTGTGAGGCCGGCGGAGCTGCTGTTCACGGCGAGGGAAGGCTGGACGGGCGGCTGGTTGGCACGACCAGCAGCTGGACACGGCGGTGCTCGGTGGACAGCGGCGGACGGCGACGGAGGGCGGCGGCGTCCCGGCGTCCTTGGCACCGGCGTGAGGAGAACAGAACCGGCGAGAGGCGAGAGAGAGAGAACGGCTAGGGAGGCGACGGTGGACAGTCACGGCGGAGGCGACCGGCGACGGCGTGCAGCGGCGAACGGCTCCGGCGGTGACTCACCCGTGCGTGCAGTCGCGGCGGAAAGGAGAGGAAACGGAGGGAACAACGGCGAGGGCTGGCTGGCGCACGGCGGAGGCCTTGGCGAGCGGTGACGCCCCGGCGGAGGCGCGGTGGTGCTGGCCTCGGCAAGCGGCGGACGAACAGCCAACTCCCCTTGGCTGACCGGCGTCCAATCCCGCCTGGATGCAACCGGAGAAGGGGGAAACGAAGAGGAAACGGGGAGAGGGCGACGGTGGCTTCACGGTGGTGGATGGCGGAGCGGCTGTTCCGGCGGCTGGTGGGCGGCGTGAGGCCAAGCGGAAGAAGGAGAGGTCGTCGGAGGGAGAGAGAGGGAGTGAGAGCCGAGAGAGAGAGTGAGGACGTGAGAGAGAGAATATGAGGGAAAGAGAGGGAGATTAATGAAAGGATGAATGAGAGGTTAATGAGAGAATGAATGAGGGGTTAATGAGAGAATGAATGAGAGGTTAATGAGAGAATGAATGAGGGGTTAATGAGAGAATGAATGAGAGGTTAATGAGAGAATAAATGAGAGGTTTAGTGGTCTTGTAACTCAAAAATTCGGAATATGGAGGGGCTTGAGGGTAAAAACGACATTAAGTTCCGGTACTGGGTTGATTCGTCAAATTTCGACCGTACTAGACCTATATACCCGTGGTCAACTTGATTTGACGTCGTTCTCATAAAAACTATCCCGAGATTCACGAAAATTCGTTCCCGACGTCCGGATTAAATTTCACGATCGAATTCGTTAATTTCCCATTTTCTAATTCTCTCACTAACGGGTGGCCGGTTAGGATTTTACGCGTATCGACCTCGGTTGTCCGAGTCGCGACGAGCTCGATTGTCAAAGGACGGGAGGAATTATCGCTAGTTCCGAGAACGCGATCATCCGGCTCGAGTTCCGAAGACCGGTCCATACTGGCCCAAAATATTTCCTCGTCATTCTTTTAAATCGGCTTAATTCGCGATCGGTCCTTGGTCCACATATCTAATCCCAGTTGGCCATTCCCATTTGGTCAGTATCCCGAGAGTGATCGGCTCCGGGCGAGACTTACGAAAATGGAATATCGAATAGGACTCGTTTTATTCATTCCAGAGACTGAGTCGAATTTCGGGATGTTACAGTATGGACCGATCTTCGGAAGGTAACGGACTTGGTTTGGCCGAGGCCAACGATGTATGGTCGGATAGCAGGTGATTCTGCAAGACCGAGAATACACGTGGCCAACCAGTCCCGAACTTAAACCAACCGATTATGTCTCCGGAACTAGCGATAATTCCTCTCGTTCTCTCGACAATCGAGATCGTCGCGATTCGGACAACCCGAGGTCGATACGCGTGACTCCTAAATAGCCACCCGTCAGTGAGAGATTTAAAAATTGGAAATTTGGCAATTTTGATCGTGAAATTTAATCCGGACTTTGAGACCGATTTTTCGTGGGTTACGGGATGGTTTTTATAAGGACGACGTCAAATTATGTTGGCCACTTATGTATAGGACTTATACGGTCGAAAAATGGCAATTTGACCCGGTTTCGGAGGAAAATGACGAGTTTGCCCTTGAGCCCCTCTAGTATTCCGAATTTTAGTGGTTTTTGAGGATTTGTTTATTAGATTTTTTGGGGTTTTAGACCTAGCCCTAGGGTGTGACACTTGTCACTCTAATCCTTCCCCATGCTTGCCATCATTGTTGTCCAACCTTGCACCCTACCTCTTGGTCTTCCCCATGCATCTCATCATCACCTTCTCTCTCTCTCTCTTTTCCCACTCATTTCCTTCTCTCTCTTTCTCTCCTCTCTCTCTCCCCTCTTCATTTCCTCTCAACTCAGCCGGCCACCACTCCTCTCCCCTCTCTCTCCCGTGAGCTTCCTCCTCTCGGCCTCACGCCGCCGTTCGCCGCCGCCGTGAGCCGCCATCCCTCTTCGTTTCCTCTCTCTCTCGGCTGCATGCAATAGGGAAAGTGCCGGATCAGCCGACCACCTGAGCTACCATCCGCTGTCCACCCTCGCCGTTGCTTCGTCGGAGTAGCCATTGCCGTGCCAAGGCTCTCGTTTGCCCTCTTGCTCGGTTTTCTTGCTTAGGCTAAGAGTAAGTGACATCCTAATCCTTGGTTAGGCTAGTGGGTTACTAATGGCATGTCTAGGGATGGATTAGGGGCTGTGCATGGTTGGTTTGTGGTTGGATAAGCTTGATTTGCTTAATGGTACAAGATTTATGATTCTCGGATTTCTGGTTGTTACTGTACCTCTGTGCTTTGTTTTTTTTTAGTGATCATTGTGGGCAGAATCTGAAGAAGTGTTCTCACGAAATTTGTTCCCAACATCTTTAAGTATAACATACTTTAAATTCAGAATTTTTGGAGTTTGTTTAGGGCCATTCGAAGGTCAGTCTTCAGACCGTCACAAAACTGCCCGATTTACTGTTCACCCGACCTTTCTATCTTTCCGAATTTTTATAAAATTTTCCAGACCTTATTTCAACAAACTTCCTTCACAAAAATTGTTAAAGACACGTTTTTCTATGACATATAAAAATTTCAGGGCTTTCCAAAATGATTTGGGTACTGAATGAGTTGTATTTTTGATGGTCTAAGGGGCTGTTTGAGCGGACCGGGTTCTGTCCGGCTTTGAGTGTCAAAACGAGGTGCTTACGGTTGGAATTGTATTTCGAGTTCTTCACAGAAAATGTTTATCAAGATGTTTTGTATAACATATCCAAATTTTGTAATTTTTGGAATTGATTTGCTATTTATTTCAAATGGATTTCTATCACTGTGTAACTGCCCAGTTTGGACCCGATTTTGTATATTCTTGGTTTTTCCCTCTCGGACAGCCATGGCTGTCCATTGCGAATTTCATTGGGCCTTGTACAACTAATATGTGGGTGTAAACCTCTAAACCCTAATTAGAATGATTATGCATTTTAAACGGGCCTAGGGTGTGTCAATTAGTCGATTAGGACTCATATGAATTTGTATGTTACTAGTGGGTATCGGGAAACTATTGGTAGGTGACAAAACCGAAATTAGAAGTGGATTAGAGGCCGAAATAAAGAGGATT
Organism: Syzygium aqueum; assembly: GCA_031216185.1. Taxonomy (NCBI): domain Eukaryota; kingdom Viridiplantae; phylum Streptophyta; class Magnoliopsida; order Myrtales; family Myrtaceae; genus Syzygium; species Syzygium aqueum. The sequence continues at coordinate 19,780,651 of CM062233.1, forward strand.
AGCTGCTGTTCACATGGGATTTTGATGGCCAATTCCACGGTAGTTTGAGGATTGAATTGATTGGAGTGCCAGGATTGCCTGGATGATTGAATTGTGTGTCGGTTTGGCAATCATGATGGCTTGGGTCTACCATGCTGTGTGCTCGTGTGACCGACCATTGTGGAGTGCGATTGATGATTTGTTAATGTACATCATAATGCCCGAATACGTCATAAGTGCCAAATACGCATGTGATGGCCCATGGTGTTGATTGGGCTAATTAAGCATATGACGTGAATCATTGAACATGAAATTGTGGCATGGAATTGTGTGGGGCATTATGCTGTGGTACATTGCACCAACATTCGTGTGCGAATTGCATGGCCACGCATTGTGCATGCCGAGTATGAGGCTTGTGGAAATTGTGCGAGAATGCGTGTATGCCATGGACATGTGATCACCTAATTATGCCCTGATGCGTTTACGCGGGGTTCAGATAAAACCGATTGTGTGAATGTGTGATCACTCTTCGCCCTGATGCGTTTACGCGGGGTGTGCCGTCCTCATGCATTTTGGAGCAGGACGATGCCCGGTACGTCCGGAAGACAGCCATCCTGATGCGTTTACACGGGCTCTGGTTCGTAAGGAGATCGGTGTTGCGCCTGATGCGTAAGGACGCGGGCTAGAGACACTGGGCCTGGGGCGTCTTTACGCTGGCCACAGAGTGTTGTGATTGGTCTTCGGACCGGGTCTTCGGACCGGATCTTCGGATCGGGCCTTCGGGTCGGGCCTTCGGGTCGAATTAATGGATAAATGACTACGTGTGATGCATAGTGCCTGATTATGCGATGGAATCTGCTAGGTATGGTATGGGACGTATCTAAGCGGATTCTATTCTATAATCGGAACACGCGCGAATTAGTACGTGTGATGCATAGTGCCTAATTATGTAATGGAATCTGCTGGGTATGGTATGGGACGTACCTAAGCGGATTCTATTTTATAATTGGGACACGAATGGAATCTTATGCCGGAATGCCATATGAGTTAAATCGCGTGCATGGCAAGGTAGTGGCATTTGCATGCATATGAATGCATGGGTCAGTGTGTGAATTTGTATGACTCGGTGATCTACATTTTGAACTGACACTAAAGGTTTTGAGCATACGTGTGACGTACGTGTGATCGAGGATGCCGCGTATGTGACGTGATATTATTATGTGCCTAACCTGCAGGGTTAACATATGTTTGATTTGGGCCCGAGGGCCTAAGTCGTGTGGTTGTTCTATTATGTGTTTGGGTATGACTTGTCTGGGTACGCACTGGCCTAGGTGGGGCTTAGGGTGTTGCTTATTGAGACTCGTTCTCATGGTTATTATATAACCATTTCAGACCCCCGACTCCGACCATGAATGGTCCGTCACAGCGTTTTAGGATCCCGAGGAAGAGCCGATGGAGCAAGATCCCGAAGAGGAGCCCATGGAGTTGGTGGACCCTTCTTTTTGTATAAGCTAGGCTAACCTACCCGACCACTTGCCCCTTTTGATGATGGTGGTTTTAACCCTAGTGGCCTTTGTATATAATGTTGGATTTTGTAAGTACGTGCCGTTGAATGAAGTATGTGGTTCATTTGTTCAAGTGTTCTACTACCCTTGGTCATGTATTGTTTTTGTACGGGTGTTTTAATTAATGCTTCCGCATGTGCCTTATGCTCTGAAATGGGGAGATGGGTCGGCGACAAGTCCTGGGACGTCGCATTTTAAATACGGCCATCGAAGGGGTGTCGCGAGCCCAGTGGGGTCCGGGGCGTGACATCCCCGCTTGATTTGGTATCAGAGCATGGTTAGCTTGATCCAAGTTGGTCGAAGCCTGGAGTGATAAGGAGCGATGACTTTGGGGTAGTTAGTTAGAGAGACTTGTGTGCCATGCGTATCCCAGATTGTTTGATTGTGATTGCTGAGTGATGTTATGCAATAACGTATGAGGTGCAGGTGCGTCAGGACTTGAGGTAAGTGCACGAATCCTGTTGGTTGTGATTGAGTGATGTTGTGATTGACTGGCTGCTGAGTGAATTGTTGTGTGATTCATTGCCTAGGGCTTTAGACTGGCATAGTTGGCCTAGGTCTTTAATTCCAGAGAGGAATTATAGCAGGTAGGTGAGTGGTGTGAACTCTGTGAGCATAAGTAGCCGGGGAAGAGGTTGAGGTCGAGGTCGAGGTCGTGAAGGTCCGCAAGTTGGAGTTGCAGAGGATCCCAGAGTGGATGGAATTTTGAGGGCATTCGTAGAAGTTGAAATTTTAATGGGAATGATGGGAACCAAGGTTAAGGGTAAGTTAATGCTGTCAGACAGATGCAATAACTGGTGGAGCAATTTTTGAAATTGAAACCTCTGAAGTTTGATGAGGAAAGTGACCCCGAGGCTACATCACTTTGGATATAAGAGTTAGAAAAAGGCTTTGAGATATTAGGGTGCTTGGGTCGAGACTTTCAATGGGAAGTACTTTTCGGAGTGTGCGCTAAAACGGAAAAAGACAAAGTTTCTTCGGCCTTGCCAAAATCGGATATCAGTCGATCAGTATGAGGTCAAGTTTGTAAGGTTGTCTAAGTGTGCACCAAGGATGGATAAGGACCATATGGATAGGACAAGAAGGTTCCGGGATGGATTGAAATCGGAACTCCTCAGTAGTTAGTACTCTTGAGTCTTAAGGGATTACAATGAGCTGTATGAGAGGGCTCAATGGTTGAAATGGATCTGAGTGAAAGGGCTGCTGCTTCTAGATTGCGGTACGTGTCGATTAGGGACAATAGGAACTTGGAAAAAGTCTATGGCAGAGAATAGGAGACTTGTCCCTCCAATAAGTAAGAACTTTGGAAAGCCGAACCACTACTCCAGCTCTACATGTCGGTCTTGTGGAAAGAGGCATAGAAATGGCCATTGCCAAGGTAGAAGTGGAGCATGTTGTGGATGTGGATAGCAAGGTCATCAAGTGAAAAATTACCAAATCGACAGGTTAGACCACTGATGTAATTGTAGCGACCGCAGGTAGGACATTAAACGAGAGCTGCCTTGCAGAATAATTAGAATCGGCTAAAGACGTAAGGAAAAGTGTATGTTGTGGCTGAGAAGGAAGCTGAGGATGTGCCTTGAAAGTCTAGATGCGTTATGAGATGATATTGGGTACAATAGGAGATGATTTTGAAGTTATCACTTGAGCGGTCATGTAAGACTTATAATCAATTTGATGGCGAATAGGCGCAATCGGTTTGAGAATTTATGGATTACTGATGATACTCTTGGACGGGTTTGGAAGGATGAATGTTGCTTAGAAATTTCAGATTTTGTAAAGAACCGATGTGATTTATTTTTGGGAGACTGTTGGACTGAAATTGGATGGATTGAGCCTTGTTTTTTTTAGGTATAGAAAGATAATTGTCTTGTGACTAACTAGTTGGTCGAGGAACCAAGGCTAAAGGACATAGCCGAGGTGTGTAATCTTCCATATGCCTTTCCTCGGGAATTGCCGGGATTGCCACCTGAAAAAGAAGTGGAGTTTGTGGTTGAATTAGCCCCAGGGACGGAACCGATCTCAAAATCGCCCTTCTGGATGTCACTGTTAGAATTGAAAGAATTGAAGGTCCAATGCATGAGTTATTGGATAAAGGCATCGTTCGTCCGAGTGTGTCTCCATGGGGAGCGCCAGTTTTATTCGTGAGGAAGAAGGACAGATCGTTCAGGTTGTGCATTGACTATAGACAGTTGAATCAAGTTACCATTAGGAATAAGTACCTGTCTCCAAGGATAAATGACCTGCTTGACTAGTTACAAGGGGCATTGATGTTTTTTAAGATTGACTTGAGGATTGGTTGCCATCAATTAAGGATCAAAAAGGAGGGCGTGCTGAAGTCGACATTTAGGACGAGGTATGGGCACTACGAGTTTACAGTGATGCCGTTTGGACTGACGAACGCCCCTACAGCCTTTATGGATTTAATGAATTGGATATTTAAGGAATTTCTGGATCAGTTTGTGATCATATTCATAGATGATATCCTGGTGTATTCAAAGAGTTCCACCGAGCATGAGTTACACTTGGAAAGAGTTCTATGGACTTTAAGGGAATATGCACTCTACGCTAAGTTTAGTAAGTGCGAATTTTGGCTTCGTCGAGTGGCATTTTTAGGACATGTGATATTCGAGGAAGGAATTGCAGTGGACCCGACAAAGATTGAGGCCATCATGAATTGGCCAAGAATGACAACGGTAATCAAGGTTCGGGGTTTCTTGGGTCTGGCAAGTTATTACAGATGTTTCGTGAAAAAGGTTTTTAGCGTTAGCTACACCGTGGACGCGTTTGCTAAGGAAGGAAATGAAGTTTAAATGGACGGCCAAGTGAAAAAGGAGTTTTCAAGAATTAAAACAGAGTGTGATGACCACGCCAATGTTGACGGTCCCGTCAGATTTGGGAGGATATGAAATCTACAGTGACGCGTCGCTAAAGGGACTACGAGGCGTGCTAATGCAACATGGAAGGGTAGTGGCATACGCATCGCGACAATTGAGACCGCATGAGCTGAACTATCCGACGCATGACTTGGAATTGGCCGCAATTATATTTGTCCTTAAGATTTGAAGGCGCTACTTGTGGGAGGAAAAGTTTCAGATTTACTCGGATCACCAGAGCCTTAAGTATCTATTTTTGCAGAAGGAACTGAGTATAAGGCAAAGGCGCTAGATGGAATTGCTAAAGGACTACGATTGTGACATATTGCGTCACCCCGAAAAGGCCAACCGGGTAGCGGATGCCTTGAGCAAGAAATCGAGCATCGTGCAATTAATAGTCAAAGAATGGATTTTGTTGGAAGGAGCACGAGACTTGAAATTTAAGTTCGAGGTAAGACACCTCTCCAGTCTGATGGCAACGTTGAGGATTGAACCGGAAGTGTAAGCCAAGATTAAGATATTGCAGTCTACGGACCCTGAGATTCAGAAGATTCTGGAAATGGATAATGTAAGAGGAAACCGGACTTCCAAGTGTCCGAGGATGGAATTCTTAAGTTTCGAGGACGTTTGTGCTTGCCCGATGATTTGGAGCTTAAGGAAGAGATTTTGTTGAAAGCTTATAGGAGCAATTATAGCATTCATCCGGGCAGCACGAAAATGAACCAGAACCTTCGGCAGCATTATTGGTGGAACGGGATGAAGGTGGATGTGCCCAAGCATGTGGCCAAGTGTTTGATGTACCAGTAAGTGAAGGTGCAACATTGTAAGCCTGGAAGAATGTTGCAGCCATTGGAAATTCCAGAGTAGAAATGGGAACACATTACAATGGATTTTGTAACTGGATTACAAAGAAGCCAGAGGGGACATGACTCTATTTGGGTGATAGTGGACAGACTGACCAAGTTAGCGCACTTACTGGCTGTGCGAAAGGATTTCGAGTTGGAAAGGTACGTAGATCTTTATGTGCGACAGATAGTTCGTCTTCATGGAGTACCAATGTCAATCACTTCGGACCGTGATCCCCAATTTACCGTGAATTTTTGGAAAAGTCTACGATTGGCCATGGGAACTAAGTTGCAATTCAGTACGGCCTATCATCCTCAGACAGATGGCCAATTTGAGAGGACTATTCAGACATTGGAGTTTCAGGTCGGCGACCATGTATTCCTTAAGGTCTCACCGATGAGAGGACTGTCTCGGTTTGGCAAGAAAGGAAAGCTGAGTCCAAGATATATAGGCCCATTTGAGATTTTGGAAAGGATTGGAACGTTGGCATATCGTCTCACCTTGCCGCCAAATTTGTCGCAAGTTCACAATGTCTTCCACGTGTCGATGTTAAGAAAATATGAACTAGACCCGACTCACGTTTTAAGATACAAGGAAGTAGACGTGGACAACAAAGTGTCGTACGTGGAAAAGTCGGTCAAAATCAAGGACAGAAAGGACCGCGTGCTAAGAAATAAGACGAACCCGATGGTTGAGGTAGTTTGGGAGCACCACGGAACGAAAGGTGCCACTTGGGAAAGTGAAGAGGCCATGCGACGTCAACACCCCCAACTGTTCGAGTAGATTAGTATGGGTTAGAAATTTCGAGGACGAAATTTTTGTAAGGAGGGAAGAATTGTAACATCCCGAAAATTCGACTCAATCTCCGGAATGAATAGAACGAGTCTTATTCAATATTTCATTTTTATAAGTCTCGCCCGGAGCTGATCACTCTTGGGATACTGACCAAGTGGGAATGGCTAACTAGGAATAGGTACGTGGACCAGGGACCCGATCGCGAATTAAGTCTGATTTCGAGAAAAGACGAGGAAGTATTCTGGGCTAGTATGGACCGATCTTCGGAAGGTAACGGACTCGGTTTGGCCGAGGCCAACGATGTATGGTCGGATAGCAGGTGATTCTGCAAGACCAAGAATACACGTGGCCAACCAGTCCCGAACTTAAACCAACCGATCGTGTCTCCGGAACTAGCGATAATTCCTCTCGTTCTCTCGACAATTGAGATCGTCGCGATTCGGACAACCCGAGGTCGATACGCGTGACTCCTAAACAGCCACCCGTCAGTGAGAGATTTGAAAATTGGAAATTTGGCAATTTTGATCGTGAAATTTAATCCGGACTTTGAGACCAATTTTTCGTGGGTTACGGGATAGTTTTTATAAGGACGACGTCAAATTATGTTGGCCACTTATGTATAGGACTTATACGGTCGAAAAATGGCAATTTGACCCGGTTTCGGAGGAAAATGACGAGTTTGCCCTTGAGCCCCTCTAGTATTCCGAATTTTAGTGGTTTTTGAGGATTTGTTTATTAGATTTTTTGGGGTTTTAGACCTAGCCCTAGGGTGTGACACTTGTCACTCTAATCCTTCCCCATGCTTGCCATCATTGTTGTCCAACCTTGCACCCTACCTCTTGGTCTTCCCTATGCATCTCATCATCACCTTCTCTCTCTCTCTTTTCCCACTCATTTCCTTCTCTCTCTTTCTCTCCTCTCTCTCTCCCCTCTTCATTTCCTCTCAACTCAGCCGGCCACCACTCCTCTCCCCTCTCTCTCCCGTGAGCTTCCTCCTCTCGGCCTCACGCCGCCGTTCGCCACCGCCGTGAGCCGCCATCCCTCTTCGTTTCCTCTCTCTCTCGGCTGCATGCAATAGGGAAAGTGCCGGATCAGCCGACCACCTGAGCTACCATCCGCTGTCCACCCTCGCCGTTGCTTCGCCGGAGTAGCCGTTGCCGTGCCAAGGCTCTCGTTTGCCCTCTTGCTCGGTTTTCTTGCTTAGGCTAAGAGTAAGTGACATCCTAATCCTTGGTTAGGCTAGTGGGTTACTAATGGCATGTCTAGGGATGGATTAGGGGCTGTGCATGGTTGGTTTGTGGTTGGATAAGCTTGATTTGCTTAATGGTGCAAGATTTATGATTCTCGGATTTCTGGTTGTTACTGTACCTCTGTGCTTTGTTTTTTTTTAGTGATCATTGTGGGCCGAATCTGAAGAAGTGTTCTCATGAAATTTGTTCCCAACATCTTTAAGTATAACATACTTTAAATTCAGAATTTTTGGAGTTTGTTTAGGGCCATTCGAAGGTCAGTCTTCAGACCGTCACAAAACTGCCCGATTTACTGTTCACCCGACCTTTCTATCTTTCCGAATTTTTATAAAATTTTCCAGACCTTATTTCAAAAAAACTTCCTTCACAAAAATTGTTAAAGACACGTTTTTCTATGACATATAAAAATTTCAGGGCTTTCCAAAATGATTTGGGTACTGAATGAGTTGTATTTTTGATGGTCTAAGGGGCTGTTTGAGCGGACCGGGTTCTGTCCGGCTTTGAGTGTCAAAACGAGGTGCTTACGGTTGGAATTGTATTTCGAGTTCTTCACAGAAAATGTTTATCAAGATGTTTTGTATAACATATCCAAATTTCGTAATTTTTGGAATTGATTTGCTATTTATTTCAAATGGATTTCTATCACTGTGTAACTGCCCAGTTTGGACCCGATTTTGTATATTCTTGGTTTTTCCCTCTCGGACAGCCATGGCTGTCCATTGCGAATTTCATTGGGCCTTGTACGACTAATATGTGGGTGTAAACCTCTAAACCCTAATTAGGATGATTATGCATTTTAAACGGGCCTAGGGTGTGTCAATTAGTCGATTAGGACTCATATGAATTTGTATGTTACTAGTGGGTATCGGGAAACTATTGGTAGGTGACAAAACCGAAATTAGAAGTGGATTAGAGGCCGAAATAAAGAGGATTAGCTGCTGTTCACATGGGATTTTGATGGCCAATTCCACGGTAGTTTGAGGATTGAATTGATTGGAGTGCCGGGATTGCCTGGATGATTGAATTGTGTGTCGGTTTGGCAATCATGATGGCTTGGGTCTACCATGCTGTGTGCTCGTGTGACCGACCATTGTGGAGTGCGATTGATGATTTGTTAATGTACATCGTAATGCCCGAATACGTCATAAGTGCCAAATACACATGTGATGGCCCATGGTGTTGATTGGGCTAATTAAGCATATGACGTGAATCATTGAACATGAAATTGTGGCATGGAATTGTGTGGGGCATTATGCTGTGGTACATTGCACCAACATTCGTGTGCGAATTGCATGGCCACGCATTGTGCATGCCGAGTATGAGGCTTGTGGAAATTGTGCGAGAATGCGTGTATGCCATGGACATGTGATCACCTAATTATGCCCTGATGCGTTTACGCGGGGTTCAGATAAAACCGATTGTGTGAATGTGTGATCACTCTTCGCCCTGATGCGTTTACGCGGGGTGTGCCGTCCTCATGCATTTTGGAGCAGGACGATGCCCGGTACGTCCGGAAGACAGCCATCCTGATGCGTTTATGCGGGCTCTGGTTCGTAAGGAGATCGGTGTTGCGCCTGATGCGTAAGGACGCGGGCTAGAGACACTGGGCCTGGGGCGTCTTTACGCTGGCCACGGAGTGTTGTGATTGGTCTTCGGACCGGGTCTTCGGACAGGATCTTCGGATCGGGCCTTCGGGTCGGGCCTTCGGGTCGAATTAATGGATAAATGACTACGTGTGATGCATAGTGCCTGATTATGCGATGGAATCTGCTAGGTATGGTATGGGACGTATCTAAGCGGATTCTATTCTATAATCGGAACACGCGCGAATTAGTACGTGTGATGCATAGTGCCTAATTATGTAATGGAATCTGCTGGGTATGGTATGGGACGTGCCTAAGCGGATTCTATTTTATAATTGGGACACAAATGGAATCTTATGCCGGAATGCCATATGAGTTAAATCGCGTGCATGGCAAGGTAGTGGCATTTGCATGCATATGAATGCATGGGTCAGTGTGTGAATTTGTATGACTCGGTGATCTACATTTTGAACTGACACTAAAGGTTTTGAGCATATGTGTGACGTACGTGTGATCGAGGATGCCGCGTATGTGACGTGATATTATTATGTGCCTAACCTGCAGGGTTAACATATGTTTGATTTGGGCCCGAGGGCCTAAGTCGTGTGGTTGTTCTATTATGTGTTTGGGTATGACTTGTCTGGGTACGCACTGGCCTAGGTGGGGCTTAGGGTGTTGCTTATTGAGACTCGTTCTCATGGTTATTATATAACCATTTCAGACCCCCAACTCCGACCATGAATGGTCCGTCACAGCGTTTTAGGATCCCGAGGAAGAGCCGATGGAGCAAGATCCCGAAGAGGAGCCCATGGAGTTGGTGGACCCTTCTTTTTGTATAAGCTAGGCTAACCTACCCGACCACTTGCCCCTTTTGATGATGGTGGTTTTAACCCTAGTGGCCTTTGTATGTAATGTTGGATTTTGTAAGTACGTGCCGTTGAATGAAGTATGTGGTTCATTTGTTCAAGTGTTCTACTACCCTTGGTCATGTATTGTTTTTGTACGGGTGTTTTAATTAATGCTTCCGCATGTGCCTTATGCTCTGAAATGGGGAGATGGGTCGGCGACAAGTCCTGGGACGTCGCATTTTCAAAACGGCCATCGAAGGGGTGTCGCGACCCCGGTGGGGTCCGGGGCGTGACATTGACGGAGAGCGGCGGCCGGCGGTCTACAGCTCCTACGATCGGCGGCTCACGGTCGGTGTGGCTGGCGGCTCACGGCAAGGGAGGCGAACAAACGATGAAGTGGCGGTGGATAGCAGCCACTCACGGCGGCGCTCGGCGATTGGCGTGGATGGCACGGCTCCGAAGGGCGGCGGCGTCCCAGTGTCCTCGACACCAAATGACGCGAGAGAGAGAGAGAGAGAGAGAGAGAGAGAGAGAGAGAGAGAGAGAGAGAGAACGGTGAGAGGATGAGGGGATGGTCGGTGAAAAGAGGCGACGTGGATAGCGATCAGCTCCAGCGGTGGTGTGCGGTGGCGAGCAGCTCTGGTTCTGGTGGCTCACTCGACCTAGAGAGGGAAAGAGAGAGGTAGAGACGAGAGGTGGAGAGAGTGAAGATTGAGCTACAGGTAGTGGTGGTGGCTAGCGAGTGGAACAGTGGTGGCAGCTGCGGCAAGCGGCGGCAGCGGCGTACTACGGCGGAAAGGCGAGCAGTCGGCCTCCTCCTCCTCGACGGTCCGGTGCTCACCCCTGCATGCAGCCGAGACGGAGAGGAGTTGGAGAGGAAGGGCGGAGGCCGACGGTAGGGGATGCGACGGTGGACGATGGTGGTGTGGCTGTCCTCGGCGGGATGGTGGACGGTCTCGGCAAGGCTTGGCCGGCATGGGAGGGAGAGAGGGAGAGGCAGAGAGATAGAGAGGAGAAAAAGAGAAAGAGTGAAAGAGAGAAAAGTGAGAGGGAAACAGAGTTATCTTGCATGGGGAAGTCCAAGAGGTGAGAAAGAAAGATGGAAAGGCAATGATGGCACTCATGGGGAAGAGAGAGTGATGACAAGTGTCATCACTCTGGGGCTTGGCACATCCCAATAAAAATCTAATAAACAAATCCTCTAAAACCTCTAAAATTCGGAATACCAAAAGGCTCAAGGGCAATTTCGTCATTTTCTTCCGATACCGGGTTGAATTGCCATATTTCGACTGTATTAACCCTATATATAAGTGGCCAACATAATTTTGACGTCGTCCTTATAAAAACCATCTCGTAACCCACGAAAATCGGCCTCGAAGTCCAGATTAAATTTCACGATCAAAATTGCCAAATTTCCAATTTTCAAATCTCTCACTAACGGGCGGCCGTTTAGGAGTTACGCGTATCGACCTCGGGTTATCCGAATCGAGACGATCTCGATTGTCGAGAGAATAAGAGGAATTATCGCTAGTTCCGGAGATACGATCGTTCGGTTCAAGGTCGGGACTGGTTGGCCACGTGTAATCTCGGTCTTGCAGAATCACTTACTATCCGATCATACATCGTTGGCCTTGGCCAAACTGAGTCGGTTACCTTCCGAAGATCGGTCCACACTGGTCCAAAATACTTCCTCATCTTTTCTCGAAATCAGGCTTAATTCGCGATCGGGTCCTTGGTCCACGTACCTATTTCTACTTAGCCATTCCAATTTGGTCAGTATCCCAAGAGTCATCAGCTCCGGGCGAGACTTACGAAAATGAAATATTGAATAAGATTCGTTCTATTCATTCCAGAGATTGAGTCGAATTTTCGGAATGTTACACTCAACCCTCTCTTTCTCTCTGTCTCCTTTCTTTCTCGGCCGTTTGGAGGAGATCGCGCCGGATTGCAGCTGAGGCTGCTCCGTCTGTCCGCCTCACTGCCGAGGAGCACCGCACCATCGCTATCGCTTGCCGTGGTCGCCGCTATTGTCTTTCTCACCGTCACCTCACACTCCGCCGTCTCTCTCTTCCTCTCTCGTTCGCCACCGAGTCGACCACCTCTCACTGCAGCCGCCTCAAGCCGACCGATCGCCATGACACCACCATTCATGCCATCCTCCGCCACCAATAGCAACCCCTTTTCCTCTCTCTCTCCACTCTTGCCCCTCTCGGCCGCTTGGAGGCCACCACCGCCACATCTACATGCCGCATTCGTGACGCCGCCGTCCACCGCAGAGACCACCGTTGGCATCGTCGCTCATCCGCCTTCCCACCGTGAGCCGCCAGCCGTGATGATCGCAAGTCGTAAGAGCTGTGAACCGCCGTTCGCTGTCGTTCATTGGGGCCGCCTCCGTCGATTTCATCATTCACTGGTGATCGACCGCCATTCCGCATCGTCCCGAGCTTGGATTTGGTGAGTGTAATCCTTTAAATCCTAATTAGGATGATAATGCACTTTAAATGGGTTTAGGGTGCCGTTAGTGGATGATTAGAGAAATTGATGGCAATTAGGGAATTCCGCCTTAATATCGAGTGCCAGGATGATGTGGATGGAATATTAAGTAGATTTTGAGGTGGAATAGAGGTCGAGATGATGCTGTTTAGTGGCCGTCCATGCCGGGACCTAATGGTCTAGTATCGGCAAGTTTGAGGATTAACATGATTGATGTCCGGGATTGCCCCAGGTGATTGACTTGTTAGTTGTTGTACTTAACTGGGATGATTTGGAATTTCTATGTTATATGTTTGTGTGGCTGATCAATGTGGGGTGCGATTGGTTATTGGTTTGACATGATTACATCGCCCAAGTCATGTTTGTGAGTGCCAATTATTTATGTGTGGTGCCTCATGGTATTAATGGGCCATTCGAGTAAGTTGATGCGAATCGTTTGGGCATGAGGATTTAGCATTGAAATGTAGTATACCGTTGTGGAAAATTATGCTCATTTTACATCGCTTCATCATTTGAGTGTAGAATTTACATGGCCACGCATTATGTCACGCCCCGGACCCCACCGGGCTCGCGACACCCCTTCGATGGCCGTATTGAAAATGCGACATCCCAGGACTTGTCGCCGACCCATCTCCCATAACAAATCATAAGGCACATGCGGAAGCATTAATTAAAACACCCGTACAAAAATAATACATGACCAAGGGTAGTAGAACACTTGAACAATTGAACCACATACTTCATTCAACGGCACGTACTTACAAAATCCAACCTTACATACAAAGGCCACGAGGGTTAAAACAACCATCATCAAAAGGGGCAAGTGATCGGGTAGGTTAGCCTAGCTATACAAAAAGGGTCCACCAACTCCATGGGCTCCTCTTCGGGATCTTGCTCCATCGGCTCTTCCTCGGGATCCTAGAACGCGGTGGTGGACCGCTCATGGTCGGAGTCGGGGGTCTGAAATGGTTATATAATAACCATGAGAACGAGTCTCAATAAGCACTACCCTAAGCCCTACCTAGGCCAATGCGTACCCAGACAAGTCATACCCAAACACATAATAAAACAACCACACGACTTAGGCCCTTGACCCAAATCAAACATATGTTAACCCTGCAGGTTAGGCACATAATAATATCACGTCACATACGCGGCATCCTCGATCACACGTACGTCACACACATGCTCAAAACCTTTAGTGTCAATTCAAAATGTAGATCACCGAGTCGTACAAATTCATACACTGACCCATGCATTCATATGCATGCAAATGCCACTACCTCGCCATGCACGCGATTTAACTCATATGGCATTCCGGTATAAGATTCCATTCGTGTCCCGATTATAAAATAGAATCCGCTTAGGTACGTCCCATACCATACCCAGCCGATTTCTATCGCATAATCAGGCACTATGCATTACACGTAATAGCACAGGATTTCGCGCGTGTTCCGATTATAAAATGGAATTCGCCTGGACACGTCCCATACCATGCCCCACAAATTCCATTGCATAATCAGGCACTATGCAACACACGTAGTTGATTATCTTATCAATTCGACCCGCAGGCCCGACCCGAAGGCCCGATCCGAAGATCCGATCCGAAGACCACGACCCGAAGGCCCGACCCGAAGGTCCGATCCGAAGATCAATCACAACACTCCGTGGCCAGCGTAAAGACGCCCCAGGCCCAGTGTCTCTAGCCCGCGTCCTTACGCATCAGGCGCAACACCGATCTCCTTACGAACCAGAGCCCGCGTAAACGCATCAGGATGGTTGTCTTCCGGACGTACCGGGCATCGTCCTGCTCCAAAGTGCATGAGGACGGCACACCCCGCGTAAACGCATCAGGGCGAAGAGTGATCACACATTCACACAATCGATTTTATCTGAACCCCGCGTAAACGCATCAGGGCATAATTAGGTGATCACATGTCCATGGCATACACGCATTCTCGCACAATTTCCACAAGCCTCATACTCGGCATGCATAATGCGTAGCCATGCAATTCCGCACACGAATGTTGGTGCAATGTACCACGGCATAATGTTCCACAATGTACAACACGATTCAATGCCACGAATTCATGCTCAACAATCCACGTCACATACTTGACTAGCCCAACCAACACCATGGGGCATCACATGCGTATTTGGCACTTATGACATATTCGGGCATTATGATGTACATTAACAAATCATCAATCGCACTCCACAATGGTCGGTCACACGAGCACACAGCATGGTAGACCCAAGCCATCACGATTGCCAAACCGACACCCACAATTCAATCACCCGGCAATCCCGGCACTCCAATCAATTCAATCATCAAACTACCGTGGAATTGGCCATCAAAAACCCAAGGTGGACAGCAGCTAATCCTCATCATTTCGACCTCTAATTCCCTTCAAATTTCTGTTTTGTCACATACCAATAGTTTCCCGATACCCACTAGTAACATACAAATTCATATGAGTCCTAATCGACACTAATCGACTAATCGACACACCCTACGCCCGTTTAAAATGCATAATCGTCCTAATTAGGGTTTAGAGGTTTACACCCACATATTAGTCGTACAAGGCCCAATGAAATTCGCAATGGACAGCCACTAATCAGTCCAAGAGAGAAAAACCAAGAATATACAAAATCGGGTCCAAACTGGGCAATTACACAGTGATAGAAATCCATTTGAAATAAATAGCAAATCAATTCCAAAAATTATGAAATTTGGATATGTTATACAAAACATCTTGATAAACATTTTCTGTGAAGAACTCGAAATCCAATTCCAACAATAAGCACCTCGTTTTGACACTCAAAGCCGGACAGAACCCGGTTCGCTCAAACAGCCCCTCAGACCATAAAAAATACAACTCATTCAGTACCCAAATCACTTTGGAAAGCCCTGAAATTTTTATATGTCATAGAAAAACGTGTCTTTAAGATTTTTTTCGTGAAAGAAGTTTGTTGAAATAAGGTCTGGAAAATTTTATAAAAATTCGGAAAGACAGAAAGGTCGGGTGAACAGTAAATCGGACAGTTTTGTGACGGTCTGAAGACTGACCTCCGAATGGCCCTAAACAAACTCCAAAAATTCTGAATTTAAAGTATGTTATACTTAAAGATGTTGGGAATAAATTTCATGAAGAACACTTCTTCAGATTCGGCTCACAATGATCACTAAAAAAATAACAAAGTACAGAGGTACAGTAACAACCAGAAATCCGAGAATCATAAATCTTGCACCATTAAGCAAATCAAGCTTATCCGACCACAAACCAACCATGCACAGCCCCTAATCCATCCCTAGACATGCCATTAGTAACCCACTAGTCTAACCAAGGATTAGGATGTCACTTACTCTTAGCCTAAGCAAGAAAACCGAGCAAGAGGGCAAACGAGAGCCTTGGCACGGCAACGGCTACTCCGGCGAAGCAACGGCGAGGGTGGACAGCGGATGGCAGCTCAAGTGGTCGGCTGGTCCGGCATTTTCCCTACTGCATGCAGCCGAGAGGGAGAGGAAATGGAGGGAAACGGAGAGGGACAGCAAGGGAGGTGACGGTGGTGAACGGCGGCGGCCTCGGCGGCGAGCTGGTGGCGCGGCCGAGCTAGGCGGGAGGCGGACGCTCACGGTGAGGCTTGGCCGGGTGGACAGCGAGAGAGAGGAAGAGAGAGAGCTGGCTGGTGGTGAGACGAGGGAGAATGGCGGTCACGGCGGCGGCACCGGCGAGTGGTGGCTCCGGCGGGCGGCGAGTGGCGGCGTGAGGCCAAGAGGGAGAGCTCGCGGGAGAGGAGAGGGAGAGAGGAGAGGTGGCCGGCTGATTGTTTGAAAGAGAGAATGAAGAGGAAGAGAGAGAGGGCGTGAGAGAGAGAGAGAGGGAAAAGAGAGAGATGATGTGAAAAGGGTGATGATGGAGAATATGGGGAAGACCAAGGGGTGGAGTGTAGACTTGGGTGAGATGATGACATGCATGGGGAAGGGCTTGGGTGACAAGTGTCACACCCTAGGGCTATCACATCACCACAAAAAAAATCAATAAACAAAACCCCTAAAAACCTCAAAATTCGGAATACTAGAGGGCTCAAGGGCAAACTTGTCATTTCTCCTCCGACACCGGGTCGAATTGCCATTTTTCAACCGTATTAACCCTATATATAAGTGGCCAACATAATTCGACGTCGTCCTTATGAAAACCATCCCGTAACCCACGAAAATCGGTCTCGAAGTCCGGACTAAATTTCACGATCAAAATTACCAAATTTCTAATTTTCAAATCTCTCACTAACGGGCGGCTGTTTAGGAGTTACGCGTATCGACCTCGGGTTGTCCGAATCGCGACGATCTCGATTGTCGAGAGAACGAGAGGAATTATCGCTAGTTCCGGAGACACGATCGTTTGGTTTAAGTTCGGGACTGGTTGGCCACGTGTATTCTCGGTCTTGCAGAATCACCTGCTATCCGACCATACATCGTTGGCCTCGGCCAAACCGAGTCCGTTACCTTCCGAAGATCGGTCTATCCTAGCCCAAAACTTCCTCGTCTTTTCTCGAAATCAGGCTTAATTTGCGATCGGGTCCTTGGTCCACGTACCTATTCCTAGTTAGCCATTCCCACTTGGTCAGTATCCCAAGAGTGATCAGCTCCGGGCGAGACTTACGAAAATGAAATATTGAATAAGACTCGTTCTATTCATTCCGGAGATTGAGTCGAATTTCGGGATGTTACACATTATGTATACCGAGAATGAGACATGCGTTAAGATTGTACGAGTGTGCGTATCTGACATGAGCGTGTGATCACCCCAAATGCCCGATGCGTTTACACCGTGTTCAGATAAAATTGACAGTGTGTTGTGTGATCACCATAAGTCCTATGGGATGTGCCCGGCTTGTCCGAAAGACGGCAGTAGTCCATGAGGAGATCGGTATTGCGCCTCATGCACTTTGTAGTAGGCTAGAGACACTGGGCCTGGGAGGTTTTTACGTTGGCCACGGAGTATTGTGATAGACCTACAAGTCGGGCCTTCGGATCGTGCTCTTCGGATCGGGCCTTCTGGTTGAATTAATTAATGAATGAATACGAGTGTTGCATAGTGCCTGATTATATGATGGAAAATCATTGGGTATGGTATGGGATGTGCCTAAGTGGATTCTACCCTATAATCGAGATACGCGTGTTCGGGATCTTATGCTAATGTGCATTGATAGGTGTGTGAGTATGTGTGCCCGGTGAATCGTACGCGAGATTGTCACTTAAAGAGTATGAGCATGCGTATGACCTGCGTGTGATAAAGAGTATGCGTGTATGTGCTGTGGTATTATTGAATAGACTAACTTGCAGGGCCTCTGGGATTATCGATTTGGGCTCAAGGGCTTGGATCTCTATTCGTGTGTTGTTGTTTTATCTGACAAGGGATGCATGTTAGCCTAATTTAGGCTTAGGGGGTTTTCACTCACTGAGATTCATCTCATAGTTTTGTAACCTAACTTTTCAGACCCACGACTGTGACGATGCCATAGGTTCCAGTACGCTTCAGGATTCCCAGTCAGATTGAGCGTACTATCTCCGTGTACCCCGTAGGGAACAGGGAAATGTATCTTAGGCATTACTACTTAGTTTGGGTAGACGTTGGGACGACACAATATGAGATACATGAGTATATGGCTTGGTGTTTCCGTGATCGTTTTGGAGTTGAGTTTGGACCTCTCCGATATGTAGATATCTCGTTTAACGAGGAAGGTGAGTTAGACCCGCAGTGTTCGGATGGCGATGTCTTAGACTTGGATATGGGTACGGAGTAGAGTTTGGGTTCTAACGATGCGTTAGAGGTAGCTGAGGATGAGGAGTTAGGAGGAGTAGATTATGAGTCTATAGTAGTAGACCTGGCCCCGGAGCCAATGGACGTGGAGGAAGCTGAGCCGATGGATACAGAGGAGTCCGAGGAGATGAGTTCCGACGAGGATCCAAAGCTGCCAGAGAGTTCTTTAGAGTCTGCGGATTCTGACCCAGACTAGGCATCCTAGGTTAGACCTCAGCTTAGCATTGCGAGGGCCGACACTTTTTGGATGGTAGCCCTCCTTTCTTTTTGTAGTTGACCCTCTTAGCCACTTACCCCTTGTTGACCAATGGTAGTGGTTGACTATATCAGTTGTTGTAGTCCCCTTTGTGTTGTGTAAAAGAATATTGTAAAAAGGTTTCCAATAGTATTGTAAATGTGTATTTTGTTAGTAGTAATTTCGTTGTGACGCTATCCTAGTTCTCATAATCTTTTTGTACGAGTGTTGTATGTATATAGTTACTTGTTTCTGCTTGTGCAATGATTCTTTTCTTGGGTGTTAGGTCGGCGATGCTTCCTGGGGTGTCGTACCATATCGACCAAGGTAGGGATGTTACGTGCCGTGGGGTTCGGGGCGTGACAGACGTCCCAGGAAACGTCATCGACCCAACGCCCAAAACAAAGAATCATTGCACGTGCGAATCATTATCAAAATATACACTTGGATTACTATAAGAAAACTTTTTACAATATTCATTTACACAACAAAAGATACAGCCAACCGTTACCACTGGTCAAAAGGGATAAGTGGCTAAGAGGGTTAACTACAAAAAAGAAAGGAGGGCTATATTCCAAAAAGTGTCGATCCTCGCGATGCTGGGCTAAGGTCTAACCTAGGGTGCCCAGTCTGGGTCGGAATCCGCAGACTCTGAAGAACTCTCTGGCGACTCTGGGTCCTCGTCGGAACTCATCATCTCTTCGGACTCCCTTGTATCCATCGGCTCAGCTACCTCCACGTCCACCGGCTCTAGGGCCGGATCTACCACTATAGGCTCGTAGTCAACTTCCCCTAACTCCTCATCCTCATCAGCTACCTCGTGCTCACCATCAAAACTCAGACTCTAATCCATACCTATGTCCAGATCTAAGATGTCACCATCTGGACATTGCGAGTCCAACTCGCCCTCCCCGTTAAACGGGATATCCACTGATCGAAGAGGTCCAAACTCAACACCAAAACAATCTCGAAAACACCAAGCCATATACTCATGGGTCTCATAGTGCGTCGTACCCACATCTACCCAAACTAAAGAATAGTGCTAAGATATATTTCCCCGTTCCTTATGGGGTACACAGATATGGTATGCTCTATCTGACTGGGGATCCCAAAGAGCACTGGAACCTCTGGCATCGTCATAGACGAGGGTCTAAAAGATTGGGTTATAAAACCGTGAGACGAATCTCAGCGAGTGTAAATCCCCTAAACGTAAACTAGGCTAACATGCATCTCCTGACGAATAGAACAACACAGAACGCAAGCGATGATCTAAACCCTTTGGCCCAAATCGATAATCTCAATGACCCTGCAGGTTAGATGATTCGATAATATCACATCACATACACGCACATTCTCAATCACACGTGCGTCGTACGCATGCTCATACTCTTTAGTGCCAATCTCGCATACGATTCACCGAGTCACATATACTCGCACACCTAACAATGCACTCTGGCTAAAAAACATGAACATGCGTATCCCTATTATAAGGTAGAATCCACGTAGGCACATCCCATACCATACCCAGTGGTTTTCCATCACATAATCAGGTACTATGCAACACTTATATTCATATATTAATTATCTCGACCCGAAGGCTCGACTCGAAGGCCACTATTCGAAGACTACGACCCAAAGGCCCAACTCGAAGGCTAATCACAACACCCCGCGGCCAGTGTAAAAACGCCCCAGGCCCAGTGTCTCTAGCCCGCGTCAAAACGCATCAGGCACAATACCGATCTCCTCACGGTCTAATGCCATCTTCCGGATGAACCGGGCACGTCCCATAGGACTTATAATGATCACACGGCACACTGTCAAATTTTATCTGAACTCGGCATAAACGCATCGGGCATTTATGGTGATCACATGTTCATGTCAGGCACGCATCCTCGCACAATCTCAACTCATGTCTCATTCTCGACATACGTAATGCATGTCCAGGCAATGTCACATAATTCGCCATAAGCGTCAACATGCAAAGGCACTCAGCCAAAATCATGCCACCACATTGTAACATCCCGAAATTCGACTCAGTCTCTGGAATGAATAAAACGAGTCTTATTCGATATTCCATTTCCGTAAGTCTCGCCCGGAGCCGATCACTCTCGGGATACTGACCAAATGAGAATGGCCAACTGGGATTAGATACGTGGACCAAGGACCGATCGCGAATTAAGCCGATTTAAAAGAATGACGAGGAAATATTTTGGGCCAGTATGGACCGGTCTTCGGAACTCGAGCCGGATGATCGCGTTCTCGGAACTAGCGATAATTCCTTTCGTCCCTTGACAATCGAACTCGTCGCGACTCGGACAACCGAGGTCGATACGCGTAAAATCCTAACCGGCCACCCGTTAGTGAGAGAATTAGAAAATGGGAAATTAGCGAATTCGATCGTGAAATTTAATCCGGACATCGGGAGCTATGTTTCGCGAGTCTCGGGATAGTTTTTATGAAGACGACGTCAAATTAAGCTGGCCATATGTATAAAGGGCATGTACATTCGAAAAATTAGCGTTTCGACCCGGTACCGGAACTTGATGCCATTTTTACCCTTTTGCCCCTAGGAGTTCCGAATTTTGAATCTCTTGTGGGGTGTGACACTTGTCAACACCCCCTTCCCCATGCATGTCATGATGTGTACAAAGTCCACACTCCACCTCTTTGTTTCTCCCATGCAAATCATCACCTCTCATCACATCACCCTCTCTCTCTTTCCCCTATTCTCTCTCTCACTCTCTCTCTCACGCTCTCTCTCTCGCCGGCCACTCCTCCTCCCTCTCCACCGTACGCCTCTCTCCCTCTCGGCCTCACGCCGCCGCCCACAACCCGCCGGAACCGCCGGTCCGCCGGAGCTGCAGCCGTGAGCATCCCCCCTCTCGCCTCACCGCCAGCCGGCCGACCACCCCCTCCTTCCGCCCTTGCTGTTCGCGACCAGCCGAGGCCTCACGCCGAGGCCAGCACGGCCGCGCCTCCGCTGAGCCGTCGCTGCTCCGCCAAGGCCGCCGCCGTGAGGCCACCGTCGCCCCTCACCGTTGTCTCCCTCCGTCCGACCTCTTCCTTTCAGCTGCATGCAGAGGAGTCCGGTGCCGGTCAGCGAAGGAAGGGGAAGCTGACTGTTCGCCTTCCTCCGCCGTGCACTGCCGGCCGCCGCCCGCCGTGCGCCGCCGTCGCCCTCTCGGCTGTCTCTCTCCCTCTCGGTTGCATGCAGCAAGGTGGACCGCCGGACCAGCCGCGCCACCAGCTCGCCACCGTTCCCCTCTCCCTCCTCTCCGACGCGGCTGCATGCACGGTTGAGCCACCGCCGGAGCTGCTCACCGCTGCACGCCGTCGCCGGTCGCCTCCGCCGTGGCCGTCCGCGTCGCCAGCCCTTGTCGCCGTTGTCCCTCCCTCTCTCTTCTCTCTCCGCGGCCGCATGCAGAGGTAAACCCCCGCCGGAGCCGCTCGCCGCTGCACGCCGCCGTTCGCCGCCACCGTGGTGGCTGTCCGCCGTCGTTCCCTTCGCCGTTCCTCTCCATTTCCGCCCGTCCGTCCCTGTTCCGTTCCCTCTAGCCGGAGCAAGCCGCTGCTCGCTGAGACCGAGCCAGCACCGCCGCGCCGTCACCGGACTGCACGCTATTCGCCGCCACCGCCGTGCACCGCCGTGGGCAGCAGCCGTCCGGGGACCGCCCAGCTGCTCGTCCGGTCCTCCCTTGCCGCGAACAGCAGCCCCGCCGATCGTGCACCACCGCCCGTGGTGGCTGTGAACCGTCGGACCGCCGTTCGCCGCCGACGGACAGCTCGCTACCCGCCGTCGCCGCCTCAGCCGGGCCGTCCTCTCCCCCGCCGTTCACTGTTCTGTGCCCCCTTTGCCGGAACAGTCCACCGCCGCCGCACGCCGTCGCTCGCCGCCGCCTCCTTGGGAAGTGTGCCGCCGGTTCCACCGTGTACCGGTGATCGGCCGCCGTTCCCCGTCGCCCGAGCGTTGGATCGAGGTGGGTGGAAACCTCTAAACCCCGATTAGGACAATTGTGCGTTTCTAGATGGGCTTAGGGTGTCGGTTAGTCGGTTAGTATTGATTAGAGTTCGTATAAATTTGGGTGTTAATGATAGGTGTCGGGAAATGGTTAGTAAGTGTCGAAGCATGTTTAGAAGAGAAATTAGAGCTCGGAATGACTGAATTAAGTTGCTGTCCACATTGAATTTATCGGCTAATTGGATGGTAGATTGAGGTTTGAATGGACTTGAGTGCCGGGATTGCCGGAATGATTGAGTTATGTGTCGGGTTGCCGACTGTGGTGTAATCGAGTCTACCATGTCGTGTGTCCTTATGGCCGACAATCGTGGAATGTGAATTGTAGTTTGCCAATGTACATAATGATGCCCGAATACGTCATGAGTGCTAATTTCACATGTGATGCCCCGAATTAATTGATGAGGTCGATTGAGCATATGACGTGGATCATTGATCATGATATGTTGACATTGAATTGTGCGGGACATTATGTCATGACACATTGCACCAACATTCGTGTGCGAATTGCATGGCCACGCATTATGCATGCCGAGTATGAGGCTTGTGGAAATTATGCGAGTATGCGTGTATGCCATGGACATGTGATCACCTAATTATGCCCTGATGCGTTTACGCGGGGTTAAGATAAAACCGGTTGTGTGAATGTGTGATCACCTTCGCCCTGATGCGGAATACGCGGGGTGTGCCGTCCTCATGCACTTTGGAGCAGGACGATGCCCGGTACGCCCGGAAGACAACCATCCTGATGCGTTTACGCGGGCTCTGGTTTGTAAAGGAGATCGGTGTTGCGCCTGATGCGTAAGGACGCGGGCTAGAGACACTGGGCCTGGGGCGTCTTTACGCTGGCCACGGAGTGTTGTGATTGGTCTTCGGACCGGATCTTCGGATCGGACCTTCGGGTCGGGCCTTCGGGTCGAGATAATGAAATAAACGGATAACGTGTGATGCATAGTGTTGGATTATGTGATGGAATTCGCTGGGCATGGTATGGGACGTGTCTAAGTAGATTTCATTCTATAATCTGAACACGAATGATAGTGTGCCGAGATGCCATAGGAGTTTTGGATTGTGGGCATGGCAAGTTAGTGGCATTTGCATGCATTTGAATGCATGAGAAATTGTGCGGGATTGTGTGACTCGGTGTACCATATTTGGAAGTGTCACAAAAAGGTTTTGAGCATACGTGTGACGTACGCCTGGTCGAGGATGCCGCTTGTGATTTGTAATATTATGGAATTACCTAATCTGCAGGGTCATTGATATGCCGATTTGGGCCTACGGGCCTAAGTCACTGTTATATATGCGTGCTGTTTGTTTTTCCCGTCAGGAGATGCATGTTAGCCTAATTTAGGTTGAGGAGTTTTCACTCACTGAGAAGTGTCTCACGGTTTTCATAACCCAACCTTTCAGACCAGCGCCTATGAACCGACCGCCCATTCCAATTCGCTTCGGGATCCCTTTAGAGTATGAGCATACGATGGTTGAATTCCCGGTGGCGAACAATGAAGTTTACATAAGGCATTACACCATGATTACCGTAGATGTAGGTACGACACATCCCGAAGTCCATGAGTATGTAGCCTGGTGTTTTCGAGACCGTTGGGGAGACGAGTTCGGACCCCTCCGCACAATGGACGTTCCATTCACCATAGAAGGCCAGCTTGATCCACAATGTCCGAGCGGTGAGGTCGTGGATTCCGAGACGAGTGTGGATGAGACTATAGGTCCTTTCGCCTGGTACGAGCCTGCCGAGGATGAGGAGTTGGGTGGTATAGATCATGAGTTCCCGATGGAGGATCCAGCAGTAGAGGACCCGGTAGTGGAGCCTATGGAGGTTGACGAGGCCGAACCAATGGACACCGAGGAATCCGAGGAGGAGGCCCCTAGCGAGGATTCAGAGATACCAGACAGCCCGTCCGACTCCGATGGTTCAGATCCAGATTGGGAACCCTAGGCTAGGCTTAGTTGGTTTGCAAGGGTAGACACCTTTTTGGATTTTGGACCCTTTTTGTTTAGCCGTTGGTCCCCCTTGTTACTAGCCTCTTGACCCACCAGCAATACTCTTTTATTGTGCTTGTCTCAGTTGTTGTTGTTTTTTATTTTGAATTAATGTAAGGATGTTTCAGGCAAATTTTGGGATTATGGATGTGTACGTTACCTCAGTGTTCTCCGTGTTGCTTCCCGTGTTCTCAGATATTTTGTCTGGGTGATTCTCTCAAATTTTGCTTCCGCATGTGTATTATGAATTGTTTGGGATTTGGGTCGACGACGGCATGTCCTGGGACGTCGTACTATATCGACCATCGTGAGCGCGGGTTGTCGCGTGCCGAGGAGGTCGGGGCGTGACACACATAGTGCCCAATTTACAAACAACAAGCTCAATTGGCCAATTAATACTGTGCGGCCTAATCACAATGTGCTATTTGGCATGCAAAACAACCATCGATTGGTCAATCACGATCCGCACAATTCGGCCACACAAGCACGCGACATGGTATACCATAATCAATCACAACGGAGGTGCGAATCAAATAATCTGGCAAAACCCGGCAATTTCAACCATATAAACCTTAAATAGCCAATCTCGGTCCACAAATTTCCAGCTACGGACAGCCACTAAACGACATCATCTCGGCCTCTAATCCATCTCAGAATCCTCTTAATAATCCATCGACATCATCCCAACACTTGCCATTAAGATAGTATCCCATAATTGCCCTTAATTACCACTAATTTCCATCTAACGCCCTAAACTCGTCTAAAAATGCATTTATCATCCTAATTAAGGTTTAGAGGATTTTACTCACTTAATCCAAAGTCGGGGTGATGAGGAATGGCGGCCGATCACCGGTGAATGATGAAACTGGCGGTGGCGTTCCTGATGAGCGACGGCAACGAGGCGGCTGATGGCAACGGTTAGGAGAGGAAGTCAGTCGGCGGCGGTGGCGAGTCGACGGGCGAGCGACGATCGGCGGCGGATGGTGGCATGAGGTGTCACACCTTGAACCCTATCGAGCACGTGATATCCCTCTAGCTCGGTCGAATAGTTGCAACGTCCTAAGAACATCGCCGACCCAACCCAAACATCAGAGACACATGCGAAAGCGGATATAAATACCCCGGATTGAAAGATGACGACGGGGTAGATCATCAGAATAGTCAAACAACTACAACAATTTCATACAATACCGTTGCACTGAACATACAAATATCATAATATAGACATATTACAAACACGCTTAGCAAACGAGCATCTACAGCCACCGACTTAACCAAAAAGATCAAGGGTTTGATTATCTTAACTTCACTATAGGTCGGCCTATTCTAACCAACCCCTAAAATACCCTAGGGACAGCCTATTGATCGCCTTCCTTCCGTTCTGCTTCTAATTTATCTAACTCGATCCTCTAGAAGATCTATTGGACATCGCCTGCAACTCCACTAGGGTACCACAGGCGGCTCTTCGTACTTCAAAAAGAGGAGGCCAGCTCCCTAGGTTTACGGCAGGGGGTTTGAAAGTGGTGGTTATACGACCATGAGACGAATCTCAATAAGTGTACAATCCCAAACCTCGCATAGGCACTTACATACCGCTAAACAAAAACACGCATATCACTTGGCAATCAACCATACTAACAAACATACACAATCTTACCTGGAACCCATCATGCACGTCTCTGCACGTTAGATAATAATACAACTAACGTACCACAGCAATACATCACGGTCCTTATTATAAAGCAAAACCTACTTAGGCAAGTCCCATACTGTGCCTAACAGTTTTTACCCCATAATCGAGCATCGCAGCAACGTGCGTGCCTTGATTATAAAGCAAAACCTATTTGGACACGTCCCATACCATACCTAGTAGTTTTTATCCCATAATCGAGCATCATGGCTGCGTGATACAATCACACTCGCATACTAACTCATGCCATGCGTCTCTTTCAAATCTTCACACATCAAGCCAAATCCCGCTCATTCTCAACTTTCCACCACTATCGCGCCCATGTAAAATGCATCAGGCCAACGGTCTTCTGACCTCGTCAGGCATCGTCACCCCATCGGGCCGAGCATCATCACCTCGTCAGAGACGGCATCGTCCAGCGTAAACGAACATGCCTCAGGACGAATCCTACACTCTCACGTTTCTTCATTATCATGCTCGCGTAAAATGCATCAGGACAACGGTCTTCTAACCTCGTCAGGCATCGTCACCCCGTCGGGCCGAGCATCGTCACCTCGTTAGGAACGGTATCGTCCTGTGTAAACGTACATGCCTCAGGATGGACTTACTTTTTCAATCAATCCTACATTTCCGTACCTTTATTCCACTCTCCATACATACCACATGGCCGCACATACACACGGCCATACATAATCTCACACCTCACACACATTTCACAATTACACATCCCTATCGCACGAACACACCGTACGGCCACACACGTTCAACACAATACTCAATGCACAATCACACCGACACACCTCACGGTCACACATGTGGCACACGGCCAAACCACACTCAGCCCGAAACACATCCCAAACTAGCCAACAATCACAAGCCAGTACACTGTCCGTACGGTACTGCCGGGAATGCTGCCGCCGATTTTACTGTTCACTAGTAATCGGCCATCGTTCCGTCGTCGTCATGGATTGAAATTAAGTGAGTAAACCCTCTAAACCTTGATTAGGATTGGCAGTATGTTTTTCTAGATCGGATTAGGTATTATCGGTACATTCTGGACTAGCTTGGGTACTATCAATATATAGTAGGAATAATTACTGAACCAATTGGTGAGAATTAGCACCCGAATAATATTGGTGGATTATTATGATTAATTTTGAGATAAAAAAGGAATCCAGAGGTGATGAATAGTGGCTATCCACTTAGGGAGCGATTGGGCCAGAATAGTCTAATTGGGGAAATTATTAGCGTAATTGCCGGGATCGCCCAAGTTGACTGAATTGGTGTTTGTTGGTGCTCGTTTGGGGTCAATTTCAATATTACCGTGTCACGTACTAGTGTGGTTGAATTGATTGTTGATTTATGAAGTATATTTGGGCCACCCGGTATTAATTGGCCACGTTGTTTGTGTAACAGCCCGAATTTTGATGTAATTCTGGGATCAATGAAGTTAATATTATTTCGCATTTCATTTTAGTAAATCTCGCCCAGAGCTGATCACTCTTGGGATACTAACCAATAGATATAGCATTAGGAAGTGGTACGTGGATCAAGGACCCAAATCACAAGTCGAATCTCGATCTCGAGAGGTAATGAGAAAATATTTTGAACCAATATGAACCGATCTTAGAAAAGGTAACGGATTGGATCTAACCAAGGCCAACGATGTGCAATCGGATCGCAGGTGATTCTGCAAGACCGAAAGTACGCGTGGTTAGTCAATCCTAAGCCTGAACTGTATAATCGTGATTCTCGGGTCTAGCTATAGATTCTCATTCTCTCAAAAGACGGAATCGTCGTGATTCGGATAACCCTAGGTCGATACGCGTATATTCTAAATAGCCACCCGTTAGTGAGAGATCCTAAATTTTGAAACTGAGCGAATTTTGAATACAGAATTGAGCCCGAAATTGAATATCAATTTTCAATGGCTTAAGAGACAAATTTTGAAAATCTGATGTCGTATTGTGCTGGCCACGTATGTCTTGAGCAAGGATAGGCAAAAAGTGGAATTTCGGTCAGGAAGTGGAAAATGACAGTTTTGCCCTCGGGAGGCCGATTTGGGTTCGGGGGCTGTATGATGTTATTTCTCGAGACGGACATCATTTTGGAGTGGCCACGCATGCTAGGAGTGTAACATCCCGAAATTCGACTCGATCTCTGGAATGAATAAAACGAGTATTATTCGATATTTTATTTTCGTAAGTCTCACCCGGAACTGATCACTCGCGGAATACTGACTAGATAGAAATGGCCAACTAGGAATAGGTACGTGGACTAAGGACCCAGTCACGAGTCAAGCCTGACTTAGGAGAATGACGAGGAAGTATTTTGGGCCAATGTGAACCGATCTTCTGAACCGGACGATCGTGTCATCGGAACTAGTGATAATTCCTCTCATTCCCTCTCCCGAGCTCGCCGCGGTTTGGACAACCCGAGGTCGGTACGTTTGAGTCCTAAACGACCGCCCGTCAGTGAGAGATTTAGAAATTGGAAATTCGGCGATTCGATCGTGAAATTTAATCCGGACTTCTAGAACGATTTTCGTGAATTTCGGGATAGTTTTTATGAGGACGACGTCAAATTAAGCGGGCCATTTATATATAGGGCTTGTACGGTCGAAAAATTGGCAATTCGACCCGGTACCGGAAATTTGAATCAGTTTTCCCTTTTTACCCATTAGAATTCCGAATTTGAATTCTTGTGGGGGTGTGACACTTGTCAACACCCCCTCTTCCCCATGCAAGCCATCATGGTAGTCCAAGATTTCTTCCAAAACCTTTGAATTTCCCTATGCAATCATCATCACCTCTCACCTCACCATTCTTTCCCTTCTCTCTCTCTCCCTCACCCGGCCACTCTTCCTCTCCCTCTCCTCTCCGGCGAATTCCCCCTCTCTCTCTCACAGCCTCACGCCACCGCCCTCAGCCGCCGGAAACCGCCGCCAGCCAGCACCGCCGCCGTACGCCACCCTCTCCCTCTCGCCTCACCGTCGCCAGTCGACCGTCTCTCTCTCTTTTCCTCCCCTCTCTCTTGCTGTTCCCGACCGGCCGAGACTAGCTCCGCCAGTCGCTAAGGCCAGCACCACCCCGTCGCCGTCGGTCTCGCCGCCGCACTGCCGAGCTCGCCGTGCGCTGCTGTCCCTCTCCGCCTCTTCTCTCTGCCTGCATGCAGTGAGGAACGGCGCCGGTCAGCCAAGAAGGGACAAGCTGATCGCCCGCCGCTCGCCGAGGAGCACCGCCGGCCACTACTCGCCGTGGCCGCTGTCGCTGCTGCCCCTCGCCGCCGTCTCTCCCTCCCGGTTGCATGCAAGGGTGAGCGCTGGTTAGCCGCGCCACCAGCCCGTCGTCACCTCCCTCTCCCTTTCCTCTTTGCCGTGGCTGCATGCACGGCTGAGCCACCGCCGGACCTGTTTACCGACGCTGCCCCCCTCGCCGCCGTCCCTTCCTTCCCGGCGCATGCACGGCTGACCGCCGGCCAGCCCTCGCCGTCTCTCCCTATTTCCTTCAGTCACTCACTGTTTTGCTCTCCCTCGCCGGAACAGCCGCGCCATTGCCGTCCGCCGCCTAGACCGCCGACCGCTGTTCCTCCGCCGGACTGCTCACTGTTCGCCATCACCGCCATGACCAGCAGCCGCTCGAAACAGCAGCTCAGCCACTCGTGCGGTTCCCCCTCGCCGTGAACAGCAGCCGCACCGGCCGTGGGGCGCCGCCGTAGCTGCTGTAAGTCGCCGGACCGCCGGCCACCACTCGCCGTCGCACCATTGGGACTTGTGCCGCCGGTTTCACCGTCCACCGGTGATCGGCCGCCATTCCCCGTCGCCCGAGCTTGGATTTAGGTGGGTGAAAACCTTTAAACCCTAATTAGGACGATTATGCATTTTGGCGGGCTTAGGGTGTGGTTAATAGTCAATTAGTGACGATTTTTGGTGGACTATTAAGCTAATTTAGAGACGAATCATAAGTCGGGAGCATGCTGAGTATTGGCTGTCCACTTGGGAAATTAATTGGATTAAGTTGGATAAATTGGAGATTAAATTGCATAAGTGCCGGGAGTGCCTAGATCGACCTATCGTTGGTTGAGTTGTACTTGAGTATGCTCAATTATATGTACATTGCCATGCCGCGTGTTCATGGGACCGATTAGTGTGACGTGTGATTGGCCAATAATTAACGTGCATTATATTGCCTAAATATGTGATTGACGAGTACTAAAGCCATGCCATGCAAGATCGTATTGTAACGATTGTTTGGGCTTGTTAGCATGTTGATTGGACACATCATGATTTAAATTGAGCATGTTGCACTATAATTGGGCGAGTTCTTGGTGGCATTAAACACGTTGCAATACACGCTGACCTTGGCATGAATTGTTGATGTACCTTTGTAAATTGGATGTTCATTGTACATTGCATCATTGCCGGGTGCGGAATCGCATGGCTACACATTATGCATGCCGAGTATGTGGCTTGTGGAAATTGTGCGAGAATGCGTGTATGCCATGGACATGTGATCACCTAATTATGCCCTGACGCGTTTACACGGGGTTCAGATAAAAACCGATTATGTGAATGTGTGATCACCATCGCCCTGATGCGTTTACGCGGGGTGTGCCGTCCTCATGCACTTTGGAGCAGGACGATGCCTGGTACGTCCGGAAGACAACCATCCTGATGCGTTTACGCGGGCTCTGGTTCGTAAAGGAGATCGGTGTTGTGCCTGATGCGTAAGGACGCGGGATAGAGACACTGGGCCTGGGGCGTCTTCACGCTGGCCACGGAGTGTTGTGATTGGTCTTCGGACCGGATCTTCGGATCGGACCTTCGGGTCGGGCCTTCGGGTCGAGTAATGGAATAAATGGTTAACGTGTGATGCATAGTGTCTGATTATGTGATGGAATCCACTGGACATGGTATGGGACGTGTCTAAGTAGCTTTCATTCTATAATCGGAACACGAAAAGAAATTTGTGCCGGGATGCCACAGGAGTTTGATTATGGGCATGACGAGTTAGTGGCATTTGCATGCATATGAATGCATGAGTTAGTATGCTGAATTGTGTGACTCGGTGAGCTATACTTGGAATTGTCACTAAAGGTTTTAAGCATGCGTGTGACGTACGCATGATTGAGAGTGCGGCTTGTGAAATGTGATATTATGGGATTGTCTAACTTGCAGGGTCATTGACATGCCGATTTGGGCCTACGGGCCTAAGTCATCCTTATATGTGTGTGGTTTATTTTTCCCGTCAGGAGATGCATGTTAGCCTAATTTAGGTTTAGGAGTTTGCACTCACTGAGATGCGTCTCACGGTTTTTTATAACCCAACCTTTCAGACCCGTGTCCATGACAAGGCCACCTGTCCCGTTACGTTTTGGGATTCCCCTAGATTATGAGCATATTATGACTACACATCCGGTGGGGAATGGAGAGGTGTACTTGAGACATTACTCTGCGATTAGTGTAGACGTGGGTACAGCACATCCTGAAGTTCACGAGTATATAGCTTGGTGTTTCCGGGATCGTTTTGGAGACGAGTTTGGACTCCTTCGCACGATGGATGTCCCGTTCACCATAGAGGGCCAGCTTGACACGAAGTGCCCGAATGGTGAGATCGTGGATTCCGAGATGGATGAGGAGGAGACTATAGGTCCTTTTGCCTGGTACGAGCCTGCCGAAGACGAGGAGTTAGGATGTGTAGATCACGAGCCAGTTGTGGAGGACCCAGTGGTGGAGCCAATGGAGGTCGACGAGGCCGAGTCGATGGATACCGAGGAGTCCGAAGAGGAGATTCCTAGCGAGGATTCAGAGATACCCGACAGTTTGTCCGAGTCCGATGGCTCAGATCTGGATTGGGTGCCCTAGACTAGGCTTGATTTTCTTTTTATGAGGGTAGACACTTTTTGGATTTAGGACCCTCTACTTTTGACTGTTGTCTCTCTCTTGATTGCACCTCATCTCAAACGTTGCTTTCCTTGAAAACGATGTAAGAATGTTTTTGGTGATTTTTTATTATGGATGTGTACGTTGCCTCAGTTCTCCTTGTGTTGCTTCCTTGGTTCTCATATTTATTCTGTCAGGGTGTTTTAAATTTTTGCTTCCGCTTGTGCCTTATATTCTGTTTTGGGAAACGGGTCGATGACGACGCGTCCTGGGACGTCGTACTACTGAATCGACCACCGAGCGGGGTGTCGCGTGCCGCGGAGGTCGGGGCGTGACAAGGAGTCATTTTGGACAAAAACAGGAATTTCGACAAAAATTGAAAAATAATATTATTTTATTCCCGGAACTTCGCAGTCGATTTCTGGGGGCTTGGAAAATGAATTTCGAGATTCCGACGCCACCATGGGTTGGCTACACATATATGGAACGCATGGGTGCGAAAATTGGAATTTCACCCCGGGGTCGGAAAAAGGACAGTTTCGCCCCTAACCCGGTTCAGGTCCGAATTTCGAGGTGATCATCTGGGATATTTTCATAGGCCTATCAGCTCAATTATTGGTGTTTTTGACCGAAATACTCCTCAATTATTTAGGTTGAACGGTTTTGGATCGTCGGATCGAAGGATAAAATGGGAAAACGCGCGGATGGGCGACACTTGGCGCGACCAGCCCCCATCTTTGACCAATATAGGCCAACCCCCTCTCTCTCCTCCCTCATTCTCATCAGATCACTTTCTCTCTCCTCCCTCTCTCTCCCGAAATCTCTTTTTCTCTCTCTACCCTCTCGGCCAAAGCTTGGCCGGAGCTCCACCGGCCACCGTGGACAGCCGCCGGCGACGTTGCAGCTCCCCCGCGCCACCACCAGACCCTAGCAGCCACCGCAGCCTAGCTCAGCCCCTCTTTCCCTCTCTTTCTACCCGTTTTCTCTCTCTCTTTCTCTATCTAGTTTGCTGTTCTGTACGCTCGGGCCTTCGCCGGAGCTCGTCCGGCCAAACGGTCACCACAGGGTCGTCCCCCGCCACCGTATGACCCCAACCAGCGCCGTCCGTACAGTGTCCGTATGGATTTACTGTTCACGTCCGTACGGTCACTTATCACGTCGTACGGTCTCGCTGGGAACCGGTCGCCGGAAACACTGTTCACCAGTGTCTGGCCGCCGTTCCTACGTCGTCGTGGGCCTAGAAAATTGTTAGCATAATTCCTAAACCCTGATTAGGACTATATGTACATTTTTCTAGACCGATTTAGGTAGAATCGATGCATTCAGGACAGGGTTAGGTATTACTGGTACTAGTTTTGAAGTGAAATGTTGATTTGCATGAGTCTATAAATCTTATATGATTTAATAGGACTCTTAGGTATGTTTATTAAGTCCGAGTTAAGGAAATGTCGATTTTCCTAGGACTAGATTTCGTACCGGGGCTAATTAGACCGCGATAATGGCCAATTACATGGTTGAGATTGCCCAAAATGATTGACTTGGTGTTGATTGACATTGTTTGGGGCCAATCTCAATGTTGCCGTGTCAAATGTGTCACGTGCGAATTAATTGAATTTATTGTTGATTATATAATATAATTATGGGCCACATGGTATTAATTGGCCAGTTGAGCACATTGTCTGTGAATTAGGCACTATGTGATAATACCAATGCGAATGAGTGCCTGTATATGTTGAATGCTCATGGTACGCTGTTTGACATTGCATGGATAAGCATTCCGTGTGCTGGAAATGAAATGTGTACTGATGTTATGCGGGAATGCGTGCCTGACATGAGCATGTGATCACTATAATTGCCCGATGCGTTCACGCCGGGTTTAGATAAAATGGGCAGTGTGCCGTGTGATCACAATACGGTCTTCGGATCGTGGCCTTCGGGTCATTCTCGGTTCGTCCGGAAGACGGCATTAACCGTGAGGAGATCGGTGTTGCGCCTAAAGCGTTTCGACGTGGGCTAGAGACACTGGGCCAAAAACGCTATATGCGGGCCGTGAAGTGTAGAATTGGTCTTCGGATCGTGGCCTTCGGGTCGGGCCTTCGGGTCGAACATAAAATTGAAAATGATTGCCGAGTTAGTGTGCCGTGTGATGCAAACTGAGACTTTGACACGAGAATGGCATCTTCATGCATATGATTGCATTAATTGTCACATTAATGCATGATATACGGTATGCAATTTGAGACGTGAGTACGTTAAATTGTGAACACGCGTATGGCGTATGTATGATGAGATATGCCACGTATGTGCGGTGATTACATGTTATTAAATTGTCCAACCTCCAGGGTCCGTGTAATCGTAGGTCTGGGCCTGAGGGCCTAGGCCATTGTATGTGATATGTTGTTTGTGGTCAGGAGAATTGTACGTTAGCCTAGCCTAGGTTTAGGGGTTGTATTCACTGAGATGTGTTCTCATTGGTGTTTAAACCAAACATTTCAGACCCCCGTCCTTAAGAATGCCGCAGCTGCCACCACTTTTTAGGATTCCGACACAGATTGAGTGGTTTACAAGTGTTTTTCCCTCGGGAAATGGAGAGGCCTATATTAGATATCGATCCGTGGTGTCCGTAGATGTCGGAGAGCCCGTTGAACAGAAGTAAGAATATATCGCCTGGTGCCTTGGTGATGATCAGGGACACATAGGTCCACCTCTTAGATCCTTTGATGCGCCTATAGACGAAAATGGTTTGATGACACCGATCATAGCTGATGGAGAGGTGATTGACCCCCAGGACGAACCAATAGGTGAGGCCTATGATCCCGAGATAGATAACGAGCCCCAGGTGGTAGCTGAAGACCAAGATGAGTGGTTGAACGACGAGGATCTATCGGATGCCATGGATGTCGATGAAGCGGAGAATGGAGAAGTCGCAGAAGTAGACAGTGACGAGGAGCTTGGGTGGTATCTTGATCCAGAGATAGAATACGATTCTGAGGAGGAGAGAGCGCCAGTCTGGGATATGGACTCGGAGGAGTCTGAACCTCAGGCTAGCTCTCAGGAGGAGTCCGAGACACAGGAGAGCTCAGAGTATGATCCCTCGGGATCGGACCCCAACTGGATGCCCTAGCTCAGCCCTAACCCCCAACTTCCCGATGACCCTTTTTGGTAGGCCATCTCACCCTAGTTAGTAGCTAACCAAACCCACTTGCGCAGCCAAAGCCCCTTTTTGATGTAATGGCTGCAGTGTGTCGGATTTTGGTGTTTTCGTAGTGTGGCTTGTGACAGGCATAGTTTGTTGTATATATTAGTTGTAAATATTTTCTTGAGGCAATGTAATAAGTTTGTTTTTAGTATCATTCTTGGTGTAATGTTCTACTCATGGTTATCATTATAACTGTACGGGTATATATATAGATAGCTATATATACGTGTCTTCCATATGTGTTTTGTTCTCTGATGGTTGGGTCGGCAATGCAATCCTGGGAGCGTTGCACATCAAACGATCAAGGGCGATGATTACGAACCGAGTAAGTCGAGGCGTGACAGTTTGTGAATTGGGCATTGTGTGATAATATCAATTCGATTAAGTGCCTGTGAATATTTAATGCTCATGGTACACTGCACGATATTGCATGGTTACGCATTTCGTATGCCAAGAATGAGGCGTGTACTGATGTTATGCGGGAATGCATGCCTGACATGAGCATGTGATCATCATAATTGCCCAATGCGTTTACACTGGGTTTAGATAAAATGGGTCGTATGCCATTTGATCACTATAAGGTCTCCGGCTCGTGGCCTTCGGGTCGTGGCCGGTTCGTCTGGAAGACGGCATTGTTCGTGAGGAGAATGGTGTTACGCCTAGAGCTTTTCGACGTGGGCTAGAGACACTGGGCCAAAAACGCTATATGCGGGCTGTAAAGAGTTGTATTGGCCTTCGGGTCGGGCCTTCGGGTCTTGGTCTTCAGATCGGGTCTTCGGATCGTGGCCTTCAGGTCGGGCCTTTGGGTCGAATATTAATAATGTAAATGAACACCGAGCTAGTATGCCGTGTGATTCAGAAAGAGGTTATAGCACGTGAATGGCATTTACATGTATATGATTGAGTTAATCATCGTATTAATGTGTGAAATTCGGTGTATGATTCGAGATATTAGCACGATTAAATGTGAGTATACGTGTGGCGTACGTTTGACTAGGTGCGTCATGTATGTGCCATGATTATATTATATTTAACTGTCTAACCTGTAGGGTCAGTATGATTATCGGTCTAGGCCTGAGGGCCTAGGTTATTGTTTGTGTTTTGTGTTATTTTTATCGGTCAGGAGATTGTACGTTAGCCTAATCTAGGTTTATGAGGTCTTACTCATTGAGAAGTATTCTCATTGGTGTTTAACCCAAACTTTCAGACCCTCGCCCTTGAAATGCCACCACTACCTACACTTTTTGGAATCCCTACGCAAATAGAGCAATTCGTGAGCGTGTTTCCTACCGGCAATGGAGAAGCATATATTAGATATCGTTCTGTGGTTTCCGTGGATGTGGGAAAGTTCGCTGATCAGACTCAAGAATACCTTGCTTGGTGTCTCCAAGATATGTCACGTCCCAACTTCCTTGGATTGCGATCATCGCCTTTTGGTCTTTCTTAGTGCAACGCTCCCAGGATGCATTGCCGACCCAACACACAAAGAGAATAATATACATGCAGAAGCAACGTATATAAATAAATATATACACCCGTACTATTAAAATAACAACCAATAAAGATCGATTTATTTAAAAACATATCCTTATATTGCCATAAAAATATTTACAACCAACAACTACTATAATAAAACATACTACGCTCTAAACATGCCACACTATGAAACAGCAAAAACCGACACTTAGCAGCCATTACAACAAAAAGGGGCATTGGCTGGGAGAAGATTGAGGGTTATAGGTTAGGCTAACAACAAAAAGGGTATTTACACCAGAGGAGTTAGGACTAAGATCATGGTTCCCAATTCGGATCAAAGTCTGAGGAATCTCCCTGAGGCTCGGATTCCTCCGAAGAACTCTCTAGGGGCTCGGACTCCTCCGAATCCGTAACTAACGCTGCAGCTCTCTCTTCCTCTGAATCCATTTCTAACTTTGGATCAAGGTATAGCCTAAGCTCCTTATCGTCATCCAATTATGTAACTCCTCTATTCCCAGCCTCATCCTCGTCCATGGCTTTTGGGACTTCGACTTCATCTACCATCTGGTTTTGATCCTCCGCTAGCATGTGGGGTTCATTATCCATTACTTCATCATAATTTTCTTCAATCGACTCATCCTGAGGGTCTACTACCTCGCCATCAGCAATAATCGACGCCATCAGGCCGTGCTCATCTAAAGGAGAGTCAAAAGACCTAAGTGGTCTACCTACGTTCCCATCGACATCTCGGAGACACCAAGCAATGTACTCTTGAGTCTGATTAACGAACTCTCCTACATCCATGAAAACTACAGAACGATACCTAACATATGCTTCTCCATTGCCTATAGGAAACACGCTCACGAAT
Organism: Syzygium aqueum; assembly: GCA_031216185.1. Lineage (NCBI taxonomy): Eukaryota > Viridiplantae > Streptophyta > Magnoliopsida > Myrtales > Myrtaceae > Syzygium > Syzygium aqueum. The sequence continues at coordinate 19,818,076 of CM062233.1, forward strand.
TGCTCTATTTGCGTCGGGATCCCAAAAAGTGCAGGTAATGGCGGCATTTCAAGGGCAAGGATCTGAAAGTTTGGTTGAAATACCAATGAGAATACTTCTCAATGAGTAAGACCTCCTAAACCTAGGTTAGGCTAACGTACAATCTCCCAACCAATAAAAACAACACAAAACACAAATAATGACCTAGGCCCTCAGGCCCAGACCAATAATTGTACCGACCCTACAGGTTAGACAATTCAATATACTATAATCATGGCACCTTCATGACACATCTCGTCACACGTACGACATACGTATGATCATACTTTAGCGTGCTAATATCTCAAGTCATACACAGTATCTCATGCAATGATACGACAATTAACGCAACCACATGCATATGACTGCCATTCACTTGCCATAATCTCATTCTGAATCACACGACACACTATCTTGGCATTCATTTTCATTATTAATATTCGACCCGAAGGCCTGACCCGAAGACCCAATCCGAAGACCACGACCCGAAGGCCAATACAACTCTTCATGGCCCGCATATAGCATTTTTGGCCCAGTGTCTCTAGTCCGCGTCGAAACGCTCTAGGCGCAACACCGATCTCCTCACGGACAATGCCATCTTCCGGACAAACCGGGCACGACTAGAAGGCCACGATTCGAAGACCTTATAGTGATCACATGGCATACGGCCCATCTTATTTGAACCCAGCGTAAACGCATTGGGCAATTATAGTGATCACATGCTCATGTCCGACATGCATTCCCGCATAATTTCAGTACACGCCTCACTCTTGGCATATGAAATGCGTGGCTATGCAATGTCGTGTAGTGCATCATGAGCATTACATAGGCACTCAGTCAAATTGATATTATCACACAGTGCACAATTCACAACAAAGTGCTTAATTGGCCAATTAATACCGTATGGCCCAAAAGATAATTCATAATTCACAATCAATTTAACCACATTCGTACGTGACACGGGAATATTGAAATTAACCCCAAATAAGCACTAACAAACACCAATTCAATTAATCCGGGCGATCCTCTCAATTATTCTAATAATTTTCCCAATTAAGCCATTCTAGTCCAATCACCCCTTAGGTAGACAGCACTATTCATCACCCTGGGTTTCCTTTTTGGTCTCCAATTTAATTACAAAAATCCACCAATATTATTCGGGTTCTAATGCTCACCAATCGGTTCAATAATTATTCCTATTATATACTAATAGTACCCAAGCCAGTCCAGAATGTACCGATAATACCTGTAACATCCCGAAATTCAACTCAATATCTGGAATGAATAAAACGAGTTTTACTCAATATTTCATTTTCGTAAGTCTCGTCCGGAGCTGATCACTCTCGGGATACTAACCAAATGGGAATGGCTAGCGAGGAATAGGTACGTAGACCATGGACCCAGTCTCGAATTAAGCCTGATTTAGAAGGACGACGAGGAAGTATTTTGGGCCAGTATGGACTGATCTTCGGAACTTGAGCCAACGATCGTGTCCTCGGAACTAGCGATAATTCCTCTCGTTCTCTCGATAGTCGAGCTCGTCGCAAATCGGACAACCTGAGGTCGATACGCGTAATTCCTAAACGGCCGCCCATTAGTGAGAGATTTATGTCACGCCCCGACCTCCCCGGCACGCGACACCCCGCTCGGTGGTCGGAATAGTAGTACGACATCCCAGGACTTGTCGTCGTCGACCCATTTCCTATAACAAATCATAAGGCACATGCGGAAGCAAAAATTTAAAAACACTCGTACAAGTAATCATGAGAGCCAGGGAAGCAACACAAGAGATACTTAGGCAACGTACACATCCATAACCAAAAACTGCCAGAAACATCCTTACATCATTCCAAATAAAACAACAATAGAAATAGGGTGCAACAAAGAGAGTATTGTCATATGAGTCAAGAGGGCTAAGAACCAAGAGAGTCAACAGCCAAAAAGTGGAGGGTCCGAAATCCAAAAAGTGTCTACCCTCACAAAAAGACTAAGCCTAGCCTAGGACGCCCAATCCGGATATGAACCATCAGACTCTGACGAACTTTCGGGTATCTCTGAATCCTCGCTGGGAATCTCCTCCTCGGACTCTTCGATATCCATCGGCTCGGCTTCGTCGACCTCCATTGGCTCCATCACTGGGTCCTCCACTACCGGCTCGTGATCTACACCTCTTAACTCCTCGTCCTCGGCAGGCTCGTACCAAGCGAAAGGACCTATAGTCTTCTTCGAATCCATCTCGAAATCCACGATCTCACCACTCGGGCACTGCGGATCAAGCTGGCCATCTATGGTGAACGAAACATCCATTGTACGGAGGGGTCCAAACTCGTCTCCAAAACGGTCCCGGAAGCACCAGGCTACATACTCATGAACTTCAGGATGTGTCGTACCTACATCTATACTAATCAAGGAATAATGCCTCAAGTACACCTCCCCGTTCCCCCCTGGATGTGCAGTCATAGTATGCTCATATTCTAAGGGGATCCCAAAACGCACTGGAACATGTGGCTTCGTCATGGACGTGGGTCTGAAAGGTTGGGTTATAAAAAAAACCGTGAGACACTTCTCAATGAGTGAAAACTCCTAAACCTAAATTAGGCTAACATGCATCTCCTGATGGGAAAAACAAACCACACGCATACCAGGATGACTTAGGCCCATAAGCCCAAATCGGTATTCTCGATGACCCTGCAGGTTAGGTAAACTAGTCGTAACATTTTCACATACGTGGCATCCCCAATCACACGAGCGTCATACGCATGCTCAAAGCCTTTAGTTGTCGGTTTAAAATATGAATCACCGAATCGCACAATTTCACACGCTAACTCGTGCATTCATATGCATGCAATTTCCACCATCTTGCCATGCTCACTATTTACTTCATACGGCATTCCAGCATAAGATTCCGTTTGTGTTCCGATTATAAAATGGAATCCGCTTGGACACGTCCGATACCATGCCCTACAGATTTCATTGAATAACCAGACACTATGCATCACACATGATTATTTATTTTGTTAATTCGACCCGAAGGCCCGATTCGAAGACCCCGATCCGAAGACCACGACCCGAAGGCCCGACCCGAACGCCATGATCCGAAGACCAATCACAACACTTCATGGCCAGCGTAAAGACGCTCCAGGCCCAGTGTCTCTAGCCCGCGTAAACGCATCAGGCGCAACACCGATCTCCTTACGAACCAGAGCCCATGTAAAGTATCAGGATGGTCGTCTTTTGGACACACCGGGCATCGTCCTGCTCCAAAGTGCATGAGGACGGCACGACCCGAAGGCCTTAGGTGATCACACGGCACACTGCCAATTGTTATCTGAACCCCGCGTAAACGCGTCAGGCCATAATTAGGTGATCACATGTCCATGGCATACACGCATTCTTGCATAATTTCCACAAGCCTCATACTCGGCATGCATAATGCGTAGCCATGCAATTCGCATACAAATGTTGGTGCAATGTATCACAGCATAATGTCTCACACAATTCAATGCCACAATTTCATGTTCTATGATTCACGTCATATGCTTAATTAGCCCAATCGACACCACGGGGCATCACACGCGAAGTCGGCACTTATGACATATTCGACATTATGATGTACATTGACAACTCACCAATCACATTCCACAACGGTCGGTCACGCGAGCATGCGACATAGTAGACCCAAGCCATCACAATTGCCAAACCGACACACAATTCAATCACCCCGGCAATCCCGGCAATCCAATCAATTCGATTCTCAAACTACCGTGGAATTGGCCCTCAAAACCCAATGTGGACAGCAGCTAATCCTTAACATTTCGACCTCTAATCCACTTCTAATTTTCTGTTTGTCGCCTACCAATAGTTTTCCGATGCTCACTAGTAACATACAAATCCATACAATTCCTAATTGACACTAATCAAATCCTAAACACACCCTAGTCCCGTTAAAACGCATAATCGTCCTAATTAGGGTTTAGAGGTTAACACCCACCTAAATCCAAGCTCGGGCGACGGGGAACGGTGGCCGATCACCGGTGAACGGTGGAACCGGCGGCACACTTCCCAAGGGAGCGACGGCGAGCGGCGGCCGGCTGTCCTCAGCAGCCTCGGGCGGCGGCTCACGGTTAGCTGAGCTGTGAGCTCACGGTGAGGACAGGCGGCAAGCGGCTGAGCGGCGCGGGCGGCTGCTGCTCACGGTGGCGCATGGCGGACGGCGGTCTTGGCGGCGGATAGCGAACGGCGGTCTGTTCCGGCGAAGGGGCAGAACAGGGAGAGGCGGAGGGAAAATAGAGAGGGACGATGAGGGAGGCGGTGGTGGACAGCCACAGCGGTGGCAGCAAAAGGCGGCGTACAACGGCGAACAGCTCCGGCGATGGTTCACCCCTGCATGCAGCCGCGGCGGGGAGGAAAGGGAGAGACGGCGGCGTGGCTGATCCGGCAGCCACTCAACTACATGCAACCGAGAGAGAGAGAGAGAGAGAGAGAGATGGAGGTGAGAGTGGGGACAGCAGCAACGGCGGCCACGGCGGACGGCGGCCGGCGGTGCTCCTCGGCGAGCGGCGGACGATCAGCTTGTCCCTTCTTAGCTGACCGGCGCCATTCCTCACTGCATGCAGGCGGAAATAAGAGGAGACAAAGGTGAGACAGAGAGGGACGGCAAGGGGGGCGACGGCGGTGCACGGCGGCGGCCGTGGCGGGGCGGCGTCAGGCTCGATGGAGGCGCGGCCAAGCTGACCTCGGCGTGAGGCCTTGGTCGGCCGTGGACAGCAAGGGAGGAAGGACAAGGACGGTTGGTTAGTGGCGAGGCGAGAGAGAGAGGATGGCGCACGGCGGCGATGCTAGCCGGTGGCGGCTGTTCCGGGGGGCGGCGAGCGGCGTGAGGTCGTGAGGGGGAGAGAGCTCACGGGAGAGGAGAGGGAGAGGGAGGGGGTCGGTTTCGAATGGGGAGAGAGAGAGAGAGAGAGTGAGTGAGAGAAAGAAAAGAGAGAGAGATGAAGTGAAAGGTGATGATGTGCTTTATGGGGAAGACCAAGAGTTAGGAAGGATTTTTGGATAAAATGATGGCTTGCATGGGGAAGGGTTAGAGTGACAAGTGTCACACCCTAGGGCTAGGTCTAGATACTCCAAAATTCGGAACTCCAAAGGGCATAGGGGCAGAACCGACATTAAGTTCCGGTACCGGGTTGAATCGCCGATTTTTCGACCGTACAAGTCCTATATATAAGTGGCCGGCTTAATTTGACGTCATCCTTATAAAAACTATCCCGAGATTCACGAAAATCGTTCTCGAAGTCCGGATCAAATTTCACGGTCGAATTTGCCGAATTTCAAATTTTTAAATTGTAACAGCCCGAATTTTGATGTAATTCTGGGATCAATGAAGTTAATATTATTTCGCATTTCATTTTAGTAAATCTCGCCCAGAGCTGATCACTCTTGGGATACTAACCAATAGGGTATGGCATTAGGAAGTGGTACGTGGATCAAGGACCCAAATCACAAGTCGAATCTCGATCTCGAGAGGTAATGAGAAAATATTTTGAACCAATATGAACCGATCTTAGGAAAGGAAACGGATTGGATCTAACTAAGGCCAACGATGTGCAATCGGATTGCAGGTGATTCTGCAAGACCGAAAGTACGCGTGGTTAGTCAATCCTAAGCCTGAACTGTATGATCGTGATTCTCGGGTCTAGCGATAGATTCTCATTCTCTCAAAAGACGGAATCGTCGTGATTCGGATAACCCTAGGTCGATACGCGTATATTCTAAATAGCCACCCGTTAGTGAGAGATCCTAAATTTTGAAACCGAGTGAATTTTGAATACAGAATTGAGCTCGGAATTGGATATCAATTTTCAATGGCTTAAGAGACAAATTTTGGAAATCTGACGTCGTATTGTGCTGGCCACGTATGACTTGAGCAAGGATAGGCAAAAAGTGGAATTTCGGTTAGGAAGTGGAAAATGACAGTTTTGCCCTTGGGAGGCCGATTTGGGTTCGGAGGCCGTATGACGTTATTTCTCGAGACGGACGTCATTTTGGAGTGGCCACGCATGCCAGGAGTCATTTTGGACAAAAAACAGGAATTTCGACAAAAATTGGAAAATAATATTATTTTATTCCCGGAACTTCACAGTCGATTTCCGGGGGCTTAGAAAATGAATTTCGAGATTTCAACGCCACCATGAGTTGGCCACGCATATATGGAACGCATGGGTGTGAAAATTGGAATTTCGCCCCGGGGCCGGAAAAAGGATAGTTTCTCCCCTAACCCGGTTCAGGTCCGAATTTCGAGATGATCATCTGGGATATTTTCAGAGGCCTATCAGCTCAATTATTAGTGTTTTTGATCAAAATGCCCCTCAATTATTTAGGTTGAACGGTTTTCGATCGTCGGATCGAAGGGTAAAATGGGAAAACGCGCGGATAGGTGACACTTGGCGCGACCAGCCCCCATCTTTGACCAATATAGGCCGGCCCCCTCTCTCTCCTCCCTCATTCTCATCAGATCACTTTCTCTCTCCTCCCTCTCTCTCCCGAAATCTCTCTTTCTCTCTCTACCCTCTCGGCCAAAGCTTGGCCGGAGCTCCGCCGGCCACCATGGACAGCCGCCAGCGATGTTGCAGCTCCCCCGCGCCACCACCAGACCCCAGCAGCCACCCCAGCCCAGCTCAGCCCCTCTTTCCCTCTCTTTCTACCCGTTTTCTATCTCTCTTTCTCTCTCTAGTTTGCTGTTCTGGACGCCCGGGCCTTCGCTGGAGCTCGTCCGGCCAAACGGTCGCCACAGGGCCGTCCCCCGCCACCATACGACCCCAACCAGTGTCGTCTGTACAGTGCCCCGTACGGATTTACTATTTACGTCTGTACGGTCACTGTTCACGTCGTACGGTCTCGCCGGGAACCGGTCGCCGGAAACACTGTTCACCAGTGGCTAGCCGCCGTTCCTACGTCGTCGTGGGCCTAGAAAATCGTGAGTATAATTCCTAAACCCTGATTAACCTCTAAACCCCAATTAGGATTATTATACATTTTAAACGGGCTTAGGGTGTGTCGATTAGTGTCAATTAGGACTTGTATGAATTTATATGTTATTAATGGGTGTCGGGAAACTAGCGATAAGTAACAAAACAGAATTTAAAAGAGAATTAGAGGCTGAAATGAAGAGGATTAGCTGCTGTTCATGTCGGGACTTGGCGACCAAACTAACGGTAGTTAGTGGATTAACTTGATTGGAGTGCCGGTGTAACATCCTGAAATTCGACTCAATCTCCGGAATGAATAGAACGAGTCTTATTCAATATTTCATTTTCGTAAGTCTCGCCCGGAGCTGATCACTCTTGGGATACTGACCAAGTGGGAATGGCTAACTAGGAATAGGTACGTGGATCGGGGACCCGATCGCGAATTAAGCCTGATTTCGAGAAAAGATGAGGAAGTATTCTGTGCCAGTATGGACCGATCTTCGGAAAGTAACGGACTCGGTTTGGCCGAGCCCAACGATGTATGGTCGGATAGCAGGTGATTCTGCAAGACCGAAAATACACGTGGTTAACCAGTCTCGAACTTAAACCAAACGATCGTGTCTCCAGAACTAGCAATAATTCCTCTCGTCCTCTCAACAATCGAGATCGTCACGATACGGATAACCCGAGGTCGATACGCGTAACTCCTAAACAGCCGCCCGTTAGTGAGAGATTTGAAAATTAGAAATTTGGCAATTTTGATCGTGAAATTTAATCCAGACTTCGAGACCGATTTTTCGTGGGTTACGGGATGGTTTTTATGAGGACGACGTCAAATTATGTTGGCCACTTATGTATAGGACTTATACGGTCGAAAAATGGCAATTTGACCCGGTGTCGGAGGAAAATGACGAGTTTGCCCTTGAGCCCTCTAGTATTCCGAATTTTGGGGTTTTTAGGGGTTTTGTTTATTGGTTTTTGTGGAGATGTGACAACCCTAGGGTGATGACACTTGTCATCATCCCCCTTCCCCATGTGTGTCCATCATTGCTAGTCCAACTTTCCTTCCTACCTCTTGGACTTCCCTATGCACCTTTTTCCTTCTCACATTTCTCTCTTTCACTCTTTCTCTCACTCTCTTCTCTCTCTCTCTCTCTCTCTCCTTCTCTTCCCTTTCTTCATCTTTTTCTTCTTCTTTCTTCTGGGCTGCTGCTGATCACGTTGCTGCTGCCTCTCCCCCTTTGCCGCTGCTGCTGCTTTTTCTGCTTCTGTCTTTAGTGCTTCTACTTCTTGCTTCTCCATTCCAGCACCACGACCGGCCCCATTTCTTGTCAAATCAGCCACGCCGAGCGCCGTCCCTCCCTGCTATCACACCCCCGCCACCCCAGCTTCTTCCCAGGTCGAGCCACAACCGCCGCTCACCCATCCAGCCACTGTGAGCTCAGCTCACCGCCGGAGTTGCTGTTGCTTCTCCTTGCTTGGATTTGCTTAGGTTTTTCCCTAGTAAGTGACTTCCTAATCCTTGGTTAGGCTAGTGTGTTACCAATGGCATGTCTAGGGATGGATTAGGGGTTGTGCATGGTTGGTTTTGTGGTTGTATAAGCTTGATTTGCTTAATGGTGCAAGATTGATGATTCTCGGATTTCTGGTTGTTACTGTACCTCCGTGCATTATTATTTTTTTTGGTGATCATTGTGGGTCGAATCTGAGGAAGTGTTCTTCATGAAATTTGTTCCCAACATCTTTAAGTATAACATACTTTAAATTCAGAATTTTTGGAATTTTTTTGGGGTCATTCGGAGGTCAGTCTTCGGACCGTCACAAAACTGCCCAATTTACTGTTCACCCGACCTTTTTGTCTTTCCGAATTTTTATAAAATTTTGTATACCTTATTTCAAAAAACTTCCTTCACAAAAATTGTTAACGACACTTGTTTCTATGACATATAAAAATTTCAGGGCTTTCCAAAGTGATTTGGGTACTGAATGAGTTGTATTTTTTATGGTCTAAGGGGCTATTCGAGTGAACCAGGTTCTGTCCGGCTTTAAGTGTCAAAAGGAGGTGCTTACGGTTGGAATTGGGGTTCGAGTTCTCACAGAAAATGTTTATCAAGATGTTTTGTATAACATATCCAAATTTCATAATTTTTCGAATTGATTTGCTATTTATTTCAAATGGATTTCTATCACTGTGTAACTGCCCAGTTTGGACCCGATTTTGTATATTCTCGGTTTTTCTCTCTTGGACTGATTAGTGGCTGTCCATTGCAGATTTAATTGGGCCTTGTATGACTAATATGTGGGTGTGAACCTCTAAACCCTAATTAGGACGATTATGCGTTTTAACGGGACTAGGGTGTGTTTAGGATTTGATTAGTGTCAATTAGGAATTGTATGGATTTGTATGTTACTAGTGGGCATTGGGAAACTATCGGTAGGCGAAAAATAGAAAATTAGAAGTGGATTAGAAGTCGAAATGTTAAGGATTAGCTGCTGTCCACATTGGATTTTGAGGGCCAATTCCACGGTAGTTTGAGAATCGAATTGATTAGATTGCCGGGATTGCCGAGGTGATTGAATTGTGGGTCGGTTTGGCAATTGTGATGGCTTGGGTCTACTATGTCGCATGCTCGTGTGACCGACCGTTGTGGAATGTGATTGGTGAGTTGTCAATGTACATCATAATGTCGAATACGTCATAAGTGCTGACTTCGCATGTGATGCCCCGTGGTGTTGATTGGGCTAATTAAGCATATGACGTGAATCGTTGAACATGAAATTGCGGCATTGAATTGTGTGGGACATTATGCTGTGGTACATTGCACCAACATTCATGTGCGAATTGCATGGCCGCACATTATACATGCCGAGTATGAGGCTTGTGAAAACTATGCAAGAGTGCGTGTATGTCATGGACTTGTGATCACCTAATTGCCTGATGCGTTCCATGCCGGGTTCAGATAAAAATTAGCAGTGTGCCGTGTGATCACTTAAGGCCTTTGGGTCGTGCCGTCCTTATGCACTTTAGAGCAGGACGATGCTCGGTGCATCCGGAAGACGACCATCCTGATACTTTTACATGGGCTCTGGTTCATAAGGAGATCGGTGTTGCGCTTGATGCGTTTACGCGGGCTAGAGACACTGGGCCTAGGGCGTCTTTATGCTGGCCACGAAGTGTTGTAATTGGTCTTCGGATCGGGCCTTCGGGTCGGGCCTTCGAGTCGTGGTCTTCGGATCATGGTCTTCAGATCGGGCCTTCGGGTCAAATCAACAGAATAAACAATCACGTGTGATGTATAGTGCCTGATTATGTAGTGGAATCTATCGGACATGGTATGGGACGTGTCCAAGTGGATTCTATTTTATAATCGGAACACGAACGGAATCTTATGTCGAAATGCCGTATGAATTAAATAGTGAACATGGCAAGGTAGTGGCATTTGCTTGCATATGAATGCCTAAGTTAGCGTGTGAAATTGTGCGATTCGGTGATCCATACTTTGACCCGACAACTAAAGGTTTTTAGCATGTGTATGACGCACATGTGACTGGGGATGCCGCGTATGTGACATGATATTATTAGTTTACCTAACCTGCAGGGTCATTGAGACTACCAATTTGGGCCTAAAGGCCTGAGTCATCTTGTGTGTGATTTTATTTTTCCCGTCAAGAGATGCATGTTAGCCTAATTTAGGTTTAGGAGATTTTCACTCACCGAGATGTGTTTCACGGTTTTTATAACCCAACCTTTTAGACCCACGTCCATGACGAAGCCACCTGTCCCGGTACATTTTGGGATCCCCTTAGAGTATGAGCATACTATGACTGTACATCCTGTAGGGGACGGAGAGGCGTACTTGAGGCATTATTCTCTGATAAGCGTAGACGTAGGTACGACACAGCCTGAAGTTCATGAATATGTTGCATGGTGCTTCCGTGACCGTTTTGGAGACGAGTATGGACCCCTCCGTACGATGGACGTTCCGTTTACCATAGATGGCCAGCTTGACCCACAGTGCCCGAGTGGTGAGATCGTGGATTCTGAAATGGATTCGAAGGAGATTATGGGTCCTTACGGTTGGTACGAGGCTGCCGAGGACGAGGAGCTAGGAGGCGTAGACCACGAGCTAGTAGTAGAGGACCCGGTGGTGGAGCCGATGGAGGTCGACGAAGCCGAGCCGATGGATACCGAAGAGTCCGAGGAGGAGATTCCTAGTGAAGATTCAGAGATACCCGAGAGTTCATCAGAGTCCGACGGCTCTGATCCGGATTGGGCGCCCTAGGCTAGGCTTAGTCTTTTTATGAGGGTAGACACTTTTTGGATTTCAGACCTTCTACTTTTTAGCAGTTGGCCCCCTTGTCTCTTAGCCCTCTTGACTCATATGACAGTACTCTTTGTGGCACACTATTTTCTATTGTTGTTTTCTCGGGAATGATGTAAGGATGATTCTGACAGTTTTTGTTATGGATGTGTACATTGCCTAAGTATTCCTGGCGATGCTTCCCTGGTTCTCATGTTTACTTGTACGGGTATTTTTAAATTTTTGCTTCCGCATGTGCCTTATGATTTGTTATGGGAAGTGGGTCGACGACAACAAGTCCTGGGACGTCATACTACTCTGACCACCGAGCGGGGTGTCGCGTGCCGCGGAGGTCGGGGCGTGACAATATCTAATCCAATCTAGGAAAAATGTACTACCAGTCCTAATCAGGGTTTAGGGGGTTTACTCACTTAATTCAGTCCACGACGACGACGGAACGGTGGCCAATTACTGGTGAACAGTAAAACTGGCGGCGGCATTCCCGGCGGTACCATACGAACAGTGTACGGATTGTACAGACGCTGTATGGAACCATACGTACGGCGACGTACGGGGCAACTGGAGGTCACGGCTATCACGCCCCGACCTCCTCGACACGTGACAACCCGCTCGATGGTCGATATAGTACGACATCCCAGGACTTATCGTCGTCGACCCATTTCCCATAACAAGTCATAAAGTACATGCGGAAGCAAAAATTTTAAAACACCCGTACAAGTAATCATGAGAACCAGGGAAGCAACACTAGGAATACTTAAGCAACGTACACATCCATCACAAAAACCGTCAGAAACATCCTTACTTCGTTCTAAAGAAAACCACAATAGAAAATAGGGTGCAACAAAGAGTACTATCCCGTGAGTCAGAAGGGCTGAGAAACAAGGAGGCCAACTGCTACAAAGTAGAGGGTCTGAAGTCCAAAAAGTGTCTACCCTCACAAAAGACTAAGCCTAGCCTAAGGTGCCCAATCCGGATGAGAGTCGTCGGACTCTGATGAACTCTCGGGTATCTCTGAATCTTCACTGGGAATCTCCTCCTCGGACTCTTCAGTATCCATCGGTTCGGCTTCGTCGACTTCCATTGGTTCCACCACCGGATCTTCCACTACTGGTTCGTGATCTACACCTCCTAACTCCTCGTCCTCGGCAACTTCGTACCAACCGAAAGGACCCATGATCTCCTCCGAATCCATCTCAGAATCCACGATCTCGCCGCTCGGGCACTACGGATCTAACTGGCCATCTATGATAAACGGGACATCCATAGTATGGAGAGGTCCATATTCCTCTTCAAAACGGTCACGGAAGTACCACGCTACGTATTCATGAACTTCAGGATGTGTCGTACCTACGTCTACACTTATTAGAGAATAATGCCTCAAGTACACCTCCCCGTTCCCTACTGGATATACAGTCATAGTATGCTCATAATCTAAGGGGATCCCAAAACGTACCGGGACAGGTGGCTTCGTCATGGACGTGGGTCTGAAAGGTTGGGTTATAAAAACCGTGAGACACTTCTCAGTAAGTGAAAACCTCTAAACCTAAACTAGGCTAACATGCATCTCCTGACGGAAAAATAAAATCACATAAAATGACTTGGGCCCTTAGGCCCAAATCGGCATTCTCAATGACCCTGCAGGTTAGGTAAAACCAATAATATCACTTCACATACGTGGCATCTCCAGTCATACATGCGTCATACGCATGCTAAAAACCTTCAGTTGTCGGTTCAAAGTATGGACCATCGAATCGCACAATTTCGCACGCTAACTCAAGCATTCATATGCATGCAATTGCCACTACCTTGCCATGCATGCGATTTAACTCATATAGCATTCCGGCATAAGATTCCATTCGTGTTCCGATTATAAAATAGAATCCGCTTGGACACGTCCCATACCATGCCCCGCAGATTCCATTGCATAATCAAGCACTATGCATCACACGTAATAATTGTTTATTCTGTTAATTCGACCCGAAGGCCCGACCCGAAGCCCCGATCCGAAGACCACGACTCGAAGGCCCGACCCGAAGGCCACGATCCGAAGACCCGATCCGAAGACCACGACCCGAAGGCCCGACCCAAAGGCCACGATCCGAAGACTAATCACAACACTTCATGGCCAGCGTAAAGACGCCCCAGGCCCAGTGTCTCTAGTCCGCGTAAACGCATCAGGCGCAACACCGATCTCCTTACGAACCAGAGCCCGCATAAACGTATCAGGATGGTCGTCTTCCGGACGTACCGGGCATCGTCCTGCTCCAAAATGCATGAGAACGGCACGACCCGAAGGCCACGACCCGAAGGCCTTAAGTGATCACACGGCCAATTTTTATCTGAACCCGGCGTGGAACGCATCAGGCAATTAGGTGATCACGAGTCCATGGCATACACGCACTCTTGCACAGTTTCCACAAGCTTCATACTCGGCATGCATAATGCGTGGCCATGCAATTTCGCACACAGATGTTGGTGCAATGTACCACGAACATAATGTCCCACAATGCACAACCCAATTCAATGCCACAAATTCTTGTTCAACGATCCACGTCATATGCTTAATTAGCTCAATCAACACCATGGGGCATCACATACGAAATTGGCACTTATGACGTATTCGGGCATTAAGATGTACATTAACAAATCATCAATCACACTCCACAACGGTCGGTCACATGAGCACACGGCATGGTAGACCCAACACATCACAATTGAACATGTTGACACACGATTCAACCATTCCGACAATCCCGGCACTCTAATCCATCCAATCCTCGAACTATCGATAAATGGGTCATCAAATCCCGATGTGACCAGCAGCTGTTCCTCCTCATTTCGGCCTCTAATCCACCTCTAAATTCCATTTTGTCACTTCCCCAATAATTTCCCGACACCCACTAATCACATATAATTTCATGCAAGTCTTAATCGACACTAATCGACTAATAATCACACCCTAAGCCCATTAAATTGCATTATCGTCCTAATTAGGGTTTAGAGGTTTACACCCACATATTAGTCGCACAAGGCCCAATTAAATTCGTAATGGACAGCCACTAATCAGTCCGAGAGAGAAAAACCGAGAATATACAAAATCGGGTCCAAACTGGGCAGTTGCACAGTGATAGAAATCTATTTGAAATAAATAGCAAATCAATTCCAAAAATTACGAAATTTGGATATGTTGTACAAAACATCTTGATAAACATTTTCTGTGAAGAACGCGAAACCCAGTTCCAACCGTAAGCACTTCATTTTGACACACAAAGACGGACAGAACCCAGTTCGCTCAAACAGCCCCTCAGACCATCAAAAATACAACTCATTCAGTACCCAAATCACTTTGGAAAGCCCTGAAATTTTTATATGTCATGGACACAAGTGTTTATAATAATCTTTGTGAAGGATGTTTGTTGAGATAAGGTCTGGAAAATTTTATAAAAATTCGGAAAGACAAAAAGGTCGGGTAAACAGTAAATCGGACAGTTTTGTGACGGTCTGAAAACTGACCTCCGAATGGCCCCAAAAAATTTCCAAAAATTCTGAATTTAAAGTATGTTATACTTAAAGATGTTGGGAACAAATTTCATGAAGAACACTGTCTCATATTCGGCACACAATGATCACCAAAAAAATAATAAAGTACAGAGGTACAGTAACAACAAGAAATCCGAGAATCATAAACTTGCATCATTAAGCAAATCAAGCTTATACAACCACAAAACCAACCATACACAGCCCCTAATCCCATCTAGAGCACATAATCATCGTAATTAGGGCTTAGAGGAATACACTCACTTAATCTGAGCTCGGGACGACGAGGAATAACGGCCGATCACCGGTAAACGGTTTAACCGGCGGCACGATTCCAAAGGGTGGCAGTGAGCGGCGATGCGGCTCCGGCGGCGAATGGTGGTTCTTGACTCTCACGCGGCCGAGAATGAGAGGGAGAGACTGAAATAGAGAGAGGGCGAGACGGAGAGGAAAGGAGAGAGAGAGAAGGGGGAGATGTTGATGGTGGTTTGTAACCGACGTGAGGGGGAAAGACGAAGAGTCTCGGCACTAATTGTAGTAAGGTGTAACCGATGCGAGGGAAGGAGATGAAGAGTCTCTGCTTGAAGGGAGAGTGATGGGTATCTTCTAAATTTCGGAATACTATTTGGGCTCGGGGGTAAAGTTGTCATTTCTCTTTGATTCCGAGTCATATTGCCGTTTTTCGACCGGGTCAATCCCATACATGAATGGCCAACATAATTTGCTGTCGTCCCTGTGAAAACCATCTCATATACCCACGAAAATCGGTCTCGAAGTCCGGACCCGAATTTCGGGATGTTACAACGGCGACAGTAGCTCCGGTCGATCAGGCCCCGGCACGGCGGTGATGTGGCTGCGAGAGAGAAAGAGGGGGAAAGAGAGGGAGGCTGGTGAGGGCAGTGAGGCTGAGGGTTGCTGGAAGTGAGGCGGAGCCGCAGCGGCGGCGGCATCGGCGCACGGCGGCCGGCGTGGCTCCGGTGAAAATCGGCCAAGGAGGAGGAGAACCGAGGGAGGAGGGGAGTGGATCGGGAGAGAGAGGGGGACCGAATGAGGAGGAGGAGAGAGAGAGGGGCCTGTCCAAGGTAGTCAAAGAAGGGGGCTGGTGGTGATAAATGTCGCCAATCCGTGCGACTTCCTATTTTGCCCTTAATCCAACGGTCCTCGTTGATCCTATCCAAATAATTTAGGGGTACTTTGGTCTTTACTCCAATAATTGAGCTGATCAACAATAAAATAATCCTAAGTCCCAGTCCAAATTTCGAAATTCCTAGTACAGGGTCTAGGGGCAAAACTGTCATTTTTCGTTCCTGGGTTGAATTTCCAATTTTTGGCTAAATCAATCCCAAATGAGTGTGGCCAACATAATATAGCATTGGAATCGTGAAAATAGCATCTTAAGCCTTCGGAAATCGACTGCAAAGTTTTGGGAATAAAATAATATTATTTTTCACTTCCAAGCCAAAATTCCAATTTTCGATCGAAACCACTCCAAATGTACGTGGCCACTCCAAAATGACACCGGCTTTGAAAAATAATCTCATTCGGCCTCAAAATCCCAAACCAGCACTTCGAGGGGCAAATCCGTAATTTTTCACTCCCGTACCGAAATTCCAATTTTTAACCATACTTGCTCAAAATGTGCGTGGTCAGGGTGATATGAAGTCAGATTTTTAAAATTAGTCTCTTAACCCGTCGAAAATCGACATTGAAATCCGGGCCCAATTTCCTGATCAAAACTCGCTCAATTTCCGATTTTAGGGTCTCTCACTAACGGGTGGCTGTTTAGAGTATCGCGTATCGACCTAGGGTTATCCGAATCGCGACGGTTTTGTCCTTTGAGAGAATGAGAAACTATCACTAGTCCCAAGAAATCACAATCATGCAGTTCAGGTTTAGGACTGGTTGGCCACGTGCACTTTCGGTCTTGCATAATCACCTGCGATCCGATTGCACATCGTTGGCCTTGGCCAAACTCAATCCGTTGCCTTTCCTAAGATCGATTCATATCAGTTCAAAACATTTTCTCATTACTTCTCGAGATCAATGTCCGATTCGCGATCGGGTCCTTAATCCATGTACCACTTCCTAATTAACCATACCCTATTGATTAGTATCCCAAGAGTGATCAGCTTTGGGCGAGACTAACTAAAATGAAATGCGAAATAATGTCAATTTCATTGATCCTAGAATTACATCGAAATTCGAGCTGTTACAATCCTTCCCCCCTTACAAAAATTTCGTCCTCGAAATTTACAATCTACCCTTAGCTACTCAAACAAGTGGGGGTGTTGACGTCTCATGGCTTCTTCACTTTCCCAAATGGCTCCTTCAGTCCCGTGGTGCTCCCAGACGACTTTAACCATCGGAATTGTCTTATTTCTCAACACATAATCTTTCCGATCCTCAATCCTGATTGGCCTTTCCACATATGACACTCGGTCGTCCACGTCTATTTTCTCGTACCTTAGAACGTGGGTTGGATCTGGTTCTTACTTCCTTAACATTGACACGTGGAAAAATGTTGTGTACTTGGGATAGGTTTGGCGGCAAAACAAGTCTGTAAGCCATAACCCCAACTTTCTTCAAAAATCTCAAATGGCCCAACATACCTCGGACTGAGTTTTCCTTTCTTACCAAATCCGGACAATCCTTTCATATATGACATCTTGAGGAAGACATAATCTTCAACTTGAAACTCCAATAGTTGACGTCTCTGATCGGCGTAGTTCTTTTGACGACTCTGCGCTGTCCTCAATCTGTCCCTGATAATCTCAACGGCCTCCACTGATTGTTGTTCCAACTCTGGCCCTGTGATACTTCGCTCACCAACTTCATCCCAACAAACCGGTGTTCTACACGCTTTACCATATAGGGTTTTGAATGGTGCCATTTAAATGCTCTGCTGAAAACAATTGTTATAGGCAAATTCCACCATATAAAGCTGTTCTTCCCACTTTCCTTGAAAATCCAACACACAAGCTCTCAACATATCCTCTAAGGTCTGAATCGTTCTTTTCGACTGGCCATATGTTTGTGGATGATATGCCGTGCTAAACTGCAACTTTGTTCCCATGGCCACTTGCAGACTTTTTTAGAAATTCGCTGTGAACCTCGGGTCACGATCTGACGTAATCACTACTGGTACTCCATGAAGTCTGACTATCTACCGCATATACAAATTCGCATACCTTTCCAGCTCAAAATCCTTTCGAACGGCTAGAAAATGCGCTGACTTAGTCAGGCGGTCGACTATCACCCAAATCGAATCGTGTCCTCTCTGGCTACGCGGCAATCCCGTTATGAAATCCATCGTGATATGTTCCCATTTCCATTCGGGAATTTCCAACGGTTTTAATAATCCTTTAGGTTTAAAGTGTTGTGCCTTCACTTGCTGGCTGGTTAAGCACTTGGCCACATGCTCGACTACATCCTTCTTTAGTCCGTTCCACCAATAATGTTGCCTTAAGTTCTGATACATCTTCTTACTGCCTGGGTGGATGCTGTAGTTACTGCGATGTGCCTCTCTTAAAATTTCCTCCTTAAGTTCCGAATCATTAGGCAAACATAATCGTCCTTGAAATTTTAGAACTCCATCCTCACTTACCTAAAATTCTGGTTTTCTTATGGTGGCATCCATTCCAACAATCTTTTGTATCTCTGGGTCCGTAAGTTAAAATGTCTTAATCCTTGCCTGAATTTCTGGTTCAATTCTCAATGCGGCCATCAGGCTAAACATCTGGCTCACCTTAAATTTGAATTCTGAATCCCTGAGCTTTTCCAGTAAGGTCCACTCTCTGACCATCATGTGTGCCATACTTGATTTACGACTTAGTGCATCTGCTACTCGATTTGCTTTCCCGAGATGATACATGATATCGCAGTTATAGTCCTGCAGAAGCTCCATCCATTTGCGCTACCTCATATTTAATTCCTTTTGCGAAAATAGATACTTGAGGCTTTGATGATCCGTATAAATCTGAAATTTTTCTTTGCATAAGTAGTGCCTCCAGATCTTCAAGGCAAGTACGATTGCTGCCAATTCCAAATCATGCGTTGAATAGTTCAATTCATGCGGTCTCAGCTGACGTGATGCATACGTAACCACTCTCCCGTGTTACATCAAAACACATCCAAATCCTCTTAATGATGCATTGCTATAAACCTCAAACCTTCCTGGTCCGGATGGAATAGTCAACATTGGGGCAATCGTTAACATATGCTTCAGTTCTTGAAAGCTTTTCTCATACTTATCATCCCACACGAACTTAGATTCCTTCTTTAGCAATCGCGTCATCGACATGGCCATTGATGAGAATCCTTCTACAAAACGTCGATAATAACCAGCCAATTCCAAGAAACTTCAGATTTCTGTCACTGAGGTTGGTCTTGGCCACTTCATTACTGCTTCAATCTTTATCGGGTCTACAGAAATTCCATCTCCCGATACTATTTCTCCAAGAAACGCCACTCTACTTAACCAAAACTCACACTTACTAAACTTGGCAAAGAGTGCGTGTTCTCTCAAGGTTCGTAGTACTTCGGCCAAATGTATTTCATGTTCCTTTGGGCTCTTTAAATACACCAAAATGTCATCAATAAACACTATGACGAATCTGTCCAGAAATTCTTTGAACACCCTGTTCATTAGATCCATGAAGGTTGTAGGGGCATTTGGTAATCCGAAGGGCATCACTGTGAACTCTAAAGAACTCTCTGGCAACTCGAGGTCCTCGTCGGAACTCATCTCCTCAGACTCCTCTGTATCTATCGGCTCAGCTTCCTCCACGTCTATTGGCTCTGGGGCCGGGTCTACTACTATAGGCTCATAATCTACTCCTCCTAACTCTTCATCCTCAGCTGCCTCTAACGCGTCATTGAAATCCAAACTCCACTCCGTACCCATATCCGAGTCTACGACATCGCCATCCGAACAGTGCGGGTCTAACTCACCTTCCCAGTTAAACGGGATATCTACATATCGAAGAGGTCCAAACTCAACTCCAAAACGATCACGGAAACACCAATCCACATACTCATGGGTCTCATAGTGCGTCGTCCCCACGTCTACCCAAACTAAGCAGTAATGCCTAAGATACATTTCCTCATTCCCTACGGGGTACACAGACATAGTACGCTCAATATAACTGGGAATCCCAAAGCGTATTGGAACCTCTGGCATTGTCACGGTCGAGGGTCTGAAAAGTTGGGTTATAAAACCGTAAGACGAATCTCGGCGAGTGAAAACCCCCTAAGCCTAAATTAGGCTAACATGCATCTCCTGACGGGTAAAGCAAAACCACACGCAAACAATGACCTAGGCCCTTGGGCCCAAATCGAAAATCTCAATGACCTTACAGGTTAACTAATCAAATAATATCATAACACATATGCGTGCACTCTCGGTCACACGTACATCATACGCATGCTCGTACTCTTTTATATACGATTCACCGAGTCGCATAATCAGGTACTATGCAACACTCATGCTCATTTATTAATTATCTCGACTCCGTGGCAAGTGTAAAAACACCCTAGGCCCAGTGTCTCTAGCCTGCTATAAAGTGCATGAGGCATAACACCGATCTCCTCACATACTATTGCCGTCTTTTGGACAAGCTAGGCACGTCCTATAGGACTTATAGTGACCACACGACACACTGCCAAATTTTATCTGAACTCGGCGTAACGCATCAGGCATTTTATGGTGATCACATGCTCATGTTAGGCACGCATTCTCGTGAAATCTCAACTCAAGTCCATTCTCGGCATGCACAATGCGTGACCCTGCAATTTCCACACTCGAATGATGATGCAATGTATAATGAGCATAATTTTCCACAACAGTACACCATATTTCAATGTCAAAACCTCATGCCCAAATGATTCGCATCAACATACTTGAATAGCTCATTAATACCATGTGTAACATCCCGAAATTCGACTCGATCTCTGGAATGAATAAAACGAGTATTACCCGATATTTCATTTTCGTAAGTCTCGCCCGGAGCTGATCACTCGCGGGATACTGACCAAATGGGAATGGCCAACTAGGAATAGGCACGTGGACTAAGGACTCGATCGCGAGTTAAACCCGACTTAGGATAATGACGAGGAAGTATTTTGGGCCAGTGTGAACCGATCATCCGAACCAGACGATTGTGTCATCGGAACTAGTGATAATTCCTCTCGTTTCCTCTCTCGAGCTCGCCGCGATTTGGACAACCCGAGGTTGAAGCGTTTGAGTCCTAAACGGCCGCCCGTTAGTGAGAGATTTAGAAATTTGAAATTTGACGATTTGATCGTGAAATTTAATCCGGACATCGAGAACGATTTTCGTGAATCTCGGGATAGTTTTTATAAGGACGACGTCAAATTAAACGGGCCATTTATGTATAGGGCTTGTGCGGTCGAAAAAATTGACAATTCGACCCGGTATCGGAAAGTTGAGTCGGTTTTCCCTTTCTACCCATTAGAATTCCGAATTTGAATTCTGGTGGGGGTATAACACTTGTCAACACCCCCCTTCCCCATGCAAGACATGATTAGCACCAAGATCACACTCTAACTCTTCCTTTTCCCCATGATCACCATCATCACCCTTTCACTTCACCCTCTCACTCTCACTTCACTCTCTCTCCCTCTTTCACGCCCACTCTCCCTCACTCGGTCACTCCCCCTCTCCCTCTCACTTCCGTTCAGCCTCACGCCGCCGCCCACAGCCGCCGGAAACGCCACCAGCCAGCACCGCCGCCGTGAACCTCTCCCTCTCGCCTCACCGCCAGCCGGCCGACCGTCCCTCTCTACTCCCTTGCGGTTCACGACCGGCTGAGGCCTCACGCCAAGGCCAACTCGGCCGCGCCTCCGCCGAGCCCGACGCCGCTCCGCCAAGGCCACCGCCGCTGCTACCCCACTCCCGCCTCCGTCTCTTTCTCTCTCTCCCTCTTCCTGTTGCATGCAGTGGAGTGGCTGACGGATCAGCCACGCCACCGTCGCCGCCGCCTCTCCCTTTCCTCCCAGCCGCGGCTGCATGTAAGGGAGAACCACCGCCGGGACTGTCGTCCGCCATTCGTCGCCGCCGCTGTGGCTGTCCACCGCCACCAGCCTTCGCCATCTCTCTCTTCCCCTTTCGATTGCAGGCAGCAAGGCGGGTGTCGGAGCAGCCTCGCCACCAGCTCGCCGCCGTCCCCCGCTCTCCCTCCTCTCCGGCGCAGCTGCATGCACGGCTGAGCCACCGCCGGAGCTGCCCGCCGTGCACCGCCCTCACCGAGCCATTCTCTCCTCCGTCCCTTCCTGTTCCGTCTCCCTTCGCCGGAACAGATCGTTGTTCGTCGCCGCCGCCGTTCACCGCCGTGAGTAGCAGCCGTCCGGAGGCCGTCCAGCAGCTCGTCCGTCGTCCTCTCTCCGTGATCAGCAATCGTGCCGGCTATGGGACACCGCCGGAGTTACTGTGAACCGCCGGACCGCCGCTCGCCGTCGCCCTTGGGACTTGTGCCGCCGATTCCACCGTTTACCGGTGATCAACCGCCATTCCCCGTCGCCCGAGCTTGGATTTGGTGGGTGAAAACCTCTAAACCCTTATTAGGACTATTATGCGTTTTAAACGGGCTTAGGGTGTGTTGGTTAGTCGATTAGCGCTAATTAGGAATTATATGGATTTGCATGCTATTGGTAGGTGTCGGGAAACTAATAATGGGTGTCAGAACAGAATTTGGAAGAGAATTAGAAGTTGAATTAACAAGGATTAGTGGCTGTTCGTGTCGGTATTTAGCGACCCCAAATAACGGTAGTTAGTGGATTAGCTTGATTGGAGTGCCGGGATGGCCGGAATGATTGAGCTGTATGTCGGTTCATTAATAACGAAGTATCGAGTCTACCATGTCGTGTGCTCTTTTGACCTACTATTGTAAACTGTGATTGGTGATTAGTCGATGTATCTCATGATGCCCGGATTCGCCATATATGCTAATTTTCGCATGTGATGCCCCGAGAAGTTAATTGGGCTAAGTAACCTTAATGTGTGAATTGTTGAACATGAGATTGTGACGTTGAATTGTGTGGGACATCATGCTGAGGCACATTGCACCAACATTCGTGTGCGAATTGCATGGCCACGCATTATGCATGCCGGGTATGAAGCTTGTGGAAATTGTGCGAGAATGCGTGTGTGCCATGGACATGTGATCACCTAAATGCCTGATGCGTTCTACGCCAGGTTCAGATAAAAATATGCAGTGTGCCGTGTGATCACTTAAGGCCTTCGGGTCGTGGCCTTCGGGTCGTACTGTCCTCATGCACTTTGGAGCAGGACGATGCCCAGTGCGTCCGGAAGACGACCATCCTATAGCAGGCTTTGGTTCGTGAGGAGATCGGTGTTGCGCTTGATGCGTTTACGCGGGCTAGAGACACTGGGCCTGAGAGCGCCTTTACGCTGGCCACGAAGTGTTGCGAATGGATCTTCGGATCGGACCTTCGGGTCGTGGATCTTCGGATCGGATCTTCGGATCGGGCCTTCGGGCCGGGCCTTCGAGTCGAATTGACAAGATAATCAACTACGTGTGTTGCATAGTGCCTGGTTATGCAATGGAATTTGTGGGGCATGGTATGGGACGTGTCCAAGCGAATTCCATTCTATAATCGGATCACGCGCGAAATCCTGTGCTGTTACGAATAATATATAGTGCCTGATTATGCGTTAGAAATCGGCTGGGTATGGTATGGGACGTATCTAAGCGGATTATATTTTATAATCGGATCACGAATGGAATGTCGTGCCGGGAGTGCCATATGAGTTGAGTTGTGAGCATTTGCATGCATATGAATGCATGAGTTAATATGCTGTTTTGTGTGACTCGGTGATATATACTTGGAATTGTCACTAAAGGTTTTAAGCATGTGTGTGACGTACGCATGACCGAGAGTGCCGCTTGTGAAATGTAATATTATGAACTTGTTTAACCTGCAGGGTCATTGAAATGTCGATTTGGGCCTACGGGCCTAAGTCACCTTTGTGTGCGCATGATTTGTTTTACCCGTCAGGAGATGCATGTTAGCCTAGTTTAGGTTTAGGAGTTTGCACTCACTAAGATGTGTCTCACGGTTTTTATAACCCAAACTTTTAGACCCGCGCCCATGACGAATCCACCTGTCCCGGTACGTTTTGGGATTCCCCTAGACTACGAGCATATCATGACTACACATCCGGTGGGGAACGGAGAGATGCATTTGAGGCATTACTCTGCGATTAGTGTAGACGTGGGCACGACACACCCTCAGGTTCACGAGTATGTAGCTTGGTGTTTTCGGGACCGTTTTGGAGATGAGTTTGGTCCCCTTCGCACGATGGATGTCCCGTTCACCGTAGAGGGCGAGCTTGATCCGCAGTGCCCGAATGGTGAGATTGTGGATTCCGAGATGGATGAGGAGGGGACCATAGGTCCTTTTGCCTGGTACGAGCCCACCGAAGACGAGGAATTAGGAGGTATAGATCACGAGCCAGTTGTGGATGACCCAGTGGTGGAGCCAATGGAGGTCGACGAGGCCGAGCCGATGGATACCGAGGAGTCCGAGAAGGAGATTTCCAGCGAGGATTCAGAGATACCCGACAGTTCGTCCGAGTCCGATGGCTCAAACCCGGATTGGATGCCTTAGACTAGGCTTGATTTTCTTTCTACGAGGGTAGACACTTTTTGGACTTAGGACCCTCTGCTGTTGGTTGTTGGCTCTCTCTTGATTACACCTTATTTCTAATGTCGCTTTCTTGGAACAATGTAAGAATGTTTCTGGTAGTTTTGGTATGGATGTGTACGTTGCCTCAGTTCTCTTTGTGTTACTTCCCTGGTTCTCATAATTATTATGTCAGGGTGTTTTAAATGATTTTATGCTTTTGCTTCCGCATGTGCCTTATGTTCTGCTTTGGGTAACGGGTCGATTATGACGCATCCTGGGACGTCGTACCACTATATCGACCACCGATCGGGGTGTCGCGTGCCGGAGAGGCCGGGGCGTGACAACCCCCTCGTTGAATTGGTATCAGAGCAAGGTCAGCTCGATCCGATTAGGTCGAAGCCTGGAGTGATAAGGAACGATGAGACCATGGGTAGCCAGTTAGGATGACCACGTGTGTTACATGTATCTCCTGACATTGTGTGATGATTTGGCATATATTACTATTATGACCCATGATATGCAGGTGCGGCAGGACCTGAGGTGAGTATGTGAACCCCTTGGGTGATGTGTTGATTAATTCCTGTTAAGCCGCATGCTGGTTGTTTGGTTGCTGTTTTGAGACCTGCCTAGGACTTAGGCTGGATAGATTGGTTTAAGTCTCTAATTCCTTAATGGAATTATAACAGGAAGCTGAGTTGTTCGAGTTGTCAAGATGAGTAAGAGAAGAGGAAAGGAGTCCCAAGCTTAACCTAGTGAGAGTACCCGCGAGGCTAGGGACCCTAGGTTTGATGAGGTCATGGAGACCCTTCGTGAGATAGGACACATCTTCGGACTGCAGGCGCAGGAGAGAGCCGCAGCCCATGCTCAGGCTGCTGAGGCTGCAGCTATTGCTGGAAATGGGGGAAATCATGCCCAGTAGGGGCAGGATCACCCAGTTGGGGCTAGGCAAATGCCCCGGTTGGTAGAGCAATTCTTGAGGATGAAACCGCCAAAGTTTAATGGTCGTGGTGACCCCGAGGCCGCACCCAGATGGGTAGAAGAACTAGAAAAGACCTTTAAGGTGTTAGGATGCAGTGATGTGGAAAAGGTAACCTTGGCAGTATATCAGCTGCAGGATGGTGCCAATGACTGGTGGAGTGCCATGGAAAGAGAAGTGTTTCCCGAGGGAACGGCCCCAACTTGGACGGTGTTCGTGGAGAACTTTTATGGGAAATATTTCTCGGAGAATGCTCAGGAGAAAAAGTTGACGGAGTTCATGAGGTTGCGCCAAGGCCCGATGACTGTGGACCAGTATGAGGCGGAATTTGCAAGGTTGGCAAAGTTCGCACCGACGATGGTCGCGAATCCGAGGGACAAGGCTCGGAGATTCCGTGATGGTCTGAGACCGGATCTTCGGAGCCAGATTTTGTCACATGATATCAAGGAGTATGGAGAGATGTTTAGGAGAGCCCAAATAATTGAGCGAGATCAGCAAGAAAGGATAGCCGCTTCTGGATCGCGGTTCGTTCGAGGCAGGGATAACCGTCGTTTGGGAAAGAAGCCTATGACAAGCAATCGACGTTTCGCTCCTCCTGCCCGACGGAATATTGGGAAGCCTGGTGCCCCGACAGGAAGGTTTGGACCATGCTTTAAGTGCGGGAGCACGGAGCATCAGATTCGCACTTGCCCGCAGGCGTGTCCCCCGGGACCGCATATGGCTCCTCAGCAACACCAGCCCCGAGCAGGGAACCATGCTGGAAATCCCCCACCAGCTAATCAAGGACGACCGCCTGCCCAAGGAAGAGTGTATGCTGTGGCGCGTGGAGAAGCGGAGAATGCGCCGGGCGTGGTCACAGGTACGGTCTCCTTGTGTGATCATGCCGCTTATGCACTGTTTGATTCGGGGGCAACCCACTCATTCATTTCAGAACAGTTTGTTAAGTCGTTTGGCTTAGAACCGGTATTGTTAGAGATTGCACTTTGTGTGACGACGCCAATGAATGATAAGGTGCTAGTTTCTTTTGGGTGTCCTAGTTGTAAGATAAATATTGGGGGTAAGGATGAGAGTATCGACTTGGCAGTGCTGGCCATGTTCGACTTCGATGTGATTATAGGAATGGACTGGTTAGTCCGACAGAAGGCTGTGTTGGATTGTAGTAATAGGACGATCCGATTTTATCCTGAAGGGCGTCCTAGCTTTGAATTCCAGGGGAACCGAGGAGGAACCTCGACCCTATGGGTATCTTCGTTAGAGGTGAGTAAATTGCTGGATGATGGATACGAAGGTTATCTGGTGAATATAGTGGACCCGACCATGGTGGAACCTAAGTTGGATGATATACCGGTTGTGTGTAATTTCCCCGAAGTCTTTCCTCAGGAATTGCCGGGTTTACCACCCGACCGAGAAGTGGAGTTCGTTATAGAATTGGCACCAGAGACTGAACCGATATCGAAGGCCCCGTATCGAATGTCCCTGTTCGAACTAAAGGAATTGAAGGTTCAAATGCAGGAGTTGTTGGACAAGGGCTTCATCCGCCCTAGTGCGTCCCCATAGGGAGCGCCAGTCCTGTTTGTGAAAAAGAAAGATGGGACCCTAAGACTATGCATAGATTATCGGCAGTTGAACCAAGTGACGGTGAAGAATAACTACCCTCTTCCTAGGATCGATGACTTGTTCGATCAACTGCAAGGAGCCTCAGTGTTCTCCAAGATAGATTTGAGGACAGGTTACCATCAGTTGAGAATCAGGAAGGAGGACATTCCTAAGACTGCCTTTAGGACGAGGTATGGGCATTATGAGTTCACAGTGATGCCTTTTGGATTAACAAATGCCCCAGCTGCTTTCATGGATTTGATGAACAGGGTGTTTAGAGAGTTTTTGGATCAGTTTGTCATAGTGTTCATCAATGATATCTTGGTGTATTCGAAGAGTCCCGTGGAGCATGAGGAACACTTAACGAAGATGCTACGGACCCTAAGAGAACACGCATTGTACGCCAAGTTCAGCAAATGCGAGTTTTGGCTTAGCCAAATAGGATTTCTTGGGCACATCATCTCTGGAGATGGGATTTCCGTGGACCCGACTAAAGTGGAAGCAGTAATGAAGTGGCCCAGGCCTACGTCCGTAACAGAGATAAGGAGTTTTCTTGGTTTGGCTGGCTATTACAGACGATTTGTGGAAAGATTCTCGTCGATAGCCATGCCCTTGACGAGATTACTAAAGAAGGAAATGAAGTATGTATGGGATGACAAGTGTGAAAGGAGTTTCCAAGAGTTGAAGCGTAAGTTGACGACTGCCCCGGTCTTGACTATTCCATCCGGATCAGGAGGATTTGAGATATACAGTGATGCTTCCCTAAGAGGACTCGGATGTGTGCTCATGCAACATGGGAAAGTGGTAGCGTATGCATCACGCCAGTTGAGACCTCATGAGATGAATTATCCGACGCATGATTTGGAGCTGGCGGCAATTGTCTTCGCACTAAAGATTTGGAGACATTATCTGTGTAGGGAAAAGTTCCAGATTTTCACAGATCACCAAAGCCTCAAGTATCTGTTCTCGCAGAAGGAATTGAATATGAGACAGCGTCGATGGATGGAATTATTGAAGGACTATGACTGCGACATCCTGTATCATCCGGGTAAGGCAAACCGGGTGGCAGATGCTTTGAGTCGCAAGTCGAGTATGGCTCATTTACTGGTTAAGGAGTGGACGTTATTGGAAAAGCTTAGTGAATCAGAATTTAAGTTCGAGGTAAGCCGTGTGTCCAGCTTGTTCACAACACTAAGAATCGAACCAGAGGTGCAGGTTAAGATCAAGGAACTGCAACCTTCGGACCCCGAGATTCAGAAGATTATGGAAATGGATGCGGCAAAGAGGAAGCCCGATTTCCAAGTATCCGCGGATGGGATTTTAAAGTATCGTGGCCGACTTTGCGTGCCGGACGATGAAGGACTTAAGGAGGAAATTCTGAGCGAAGCTCATCGGAGTCAGTATAGTATCCACCCGGGTAGTACAAAGATGTACCAGAATCTGCGTCAACATTATTGGTGGAATGGCCTGAAAAAGGATGTGGCTAAGCATGTGGCCAAGTGTCTAACGTGCCAGCAAGTGAAGGCACAGCACTGCAAGCCAGGTGGATTGTTACGACCGTTAGAAATTCCCGAATGGAAGTGGGAGCATATTACGATGGATTTCGTGACGGGTTTACCACGAAGTCAAAGAGGACACGACTCAATTTGGATCATAGTGGATCGCTTGACTAAGTCTGCACACTTCCTGACAGTACGAAAGGACTTGGAATTAGAAAAGCATGCAGAGCTGTATGTGCGACAAATAGTGCATCTTCATGGAGTACCGGTGACGATCACCTCGGATCGTGACCCAAGATTTACGGCCAACTTTTGGAAAAGTCTGCAAACGGCCTTGGGAACGAGGTTACAATACAGTACGGCCTACCATCCACAAACAGACGGCCAGTCGGAAATGACGATTTAAACCCTGGAGGATATGCTGAGAGCGTGTGTTCTAGATTTCCAAGACAAGTGGGAAGAGCAATTGCATTTGGTAGAATTTGCCTACAATAACAGCTTTCAGCAGAGTATACAAATGGCGCCTTTTGAAGCTTTGTATGGTAGAGCTTGTAGGACGCCACTGTGCTGGGATGAAGTCGGTGAGCGAAGTATCACAGGTCCGGAACTTGTTCAGCAAACTGTAGAAGTAGTGGAAGTTATCCGGGATAGACTAAGGACTGCTCAGAGTCGCCAGAAGAGTTACGCCGACAGAAGACGACGACCCTTGGAGTTTCAAGTAAGGAATCATGTGTTTCTCAAGGTGTCGCCAATGAAAGGATTATCCCGATTCGGCAAGAAAGGAAAGCTTAGCCCAAGGTATGTCGGGCCATTTGAGATCCTAGAAAGGATTGGTGATATGGCATACCGACTAGCCTTGCCTCCCAACCTATCCCAGGTGCACAATGTTTTCCACGTGTCGATGCTAAGGAAGTATGAACCGGACCCGACTCATGTTTTAAGATACGAGGAAGTGGATGTGGACGACAGAGTGACATACGTGGAGAAGCCGGTCAGAATCGAGGACAGAAAGGACCGAGTACTAAGGAACAAGACGATTTCGATGGTCAAAGTAGTTTGGGAGCATCATGGAACGGAAGGCGCTACTTGGGAAAGTGAAGAGGCCATGCGACGTCAATACCCCCAATTGTTCGAGTAGGCTAATTTGGATTTTAAATTTCGAGGACGAAATTTTTGTAAGGGGGGAAGAATTGTACATCCCAAAATTCGACTCGATCTCTGGAATGAATAAAACGAGTATTACCCGATATTTCATTTTCGTAATTCTCGCCCGGAGCTGATCACTCGCGGGATACTGATCAAATGAGAATGGCCAACTAGGAATAGGCACGTGGACTAAGGACTCGGTCGCGAGTTAAACCCGACTTAGGGTAATGACGAGGAAGTATTTTGGGCCAGTGTGAACCGATCATCCGAACCGGACGATTGTGTCATCGGAACTAGTGATAATTCCTCTCGTTTCCTCTCTCGAGCTCGCCGCGATTCGGACAACCCGAGGTTGAAGCGTTTGAGTCATAAACGGCCGCCCGTTAGTGAGAGATTTAGAAATTTGAAATTTGACGATTTGATCGTGAAATTTAATCCGAACATCGAGAACGATTTTCGTGAATCTCGGGATAGTTTTTATAAGGACGACGTCAAATTAAGCGGGCCATTTATGTATAGGGCTTGTGCGGTCGAAAAAATTGACAATTCGACCCGGTACCGGAAAGTTGAGTCGGTTTTCCCTTTCTACCCATTAGAATTCCGAATTTGAATTCTGGTGGGGGTGTGACACTTGTCAACACCCCCCTTCCCCATGCAAGACATGATTAGCACCAAGATCACACTCTAACTCTTCCTCTTCCCCATGATCACCATGATCACCCTTTCACTTCACCCTCTCACTCTCACTTCACTCTCTCTCCCTCTCTCACGCCCACTCTCCCTCACTCGGTCACTCCCCCTCTCCCTCTCCCTATCCCCTCCGGCGACCTCCCTCTCACTTCCGTTCAGCCTCACACCGCCGCCCACAGCCGCCGGAAACGCCACCAGCCAGCACCGCCGCCGTGAACCTCTCCCTCTCGCCTCACCGCCAGCCGGCCGACCGTCCCTCTCTACTCCCTTGCGGTTCATGACCGGCTGAGACCTCACGCCAAGGCCAACTCGGCCGTGCCTCCGCCGAGCCCGACGCCGCTCCGCCAAGGCCGCCGCCATGGCCGCCGTTGCTGCTGCCCCACTCCCGCCTCCGTCTCTTTCTCTCTCTCCCTCTTCCTGTTGCATGCAGTGGAGTGGCTGACGGATCAGCCAAGCCACCGTCACCGCCGCCTCTCTCTTTCCTCCCAGCCGCGGCTGCATGCAAGGGTGAACCACCGCCGGGACTGTCGTCCGCCGTTCGCCGCCGCCGCTGTGGCTGTCCACCGCCACCAGCCTTCGCCGTCTCTCTCTTCCCCTCTCGGTTGCAGGCAGCAAGGCGGGTGCCGGAGCAGCCTCGCCACCAGCTCGCCGCCGTCCCCCGCTCTCCCTCCTCTCCGGCGCAGCTGCATGCACGGCTGAGCCACCGCCGGAGCTGCCCGCCGTGCACCGCCCTCACCGAGCCATTCTCTCCTCCGTCCCTTCCTGTTCCGTCTCCCTTCGCCGGAACAAATCGTTGTTCGCCGCTGCCGCCGTTCACCGCCGTGAGCAGCAGCCGTCCGGAGGCCGTCCAGCAGCTCATCCGTCGTCCTCTCTCCGTGATCAGCAACCGTGCCGGCTGTGGGACACCGCCGGAGTTGCTGTGAACCGCCGGACCGCCGCTCGCCGTCGCCCTTGGGACTTGTGCCGCCGGTTCCACCATTTACCGGTGATTGGCCGCCATTCCCCGTCGCCCGAGCTTGGATTTGGTGGGTGAAAACCTCTAAACCCTTATTAGGACTGTTATGCGTTTTAAACGGGCTTAGGGTGTGTCGATTAGTCGATTAGCGCTAATTAGGAATTATATGGATTTGCATGCTATTGGTAGGTGTCGGGAAACTAATAATGGGTGTCAGAACAGAATTTGGAAGAGAATTAGAAGTTGAATTAACAAGGATTAGTGGCTGTTCGTGTCGGTATTTAGCGACCCCAAATAACGGTAGTTAGTGGATTAGCTTGATTGGAGTGCCGGGATGGTCGGAATGATTGAGCTGTATGTCGGTTCATCAATAACGAAGTATCGAGTCTACCATGTCGTGTGCTCTTTTGACCGACTATTGTGAACTGTGATTGGTGATTAGTCGATGTATCTCATGATGCCCGGATTCGCCATATATGCTAATTTTCGCATGTGATGCCCCAGGAAGTTAATTGGGCTGAGTAAGCTTAATGTGTGAATTGTTGAACATGAGATTGTGACGTTGAATTGTGTGGGACATCATGCTGAGGTACATTGCACCGACATTCGTGTGCGAATTGCATGGCCACGCATTATGCATGCCGGGTATGAAGCTTGTGGAAATTGTGCGAGAATGCGTGTGTGCCATGGACATGTGATCACCTAAATGCCTGATGCGTTCTACGCCAGGTTCAGATAAAAATGGGCAGTGTGCCGTGTGATCACTTAAGGCCTTCGGGTCGTGGCCTTCGGGTCGTGCTGTCCTCATGCACTTTGGAGCAGGACGATGCCCGGTGCGTCCGGAAGACGACCATTCTATAGCAGGCTTTGGTTAGTGAAGAGATCGGTGTTGCGCCTGATGCGTTTACGCGGGCTAGAGACACTGGGCCTGAGAGCGCCTTTACGCTGGCCACGAAGTGTTGCGAATGGATCTTCGGATCGGACCTTCGGGTCGGGCCTTCGGGTCGTGGATCTTCGGATTGGATCTTCGGATCGGGCCTTCTGGCCGGGCTTTCGGGTCGAATTGACAAGATAATCAACTACGTGTGTTGCATAGTGCCTGGTTATGCAATGGAATTTGTGGGGCATGGTATGGGACGTGTCCAGGCGAATTCCATTCTATAATCGGATCACGCGCGAAATCCTGTGCTGTTACGAATAATACATAATGCCTGATTATGCGATAGAAATCGGCTGGGTATGGTATGGGACGTATCTAAGCGGATTCTATTTTATAATCGGATCACGAATGGAATGACGTGCTAGGAGTGCCATATGAGTTGAGTTGTAAGCATTTGCATGCATATGAATGCATGAGTTAGTATGCTGTTTTGTGTGACTCGGTGATCTATAGTTGGAATTGTCACTAAAGGTTTTAAGCATGCGTGTGACGTACGCATGACCGAGAGTGCCGCTTGTGAAATGTAATATTATGAAATTGTCTAACCTGCAGGGTCATTGAAATATCGATTTGGGCCTACGGGCCTAAGTCACCTTTGTGTATGCATGATTTGTTTTACCCGTCAGGAGATGCATATTAGCCTAGTTTAGGTTTAGGAGTTTGCACTCACTGAGATGTGTCTCACGGTTTTTATAACCCAAACTTTCATACCCGCGCCCATGACGAATCCACCTGTCCCGATACGTTTTGGGATTCCCTTAGACTACGAGCATATCATGATTACACATCCGGTGGGGAACGGAGAGATGCATTTGAGGCATTACTCTGCGATTAGTGTAGACGTGGGCACGACACACCCTCAGGTTCACGAGTATGTAGCTTGGTGTTTTCGGGACCGGTTTGGAGATGAGTTGGGTCCCCTTCGCACGATGGATGTCCCGTTCACCGTAGAGGGCGAGCTTGACCCGCAGTGCCCGAATGGTGAGATTGTGGATTCCGAGATGGATAAGGAGGGGACCATAGGTCCTTTTGCCTGGTACGAGCCCGCCGAAGACGAGGAATTAGGAGGTATAGATCACGAACCAGTTGTGGAGGACCCAGTGGTGGAGCCAATAGAGGTCGACGAGGCCGAGCCGATGGATACCGAGGAGTCCGAGGAGGAGATTTCCAGTGAGGATTCAGAGATACCCGATAGTTCGTCCAAGTCCGATGGCTCAGACCCGGATTGGATGCCTTAGACTAGGCTTGATTTTCTTTCTATGAGGGTAGACACTTTTTTGACTTAGGACCCTCTGCTGTTGGTTGTTGGCTCTCTCTTGATTGCACCTTATTTCTAATGTCGCTTTCTTAGAACAATGTAAGAATGTTTCTGGTAGTTTTGGTATGGATGTGTACGTTGCCTCAGTTCTCTTTGTGTTACTTCCCTGGTTCTCATAATTATTATGTCAGGGTGTTTTAAATGATTTTATGCTTTTGCTTCCGCATGTGCCTTATGTTCTGCTTTGGGTAACGGGTCGATTATGACGCATCCTGGGACGTCATACCACTATATCGACCACCGATCGGGGTGTCGCGTGCCGGGGAGGCCGGGGCGTGACACCATGTGGCACCATACACACAATTGGCACTCGCAAACATGACTTGGGCAATATAATCATGTCAAACCAATAGCCAATCGCACCCCACATTAGTCAGCCACATAAGCACACAACATGGCGATTCCAAATCATCACAGTTAAGTACAACAACTAACAAATCAATCACCTCGGGCAATTTCGGCACCTTAATCAAGTAAATCCTCAAACTTGCTGATACTAAACCATTAGGGCCCGGCATGGACAGCCATTAAACAGCACCATCCCAATCTCTATTCCACCTCAAAATCCATTTAAAATTCCATCCACATCATCCCGGCACTCGCCATTAAGGCGGAATTCCCTAACCGCCCTTAATTCCACTAATCATCCACTAACAACACCCTAAATCCCTCTAAGGTGCATCATCGTTCTAATTAGGGTTTAGAGGATTACACTCACCTAATCCAAGTTCGGGACGACGAGAAATGACGGTCTATCACTAGTGAACAACGAAATCGGTGGCAGCATTCCTAATAAGTGACGGTGAGTGACGGCCGGCGGTTCACGGCTCCCATGGGCGACAGCTCACGGTCGTCACGGCTGGCGGCTCACGATAGGAAGGCGAACGAGCAGTGGCGCGGCAGTGGACTCATCGAACGGCGGTGCCAGCAATGGTCTTGGTGGCGGATGGCGACATCACGACGGCGGCGCTTGGACACGGCGACGGTGGCCTCCAAGTAGCTGAGAGGGGAGGATCGAAGAGAGAGAGAAAAAAAAGGGGGGTTTGCTGGTGGTGGTGGAGGATGGCGTCGACGGCGGCATCACGACGATATGGTGGGCGTGAGGCGGCGGCAGTGAGAGGCGGTCGGCTTAGTGGCGAAAGGGAGGTAATTTCTTATTTAATCTAGACTTGTGATTTTGGGGTCGCCACTAGTCATTTTTTATAGGTAGACTAGAAGCCTAATTGAGGTACTGGAGAAATACTACGATCCTACGAATCAGAGATTCTGAGTACGGGGACTTGGTTATGCTATTGATCTCAAATTGAGATCCTTAACGCCCTTTCGATACCTAAGAACAATACGGTGTCTAACATGTAGTGCAAATTTTCGAGACTTACTCACTAATTCTATCCATTCTAATCGTAGGAAGAAACAATCAAGTATTAAATGTACAATCAATTTCAATCAGATCAATTAATCCTAAATGGTGTCTAAAAATAAAAATCAATCAAAACATTCAAACCCTAATGAAGCTCTAAAAGCTTATTCATTTCATGATCTATGTATTTTAGGATTTTAGGTTTTTTTAGGGGTTATAACCCCTAAATTTGGGATTTTCTAAAAATGCCACATGGGCACTTTCAAAAATTCAAATCTCACTTTTTATGGTTGGCCATGGTGTCTTTGGACCATTCTGTGAATTTTAAAATTTTATGATTTTTTATTTTTTTCGGAAATTTTATTAACTGAGAATTGATTTTTATATTTTTTAATGATTTTCTGAAAATTTTTATGAATTTTTCGATTTTTCAATTTTTATTGATTTTCTCAATTTTCACATTTTTTATTTGTATTTTCTAAATTTTTATGAATTTTCTATTTTTTTATGAATTTTCTATTTTTCTGATTTTCTTTTCGATTTTCTAAAATTTTTTATATTTTTCTGATTTTTCAAAATTTTTTGAATATTTTTATGTTTATGAATTTTTCCAATTTTTAACATTTTTCAGATTTTTCAGATTTTTTTTAAATTTCCTGCCAGGAAAATAAACCAAACCAGCCCGGTTCAACTTGGTTTGACTAGGCCGAATCAGGCATCGCCGGCGCCGGTCACCAGTTACCTTCTTCAACGAGCCCAAAGCCCAAAAACAACACCGTTTAATCGCTTTTTCATTGTGGCATTTGGTCGAACACTTGGTGTGCATAATTTAACTCGAACATTATCAAGGCCGTGACTTTGGATCGGAATTCGGTGACCTTCCGCCAACTATCTCGCCCTTTCAATTGCACCATTATGATGTTCACATGTTCTACTTTGAATCTAGCCTACTTAAAACACCGGCGAAAGTCCACCGGCCAGCAAAAAACCGGTCAAAAATACCTAATTCACAACTGTGCTAAACTAACTAACCTAACCTTCAAATCACAATATTGCATCCCTCAGCCGTCTAACTCAATTCTAATCGCTAAAAAAAATCAAACAAGGTTGAAAGAGGCTAGCTTGATAGGTCTATGGCCATGGTGATGCTCTGGCGACGTCACCTGAGCTTCGGCGACGTCACCTGAGCTCCGGCGAGAGGGTTCATGGGGGTAGACGACTCAGTTTATGTATTTTTAATGCCCGAAATGCAATCAAACAACACAAAAAATGATTAGAAATTAGTTCTGAACATCAAAATATCGAGATTCATTGATAAAATCACACAAACATTCATATTGGGATTAAAACCAAATTCTGGAAAATTTTGAAAACAAATGACTATGAACCAACTTTACTTTCTTCGTTCGATGATTAAGAGGGATTTTCGAACTGATTTGCACCTCTATAGTTGTCTCTTGACACTTGAACTTCACTCTAGTAGATTCTGATTTGTCGGAGTAGGTCTCGGCGCGCCAAATGGAGCTCGTTTTCAAGGCTTCACTGTCACGCCCTAAACCTTACGGCGCGTGATATCCCGCCTCAGTCGTATTTGTGCGACGCCTCAGGATACATCGCTGACCCAAACCTAAATACAGAGGATAATAACGCATGCAGAAGCAAACAACACCGTACATAAATAAAATAATGACTAAGGATAACAATGAACGATCATCATTGTAAACACATACTTCCATTAATACAAAGCGTTTCCAATATCCGCTACAAGTGAAATATTCATATAAATCAAAAGCGGGTTAATGGCCACTAACGACAAAAAGAGGTATAGGCACGGTGCCAAAAACACCACCATTTTGGTCTTATGCTCTTTAAGGCATTAGGTCGAGCATTTGGTGGGCTTGAATCCCAACTTAACATTTTCAAGGCCGCTACTTTAAGCTCTTCTCTAGCGATGTTTCAGCACTAATTTTTGGTTTTGTGTCATCTTTGTATCACTAACTATTAACTTGACCTACTCAATTCGTCATCGGACCTCTGTTGGCCGGCGAAATTCAAGTCCGAAGAACCTAAATCATTTTTGACTAAAAGTTGCATTTCCAGAACTCGAACCATTACCATACTCGCCTTAGCCGTCTAGATCGCTTTTAATCAACATAAGATCATAAAAAAAAAAGTTAAGGAAAGCCTACTTAAATAGCTTAGGACCACAGGAGATTCTCCGACAAGGGGCATCCAAACTTCGGCGAAGGGGTTTTATGCATGGCCAAGTCAGTTCATAATCGTTTAAGGCCCAAAATGCAATCAAGTAACACAAAACATGATCAGAAACAAGTATTGAACATCTAGAATGCCAAAATTACAACTAAAACATGCACAACAAGATAGAACCAAATCATATTTTCTGGAATTTCGTCTCAACCATGACAAGGATCGAAGTTTACCTTCTTCAAATATGATCAAATACGTGTTTCCGAGGTAATCGATCGTCGTGGAACTCTTCCTTGATCCAAGAACTTCGAGCTGGAGCTCTCGGCTTTGATAAATCACCTATGAATCGATTGGCCGAGCTCATGTTTCAGGCCTTCGTGGTTGATCGAATCGAACCAATTGCCAGAAGGGAGATCACGACAAGACCTTGATTTGCCAATGCTTTGCCGTCTAGGGCAGTGCCGATTGCTCAGGCAGGGGACCTCTAACCTCTTCTCTCTCTAGCTTTCTCTCTTTTTTCTCTATTGCTCTCTCCTTTCTCTCTCTGGCATTTTATCAATGAGCTTCCCCTTTTTGTTCAATTTTTTTTTTGTTTTGCTTTTTGTTCATTCATTTTTCCCGCCTAAATATCGTTAGAATCGACTTTCAATCGATTGGATCGGTTCCTTGGCGCCAGCTAGAGAATATCCAGCTGGCCAACTCAATTAAAACGTGCTAATTTCATTAGAGAAAGTCGGCAAAGTCTCGGGCGCAAACTATTTTTCCTGGGTTTTATTGCGTTCTAGGCAAATCGGGTAAGGAAGATGAACAACCCGGTCGGGTTGGGTTGACTCGGTCGACCCGGGTTGGTCTAAATTCACAAAATAAGATCAATTTTTACCTAACTTTGAAAATTAAACCCCAAAATTGAATTCCTCGTCACATTTTGACCCTAGATATGTGATTTTCCCCAATTTTTGTTATAATCATGTCCAAGATTTTCACATTATTGTATTCGGGTTAATAGGGTTTTGTTCAATTTGATGTCCTAATGACCCGATTAGGTAAAATTGATGTTAAAATTGAATTACTCACATCTGATTAACCCTAGAAACGTTGGTCTCATGGTTTAACAATTTCATATTGGGCACGATTCCCAATTTGGGCTCAAAATTCCTAATTTTCAATTGAATTTTGGGGATTTCTTATTTCTATGACAATATGTGCAGTTGGACCAACCATTATGTAATTCAAGGTCATAAAATCATTTGTTGTGAAGACACTATGACTTAAAAATGACTAGAAAAGATTTAATTGTATTTTTTGTTCAATTTGAGTTTGATTTTGCCCAATTTTGGAAAAAAAACATATACCTGATTGAGATTTTTCAAAATTTATGATGTATTAATGAAAATAAATTTAAAAGAAGACTAATGAATATTTTTATGGAATTTTTTGATTTCATTTGCTATTTTTCTTGATTTTCTCACTTATTTTGACTAAAAGAAATTAAGGAAAAATGTAGGAAAATGCTCAAAAATTTATTTTTGGTTTAGAAGTAGGTTACTAGGCTTCGCCAAGATTCCTAGTCCTAATTTTGAGATTTTTCAAAATATAAAAAAATAAGCTAAAAATTAGGTGTCAACAAGTGTCTTCACAAAAAATGATTCTAGGAACTTGAATTGCATATTGATCGGTCCAATTTTACAATTTAACAAAATAATTGAAAAATCCAAAAAATAAATTGAAAATTAGGGATTTTAAGCTCAAATTCGGGATTTTGGTCAATTCGAAATTGTCAAACCAAGGCCACACCATTCCTAGGGTTAATCAGACATGGGTAATTCAATTTTGGCATCAATTTTTCCCAATCATATCATTTGAATAATGAATTGAACAAAAGCCCTATTATCCAAATTTAAAATTTGGGGATTTTGGGTTTAATTGTAATAAAAATTGGTGCAAATCTCATATTTGAATGCAAAATGTGCTGAGGAATCCAATTTTGGAGTTAAATTTGAAAAATTGGGTCAAAACGGGATTAATGTGCAATTTTAGACCAACTCGGTTCTGCCAAGTTGGTCAGATTGACCCGACCCAACTCAAGTTGGTCATCTTCTTTAGCCGGTTCAACCCCACACATGAAAAAATCTAGAAAATATCTTCCTGACCCCCTACTACACCTACTTATCCAGACCATTTAAGCACATGAAAAATAGTTTTACCAGTTGAGGAATCTTCGGCTGGCATCGGACATTTGATGTAATAAACTCGGAGGTCAGTGGCAACAAATTTTTGGTGGGAAATCAAGCTAGAAAAGGAAGAAAAACATTATCCCGCATATAGAACATGCTCGATAGATTTTCTGAGAGAGAGAAATAGAGAGTTAGAGAGAGAAAGAGAGAGATTCAGAGAGGGAGTGAGTTGAGGCTCTCAAGACCGAGCAATTAGTACTTTTTCGGCCAGAAAAGCATCGGCGAATTGGTTTGGACAGTGAGTCTCCTCACTTGAGAGCCTATTTTGAACTTAGTTGTCGGCACCTGAAAATCGCGCTTGAGTCGTCGCATCTAGGAACTCCCCAATGAAGCTGAGGCCACCAGTATGGAGTTCAAGCGTTGAGGAAGAGCTGAAGTGTCTCTCGTGGCCATAGGCCACTCAAGTTAGTTGATTCTCAAATTGATTGATGTTCTAATGTTGATTTGGATCAGTTTAGACGGTTAGGGCGATTAGATAAGAATTTGAAGCTTGGAGAAGCTTGTTTAGGTCAGTAATGACTTAGGGTGTTTAGATCAATTTTTCGCCGGTTGACGGTGGTCTAACGGCAAGCTAGTCAGTTTAGTTTGATAAAGGTTAACGTGGACTCAATATTGAGTCAAGTGGAATGGTCAAAACATCATCGGAAGGTTGCCGAAGATCAATCCAAATTGGCAGCCTCAAAAACACTAAGATTCAAATTGTGCCCACTAGTTGCTCGACGAATTGGCCTAAAGAGAAAACCCTGAAACGGCACTGTTTTGGTGCTATAACCTACCGAGGCAGCCACATCGGCTAGTTCGACTTGGCCGGACTGGTCTAAACTAGTCAGCTCGGTTCAATCCTCTCAGCGGGAAAATTTAAAAATATAACAAATATATAATTAATAAAAAAAATTAGAAAATAAGAAAATTCTAAAAATATCAGAAAAAATTCATAAAATTTAACCGAAATTCGAAATTTAAATAAAAAATTTCAGAAAATCATAAAAAAATTTAGAAATTCGGAAAATTAGAAAATTCATACAAATTAGAAAATTTCCAAAATTTCATAAAACATTCTCAGAAAATCCACATAAACGAGAAAAATTCAAAAAAATCCATAAAATATTTTAGAAAATAAAAAAAATTAGTTTTTGGGGAACAAATTTCTCAGAAAATTTTTTCGAAAAAAAACAAAAAATTTCAAAAATTCATGGAATGACCCAGAAACCTTGTGGCTACCCATCAAATGTGAAAATTTGAATTTTTTGAAGTGGCCAAGTGGCATAATTGAGAACTCCTCAGTTTAGGAGTAAAAAGGGTCTCAAGCCCCAAAAAACCCTAAAACAACATAATTCATTGAACAAATAAACTATTAGGGCTTCATTAAGCATTGGATATTTTGAATAGCTTTCCTTTTAGAGACAACTCAGGATTGCTTTGATTGATTGACATTGATTGTCCAATTATTGATTGATTGATTGATAGTCCACGATTAGGATGGTTAGAATTAGTGAGTAAACCTTGAAAACTCGTGTGACACGTTAAACACATTGTATTGTTTTAAGTTCTGAAAGGGCATTATTGATTTCAATTTGGGATTATTAACATAACCAAATCCATTTACTTAGAATCTTTGATTCGCAGAATCGTGGTGTTTTTCCCATATTCTGATTATGTTTTTAGTTAACCTACCAATAATGACTAGTGGCGATTCTAAATTTAAAATTAGACTATATAGAAAGATTAAAAAAAAAAAATACAACCCGCTGTCATGTGAGATATGGTCTGGGAGAGGCCCCTATTTGTTTGTGAGACGTTTAGGCGAAATATCAGTATCGGACCTTAGCAGCTCATTCGGGGACAGTTTTCCCATTTGTGACAAATAAAAGTACCTCCTTAGCATGCCGAGAGCGTGGCACAACAGGCTTTAATAGGGTTTAGGT
This sequence comes from Syzygium aqueum, assembly GCA_031216185.1. Lineage (NCBI taxonomy): Eukaryota > Viridiplantae > Streptophyta > Magnoliopsida > Myrtales > Myrtaceae > Syzygium > Syzygium aqueum. Next base: position 19,859,431 of record CM062233.1, read on the forward strand.
GTTTTGATTGATTTTCATTTTAAAGACCATTTTAGGATTATTGTGTTGATTGAAATTGTTTGTGCATTTCCTTAATGGTTGGTTAATTTCCTCTTATTAGAATGGTTAGAATTAGTGGAAAAGCCTTGTGAACTCGTGTGACACGTTTAGACATTTCAGACTGTTTTAGCTACCGAAAGGGTGTTAGAGATCTTGATATCAATATCATTAGCGCAACCAATTCCCTTTACCTATGTAATCTTTGGTTTGTAGAAATCGTGGTATTTGTCCCATACCTTGATTAAGTTTCTAGCCGACCAATAAGGACCAATGGCGACTCCAAAACAAAACTTAGGTTAAATAAAAAAATTAAAATATAAATACTCGTTGTCTCGTAAGGTATGATCTGGGAGAGATCCTTGTTTGTCTAGTGATGGGATGCCTACGAGACGTTTGAGCAAAATATCCGTTTTGGACCTTAATAGCTCATTCAGGGATAGTTTCCTCATTTGTGATAAACAAAAATGCCTCCAACGGCACGAGAAAGTGCGGCGCGACAGGCAACCGACGATTGGCCGACGCACGGTTGACGGTGTGTGTTGGCTGATTTTTCTAAAGAATTTTAATCAAACTTTGACTAAGTATAACTTTTCCAATTGACCTGAGTTTTTTTTCCAAGGAAAGCTCGTGACAGGAAATATGTGGTTTAATTTTCAAAAAAGTGTGGGGATCTTAGATTTCAATAATCGGGCGAAAGGGTTGATCGTAGTGAAATTATATGAAACTTTCTTCGGTAAAAATCTAATTGTTGTGATTCTTTTGGCGTCAAAAAATTTGTGACTAGATCTTTTTGATGTCATCAATTGATCAGGTCAAATCATATATTTCCCCCACATTCTCAAGATCAAATGTCCTCGGTCAAAAGCTGCGATATATTGAGAACCGTCAGTCCCATTAGGGTAAATTGAGTGTAGTTGGAAATATCTTGTTGTGAACTAACGAATTATACCCTCCGATTTAATTTACGATGAATTTTTAATTTGGGAAATTTTTGTCAAATTTATTAATGAAATCTTAGGTTAAAAATCTTAAGAATAAGGTGCATGTCCCTTATGTCGGGAGGCATGTTCCTTGGGGCATTAGTAGATGGCACACCTCTAACCATAAGGGACATGCCTAAAGGGCCTCGAACGGCTAGGGGCACGCCATCATGTTGATGGTATAAGCTCCTTTGGTGGAAGGGCGTGTACACTTATCAGGGTGCAAGCTCTTTGCGATAAGGCGCATTTTGCTCAAGTGGAGACCAAGCTTGATCCCTTGACCGATATGTTACTGGTCCTTGCAAAACTCGATTGCTGGGAAAAGGACATCAAAGGTGCCATAACTTTCATATGGCTTTCAAGTTTTTTTTCAATCACTTAAGTATCATAACTTGTGTAGGGTGCTTACTTGAGTGTCATATAACTTTTTAATCGATCACTTGAATGTCATATAACTTTTTAATCGGTTACTTGAGTGTCATAGCATTTTAAAAATGTTCACCACAAGTACTATGCCACGTTGGATTTCCGGCACTTGGATGAACGTTGTTAAAAATTTTTGACACTTAAGTGATTGATTAAAAGTTATGATACTCAAGTTAACATTTTTTTTTAAGAAGTGGTAGCATTTAAGTGGTCTAAATTCGACAGAAAAAGAAAGCATAATCCAGCCCAGGACTAGTGCAGACGCCTTAACCCTTGAAAACAGCTTAACCAAGGCCCAAGAATTTTTCTGCGCGATCCGTCGGTCCAAGAAATGCTGTATCCAATGGACAGCACAAGTCCACCTAACACACAAACTAGGCAAAACCCATCTGATTAGGCTTGGTCAAAGAAGTATAAAGCAAAAGCCCACGATGAAGCTATCTACCCAATCCACTTACCAAAGGAATTGGCCGAATACGATGTTGCCCGAGCGGTCTAGCACTACAAAAAAACTGGATTTTTGCCACAAAAATTTATGATGAAAAAATTTTCGTCGCAAATTTGCGACAAATTTTCCAACGAAAAGTAAAATTCGTCGGAAATTAGCGACAAAAAATTTTTCGTCGCAAAATTCGTTGGAAATTTCCAACGAAAAATTTTTCTTTGCAAAGTTCGTTGGAAATTTTCAACAAATTTTGCGACGAATTCAAAAAAACCCGGTATTGTTCGTCATTTTTTAAATTCGTGGGAAAATTCGTTAGAAAATTTCCAACGAATTTTTCCACGAATTTCAATTTTCCAAGCAATTATTTTAGTATGTACAATTTTCGTTGCAAAATTCGTTAGAAATTTCCAACGAATTTTGCAACAAATCCAAAAAAACTCAGTATTGTTCGGCATTTTTTAAATTCGTGGGAAAGTTAGTTGGAAATTTTCCACGAATTTTCTCACAAATTTAAATTTTCAGGCAATTATTTTAGTGTGTATAATTTTCGTTGCAAAATTCGTGGGAAATTTCCCACGAATTTTTCAACGAAAACCTTACTCCTTCCTTATTCAACATTTTCACGCTCAATATTCCCGCAACGATTCTCAATTTCCACATTTTCTCTTTCTCTCTCTCCGTGATCGATGCCTCCACCTGCTCCACCACGTCCGCGTACTGGTCGGCACACTCACTGAGGCATTGATCCACCGCCGGGCCTAAGCTCCCCCCGCCGCCTCCAAGCATCCAGCCGATGAAGGGGGCGGTGTTCGTCGCGTTCGCGGCGATGAGGCCGAGTGCGACTGCCGTGAGCTAGGCCCTCGCCATGGCGGGCGAGCTCGAGCTCGCCCAAATCTGGGTGACCTCGAGCTCGCCGACAACAAGGCTAGGCCTCGCCGGCTATGGCGAGGGCTGAGCTCGCCATGGCCGGCGACCTCGAGATCGCCCAGAACTCGGCCAGATTTAGGCGATCTCGAGCTTGCCAGCCATGGTGAGCTCGGCCTTCGCCATGGCTGGCGACCTCGAGCTCACCGGCGACGAGGCTGGCCCTCGCCGATCATGGTGAAGGTCAAGCTCACCATGGTCGGCGAGCTCGAGGTCGCCCAAAACTCGGCCAGATCTAGGCCACCTCAAGTTTGCCGGCCATGGCGAGCTCAGCCCTCATCATAGCCAGCGACTTCGAGCTCGCCCAGAACGCTCGCCATGGCTAGCAAGCTCGAGGTCACCCAGATCTGGGTGACCTCGAGCTCACCGGCGATAAGGCTAACCCTCATCGATCATGGCGAGGGCCGAGCTCACCATGGCCGACGACCTTGAGGTCGCCCAAAACTCGCCCAGATCTAAGCGACCTCGAGCTTGCCAAGATCTAGGCAACCTCGAGCTCGCCGGCGATGAGGTTGGCCCTCGCCGGCGGCAAGGTTGGCCCTTGCCGCACAATTTTTGTCATGACGAAACTAATTTTGCCACAATTATTCGACCAAAAAAAAAAATTTGCCACATTTTTGCAACGAATAATTAGCAAAACTTTGCAGCAAATTTAGTTACGAATTTTGCGACGAAAAAATTTCGTCGGAAATTACCAACGAGAATTTATATTTTTTGTTGAAAAAATTTTTCCGACGAATTTTTATTCGTCGAAAATTTCGTTGGATTTCCAAATTTTTTGTTGGAAAAAAGTTAATTTTTGATAGTGATTTCTAACAAATTTAGTCATGAATTTTCCAACGAAAAAAATTTCGTTGGAAATTTCCAACAAAAATTGAAATTTTTCGTTGGAAAAATTTGCAACGAAGAATTACCAACGATTTTTTTTTTCATTGGAAAATTCGTTGGAAATTTGTTTTCCAACGAAATTTTCCCAATTTTTCGTTGGAAATTTCGTTGGAAAAAAGATGTTTTTTTGTAGTGTAGTGCTAAGTTCTACCAATGTAGCACTTTTGCACTTGTGATTTCTCTTTGCTGAACTTTATTTCAGCAAATTTCAGAACTTAACTACTCAATCTAGTCACCTTTTGCCAAAAATTTTAGTCAGGGACTGAATGTTAGAATATTTAAAATAATAAATCACGCTTCCATCTAAGTGTTTCAGTATTTTGAATAGTTAGCAGTAGTTTTAAAATCTCACATGATATTAGAGCAAGAAGTTCTGAATTCAAATATCTCTGGACCATATTTACCTCCACAATCAACTATTTCCATCCTTAGTAATAGGCAAGAAAATAAAACTAAGCATGAGGGGGAGTGTTAGAATATTTAAAATATTAAATCACATTTTTATCTTATAGAACAGTTGGCAATGGTCTCAAAATCTTACACTTAATCGCAAAAATGAAAGCTCAGAACTGAAAAGGCTATTTTCAAAACATTATGCACTTCGATGTTCATTATTAACTTCAGAGACCCAGGGTACCGTATTTTCCCCTCTAACAAATTATATGATGTGCCTTTCTGTTGGGATAATGATACAGTAAGTCACTGAGCATTTATTCAGGGTGCCCTGAGCTTTCAATTTCTTAAAGTCACGTCGTTCAACTTTTTTTCTAGTATACGATGTTATCCTCGAATTCGTCTCTTATTAATATTAATGCTTTTTCTTTGTTTTAGTCTCTGCAAATAGAACCTCTCATTAAAGCTACCCTACTTTGCGATGATTTTAGAAATACTTATCCCACAAAAATTCTGTAGAGACAAGGAGAATAAAAGCAACACTGTCGTGCCTACCAGTAACAAGTATGAAGAATTTGGTGAACCTCGTTGAATCTATTGAAATTTTGAGCAATTGCATATCAGATGGAAGTTTATGGGTCTAATTAAATCAATTGATATAGCGACAATGCATATTGAACAAAAGTTAAAGGACTTGTAATGTCCATGTTCTATTTGTACTTGACCACACCTTAAAAAGTTGTTTTACTCGTTTTACTTAAATTGAATACACACCATGTAACAATTTGGCCATTTTCGTGTGGATCAAATCTCCAAAATGAGAACCTGAAGTAATCACACAAGATGTCAATAACTTGGGGGTGAGTATTTATTTATGAATCACTTAACAGGGTTTCTTGTATCTGATGTGATATTAGGGATGTTGCACACTATATCCAAGTGTAATTATTCTTATGCAATAGTTCTTCATATTTTTGCCACCAAAATTTTGACATGGAGACTTTATAAGGAGAATATCTATCGATGCTTACGTAACTAACTTGTTTTTCTTTCGTTCAATTATGTTTTCACTGCTTTCCTTCCCCCATTCATGATAAACATTTAGGGGTCAATAGACCACGTAAGCTATATTCATCTTCACCATTGATCATGAGGGCTCTAGAGTGGGTTCTGCAAAAGTAATTATTATCACCTAAATTTTTGTGCCTTATTTAGAAATTAATTGCATAAAAAATTAGGGATTCTTTTTTAACCCTTAACAAAAAATATTAAAATTAGATTGCATAGCATATAGTTTAGAATCATATAATTTAATTGCATTGGACTGGCGGTGGCAAATAAACTCAAGGGATATATTCACTAAAAGTCCTAAAACTTGTTATCAAAGTACAATTGAGTCCTAAAACTCGCAAAAAGTGCAATCGAGTCCTAAAACTTGTCAAGTTAGTTCAATTGAGTCCTAAAATTAACACTGTCAAATTATTTAACGGAAAATACTGACGTGACATATTTAAATCAATTTCTCTCTCCTACGTGACATTTATTATTATTTTCTTATTCAAATCTTATTTAAATTAAATAAAAAACCAAAAAAAAGCTAAATTTTTATTTACCAAAAAAAACAATGAAAAAAGAAAGAAAGGGGAGGCCTCGTCGGTAAAGCGTTGCCACTGCTGCCCATCACCCCTGGACAAGGGCGGCTGGTGCTCATCGGCCTCAAGCAAGGCCTTGTTGGCTAGTGACCCTTGCTAGGCCTGAGCGAGGCTCACGTAGATTTGGATGAATCCAGCCGTCGCTCAGACCAGTGAGGCCTAGCAAGCATCATCGGCCCTCACCAAGGCCGACTAGGGTGGGTAGCACCCAGATCTAGGCGAGCCATGTTGCCCCATGCGAGACCTTGCCTGAGGCGAGTGATGGCCGCCGGTCGCGAAGGCTGGCCATCCTCGCCCAAGGTTGGCAAAAGGTGGCAGTGTTAGCGCCCTATCGGTGAGGCTTCCTTTTTTTTCCATTATTGTTTTCTTAAATAAAATTTCAGCTTTCTTTACCTCTTTTAATCTAATTTAAATAATAATTAAAGCAGAAGAATAGTAATAAATGCCACGTAGGAGAGAGAAATTGATTTAAAAATGCTACGCCAACATTTTCCGTTAGACAAATTGACGGTGTTAACTTTAGGACTCGATTGCATCAACTTAACAAGTTTTAAGACTTGATTGCACTTTTTGTAAGTTTTAGGACTCAAATGCACTTTGGTAACAAATTTTAGGACTTTCAGTCAACATATCCCTAAACTCAAATTAGTTGCGTAAACTTGGCCCACAAATCAAGTAAAATTCGTTTAGGCAAGAGGACATTGTGGTCGAAAATTACAAGGCAAGACGACCCTGATTGAGCTTAATTTGATTATAATTTTAGCCCATTGGAATTTAATTACAAGTTGACCTTAGGTTATTAAAGCCTATCACATTAGAAAAATGGGCTTAATTTAAGCCTTCGACAATAAGATTAACTTAGGTTAACATGTAGATAGTTATGCCTCTTAATTCAAGGTAGGCAATAGGCAATCATAATTCAGAAAAATCACATGAGCGAAACACGTGAGGCAATGAGAGAGAGAGAGAGAGAGAGAGAGAGAGAGAGACTAGTGGAGCCTCTTGTGGCCGAGCCCCTCTCTGTCTTCACTGCCGTCACCTCCTTCACAGCTGGACCTATGGCTGTAAGTCCATACTGCCTTGGCAAGTACATATGCTAGTTGCCCCCTCCGCAGCGACTCTAGTTGCTGGTGTCACAACGCCTATGCCGCTGCTTTGTTAAGCTGATCCCAACATTGCCCTACACCCACAACATCTATTGTCGATGCTCTTAACGACGATAGCCGCTGCTGCCACCCCGACGTTGCTGCTTCCGCCAAGCCTCGCCTGGCAATGTTGATGTCTACTGCTCCTAGCTCCAACCATTTCTGCCACCATACCTGATGACCGATGGATTATCGCAGCTGTGATGCTACCCATTCGATAGGCCTTAGCCCTTATCGTGCCTCTGTTTTATAGTTTTCCAGCAGAGAACTGTCACGCCCTGAACCCGACGATGTATGAGCATCCCCTCCTAGGTCGATATGATGTGACGTCCCAAGACGCGTCGCCGACCCATCGCGTAACACAAAGGACAAGCTACATGCGGAAGCATATAAACACCCGTAAATAAAACACACAACATGACCAAGGATAGCGGCACAAACAGCACAATTCAACTTGTATTAATAACAAATATATACAATATTTAGTTACAACTTAAATGCCAATTCGACATGGTTTAGCAGCCACAATAATTGAAATTTTCCCAATCCAACTGGGGTACTTAGTCTCTAAATCGCTCTATTTGATCTAGGTTCCCAAACAGTTCAGCACTCCTTGTCAACCTCAAATCAGGGGTCTAAAAAACAGGGTTTAAACAACTATGAGACGAATCTCAGTGAGCAGGCCTCCTAAACCGAAACTAGGCTAATATGCACCTCCCGACAAGCAAATCAATACAATAACAGACAATAATGTCAATCAAATGACCTAGGCCCTTGAGCCCGGATCGCTTACCTTGCTGACCCTGCAGGTTAGGCATTTTGTATAAAGCACGGCACATATGCGACATACTGGTCACACGCATGCCACACGCATGCTCATGCTCAATAGTGCTTGCCTCACACACATTAGTCACATACTCTGGCACACACATTAGTCACATACTCTGGCACACATTTACCATGCTCATGAATTTTCTCAAATCATGCACTCTGGCACACAGCTCATTTTGCAGTTTATAAATCGACCCGAAGGCCACGACCCGAAGGCTCCCAATTTTTCAACCCCAAGGCCACGGCCCGAAGGCTCACAACAATCCACGTCTCGTGTCAAAGCTCATCCGGCCCAGTGTCTCTAGCCTACTTCAAAGTGCATGAGGCGCAATACCGATCTCCTTACGGACCAACGCCGTCTTTCGGACGAATCAGGCATCATCCTGCTTCAAAATGCATGAGGACGGCACGACCCGAAAGCCATGACCCGAAGGCCTTAAATGATCAAACGGCACACTGCCAATTTTTATATGAACCCAGCGTAAAACGCATCGGGCGATTAGGTGATCAGATGCTCATGTCAGGCACGTATTCTCGTACAATCTCATCTCATGCCTCATTCTTGGCATACACAATGCGTGGCCATGCAATGTCATACAATGCAACATGAGCATTCAATTTCAACACGGCATTTCAACAAACATGCCAAATCAACATGCTCAAATAGCCAATCAATTGCCCATACTTATTCGCATAATATGCGCACTTAGCCAACTAGTACCATGTGGCCCAAAACATAATTTACACATTTTGGCAATAAACATTCACACCAATGATTGGCCAATCACACAGCGCATTGCACGAACACGAAATCAGGTGATATGGCATTAAACAATTGAGCACGACAAAGTACTATTCAACCACCAAGTCACTCAAACGAGCCACCATAAAATTTAACACAATCAGCACAATTTGTACCCAAATCAGCCACTACATGACCCAACCATTCACACATGGCAATTCACGAACAAACCACGCGTTAGTCATACAAGGCCCAATTAAACCTCAATGGACAGCCACTAATCGGTTCGAGAAAGAGAAAACCGGGAATATACAAAATCGAGTCTAAACTGGGCTATTGCACAGTGACCGAAATTCATTAGAAATAAATGGTAAATCAATTTAAAAAATTATGAAATTTGGATATGTTGTACAAAATATCTCAATAAACATTTTTTGTGACGAACTCGAAACCCATTTCTAACTGTAAACAACTCGTTTTATCACTTGAAATCAGAAAAAAATCAACCCGTCTGGTCAGGCCACCTGACCATTAAAATGCATCTCATCCAGTACCCAAATCACTTTTCAAAACCTTGAAATTTTTATATGTTATAGCCACAAATGTCCTCAACAATTTTTGTGAAGGAAGTATTTTGAAAATAGGCCTAGAAAAATTTATAAAAATTCGAACAGACCCGAAGGTCGGGTGAACAGTAAATCGGGCAGACTCATTTCGGTCCAAAGATGGACTTCTGAATGGCCTCAAATGATTTTCAAAAATTCCCAAATTAAAGTAAGTTATACTTAAAGATGTTGGGAACAATTTTTATGAAGAACACTTCTTCATATTCGGCCCACAATGATCACAAAAAAATAACAAAGCGTAGAGGTACAGCAAAATCAATAATCCAAGAATCATTAAACTTGCACCATTAAGCAAATTCAGCTCATTCAACCTCTAAACCAAGTCTCCACAGCCTTAAAACCATCCCTCAATCATCACATTAGGCCCTTAAAATCACCACAACATCAGCCCAAATCAGGCCCCACTAATTAACCCCTAAAACTTGTCCAAAGTGCACATAATCCTAATTAAGGGTTAGGATTTCCACTCACCTATTTACACTCCCCAAAATTCTAGTCGACGGGAATGGGTGGCCGATTGCCAGTAAACAGAGAAATCGGCGGCGGCATTCTGGCGGCTCACGGCGGAGGTTCTAGTTGGTGAGGGTGGTGGCGGCAAATGGCTGTCCTCTCTTGCGCGACGGCGCTCCGGCAATGATCCTCACGTAAGCAATTCAGTGCCAAGCTGGTCTAGCGTGTTCCTCACGCCGGCGAAGAAGAGAGAGAGAGTAAGACGGTGAGGGTGAGACGAGCAAAGCGAAGTGGCGAGCGGCGTAGCCGACGGCTTGCTCCGGCGAGAAATGACGCACAACGGTGGCTTACGGCCGAGCAAGGGAGAGGGCAGGAGAGGAGGGGTTGATAGTGGGGGAGAGGGGATGGCCGGAGGTGATAATGATGAGAATGAGGAGAGAGAGTGGAGGGTTTGACTAAATAGTCAAATTTTCCTTTAATGACCAAATTGCCCTTTTAACACTTGGTTCACATTACTCTAAAGTCCAATAATTGAGGGCATTATGGTCCAAGTGAAATATGCATTATTGGGCTGTTAGTTATCTATAAAATATCCTCAAAATAAATCTCCAAAATTCGGAATACCCAAAATTAGGCATAGGGGCAAAATGGTCATTTTCCAATCCCGGATCAAAATTCCAATTTTCGACCGTATCGACCCCAAATGTACGTGGCCACTCAAAAATGGCATCGGCCACACAAAATAGTCACTTACGCCCTCGAAAATCGGTTTCAAAGTCTTGAGGGACAAAATAGTAATTTTTCACTTCCAGGCCGAAATTCCATTTTTCGATCATACACACTCCAAATATGCGTGGCCACTCTAAAATGATGTCGACCTTGCAAATTAGTCGTATATATCCATAGAATTTTGACATCGAAGTTCGGGTCCAATTTGACAATCAAAATTGCTCAATTCAGAATTTTATAGCCTCTCGCTGACGGGTGGCTGTTTAGGGGTTACGTGTATTGACCTAGGGTCACTTGAGTAGTGACTGATTCGATTACTAAGAGAACGCAAGCAATTATTGGTTATTCCAGGGGTCACGATCGTTCGGTTGGAGTTCGGGATTTGTTTGCCACTCGTACTTTTGGTCGAGCGGAATCACCCGTGATCTGATCGTACATTGTTGGCCAAATCAAATCTGTCACTTTCCTAAGACCGGCCCACATTGGCCCAAAATACTTCCCTGTCATATCTCGGAATTAGTGCCCGATTCGCGATCGAGTCCCCGGTCCATGTACCGTTTTCCTATTTAGCCTTTCCCATTGGTCAGTATTCCGCGACGGGCTAGCTCCCAGCGAGACGTACTAAAATCAGATGAGAAATAATATCCACTTCGTTGGATCCCGGAAATGGGTCGACATTCAGGATGTTACAAGAACTATCGTCCTAGTCATCCCCACCGTGGCTAGCTTGGCCAACCCTCATCACCGTGAGCCAACCAGCCCCATCGTCACCACCGCTAGTCCACCACCTTTGGTCATCTCATGATCTGCGATCCCGATCCGAAGTCAAGTTCGAATTTGGAAGTTATTTGCAAATTAGATAAGAATGTTATTTGATGTTGTTTTAAATATTTAAATGCCTAATGTGGATGATATTGTTATATTCTATGGAATTTTTTGATATATATTTGAATTATTATGCATATTGGTAAGATTTAAAAATCACCTCAAGTTAGGAAATTTTCCTAACCCAATAACGTGCTTAGATGATGATATGATCTTTAACTATGAGATACAATACTCGGTGACACGGAAGATCTTTTATTCTATCCACAACTATTTGAATACAATGATTGCTTTTACATCGATTCTAAATTTAAACGAGGAACCTTCCATCAATATCCATAACTATTTGGATATTATCGCTGGTTTATATCTGTTTTTCCAAATTTAAAAGTTAAAGCAAATCTTGTGGATTGTGAAGATTCATTCAATGGTGGTGTTTATCTCTTGTTTGATTTTTTTTCTCTAATGAAAATCCAAAAAAGATTAGTTAGAATTTTAGTTGATTTCTTAGAGAATAATGTTGCATGCTTATGGTATAATTAGATAACTTTCTTTCAATAGGATATAATAATTTAGATTTGCTTTTGAATATATACAAGAAAGATAGGTTAATTTTCCAATTTAAATTAGGATTTAAAGTAATTTATTTCCTAGTCTAATTTAGACATTATCCTGATTATGATAGTTTATTTAGGGTAATTTTTAATTCCGAATTTCCATGGAAAATATCAAAAAGAATTCACTTTAGATCAAATTGAATTGTCTTTTCTAGGATTGGTTGCATGTTTAATTTAGGTTATTTATTTATTCCGAATTTTAATAAAAAAAATACCAAAAAATTGCTTTAGAATAGGTTAATTAATTTTCTTTAGTTTAGAATTACATGTTTAATTAATGGGCATTTTGAATTACAAATTTTAACGAAAAATACAAAAATACATCACATGCCTATCATCAGAATTAGGTCATTTAATTCCATGTCATATGGTTCACATGTTAGGTCCATTGAATCCCATGTCATACTTTGCACGTCATTACATTTAGGTTAGTTTCCATATAATCAAGATAAAACTAAAAGAAATATATTGAGTGGAATTGCCTGTTAATTATAAATAATATTAGGGTTGATGATGTGATTTTCTAACCAACACCACGGATGTTTACGTTGCTTCGAGGTAGATAATGTCACGCCCCGAACCCCAACGGGCTTGCAACACTCCTTTGATGGCCGTATTGAACACGACATCCCAAGACGCGTCGCCGACCCAAATGAAACACCTATATGAGTAGGCCAACGGGAGCGAAATTAAAACAATCCAGGCAACAAAACATGACAGAGGGGTAACAATAACGCCAACTAATAATATCTTAATAATAGAAGACCATTACTTACAGCATTCGATCACACAATACAAGCATTAGGCTCCTAGGGTTAGATCCACCATAATCATCAAAAAGGGATAGGTGGCAAGGTAGACTACCGAATACACAAAAAGGGCCCTATGAAAAGTTCTTACGCCCAGTACCCAAACATCCCTACCGTACCCAATTCAGGTCGGATCCAGAAGACTCGAACTCAGAATCCATCGACTCAGGCTTAGACTTAGTCTCTAGCGGCCCCTCCTCAGGGTCATCCTCGGGCTCCGGTACCACCTCAAGATTCTCCTCCGGCTTTGACTCCATCTCCATAGGCTTTGGCTCGGGGTCGGACTCCCACTCTATACTCTCCTTGTTCAACTCGATCATGATGGACCGTGGATCAAAGTACGTCTCAAACATGGAATCGGGGTCGCCAATTCTCCATCAGCTGTCTGCGGGTCCCACTAAGCTAACCTATTGATCAGAATGTCAAACGTCCTAAGGGATCCATAATAGCTGGTCTGGTCCCAAAAGCACCAATCCAGGTAAAGATGGGCCTTAAGCTGGGGCCCACCCTCATCAATCCATTCAATGGTATAATGTTTGATATAAGCCTCCCCATTCCCAAGGGATACTTGATCACCGGATGCTCTATATGGTCCGGGATCACAAAACGTAGTGGTACGCTGGTCATCTTCAGGGTCGGGGGTGTGAAATGGTTATATAATAACCTTGAGAACGAGTCTCAATAAGCAATACCCTAAATCTCACGTAGGTCAATGCGTACCCAGACCAGTTTTGACATTGAACCTAACCATTAACAGATAGAAATCACATAATTGTACTTACCTCGCTCAATCCACGCGTCTACTTTGCATATTAATCAAGCACCATAATCCAATAATAATCCAGAAACATAACACCACTACTCAAACGTCATAACCACGTATATTCAATCAATTCAATCACACTCAATTCACATGCGTGGCCGAATCACTTTCCACGGCCTCTTAGGTGCTTTCACACTGCCCGCATTAATACACGTCAAGCCAGCCCTTGGATCAAGTCGAGCCCCGTCCCTCATTAGACATTTCACACATTCACACGACCTGCGTCAACAAGCCTCAAGTCAGCCCTTAGATCAAGCCGGGCTCCGTCCCGCTTAACCACGCTTTAGGACATTTTTCGCCTTCCAATGAGCCACGTAAACACACCTCAGGTCTGTTCATGCCTTTCTCACCACAGCCGCGTAACCACACCTCAGGTTAGCAGCTCTCCGATCAATCTGGGTTTTTCTCATGTACATGCACCACAACACAATTCGTCATTTCATAAGTCACACTATTCAAATTCAAGACATAATCACCACATCAAAATTCGCCATTCAATACATTATACGAATCCAAATCACATCACAAGCCCATCAGACTAGCCCACAAATTCGGTACTCAAGTCGGCTTAATCAAACGTCAATTTTACCCACACATGCCACGACAATCCGGTCCTTTCACTCACCATAATAAGCCACGCAATCACCACAATTTAATTTTACAACCTACCACATAATCCATGTACTAATCATATTCTAACCAACTAATCCATTCCTTAACTTAGTTGCTAAACCAATGTTGCGCCACGCTTTCGCGTGTTAGAATAGAGGTATTTTTTTATACGAGCCTCTCACAAACTATACCTCACGTGACAACGGCATTTATTTGATCTAAATTTAAACTTGGAGTAGCCACTAGTCATTTATGGTAGGTTGACTAGAAACCTAATCGAGGTACGAGAGAAGTACCACGATCTTACGAACTAGAGATTCTGAATAAAGGACTTGGTTACCTTAACGATCTCAAATTTATACCATTAACGCCTTTTCGGTACCTAAGAACAATATGGCTTGTCTAACGTGTCACACGGATCCCTGAGGTCAACTCACTAACCTAATCATGGACAAATAATTAAGCACCCAAGAATTAATTGCACAAACAATTGCAAATCAATCCTAGCAACCCTAATTTGGCCACTAAAAATGAAAATCTAGTAAAACACCAAAACCTTAATGAAGCTCTAATAACTTGTTCATTTCATGGTGTATTTTTTTGGATTAGGATTTTATAGGGGTTTTACCCTTAAAGTTGGAATTTTCCACAAATGCCACTTAGGCATTTTGAAATTTTGAGTTTCACTTTTTATGACTAGCCATGATGATTTTGAATCATTCTGTGGATTTCCCAAATTTTTTATTTTTTTAAATGCCATTTGGGCACCTCCAAAAATTCAAATTTCACTTTTTATGACTGGCCACGATGATTTTGGACCTTTCTATGAATTTTAAAACTTTTTTACTTTTTTTTTTAAAATTTTTAAATTTTTTTGGGAAAACATTTTATACCGAGAATTGATTTTTTATGATTTTTTGGAAATTATTATGAATTTTCCAATTTTTCAATTTTTTTTATTGATTTTCCAAAATTTTCAAATTTTTTATTTGTATTTTTCTGAATTTTCTGAATTTTTATGAATTTTATGAAATTTTTGGATTTTTTCTGAATTTTTCTAAAATTCCCAAAATTTCTAATTTTCTAAAAAAATCTAAATATTTTTATGATTTTTTTAATTTTCTTCGATGTTTCAGATTTTTTTTATTTTCTGATTTTTCTAATTTTTATTTGATTTTGAATTTTTTATTTGCCGCCGGAGAATTGAACCGGATTGGATCGGTTCAGACCGGTTCGGCCAAGACTGAACCTGCCGGCATCGGCGCCGGTGCTGATTTTCTTCTCCGGTAGGCATGCCCAAAACGACGCCGTTATGAAGGATTTTCATTTTGGCATTTCACTAAACATACGGTGGGCACTACTTTGTATTTTGTATTCTCGAGGTCACTAGTTCGAGCCCGTTGCTGGCGACTCTCCGGCAACTATTTCGCCATTCTGTTTGCACCACCATCAAGTCCACTTGTTCTAGTGTCAATCTAGATTAACCAAATCCCCATCGGGCGTTCATTGGCCGGCTAAAATCCAGTCCAAAAACCCTAACCTTCACCGGGTAAACTTGCATTTTTTGAACCTAAATAAGTATCCTGCTCACCCTAGCCGTCTAAAATGATCCTAACGATTATCAAAACATCAAACAAGTGATCAAAGAAGACTGACTTGACTGGCCTAAGGCCACGGCGACACTCTGGCGACATCACCCAAGCTCCGCCGAGATGATTCACAAGGGAGGCCAACTCGGTTCATGCGTTTTTTATGCCCAAAATGCAATCAATCAACATGAAAAATGAGCAGAAATGAGTAATGAACATCGAGATGCCAAGATTTATTAATGAAATCACTCAAACATGCACATTGAAGCAAAAATCAAATTCTGGAAAATTTTAATAAAAACTGACCATGAACCGAATTTGCTTGCTTCGTTTAGTGATCAAATGAAATTGTCGAACCGTCCCGCACCCCGAGAGTCGTTCCTTGCCACATGATCTTTGCCCTGGTGGTCTTGGATTCACGGGAACAGGTCTGAATTGGGCGGACAAGGCTCGGTTTTTCAAGCCTTCGTGATCAGCCAATCGGCTGGAATAGTGAGGGGAAAATCACGGCCAAATTCCGATTCGCCAGTGCTCCACCATCCATGGCGGTGCCAGACATTAGGATGGGGACTCTCGACCCTTTCTCTCTAAATTTTTCTCTTTGATTTTGCCTATTTCGCTCTCCTCTTTCTCTCTGGATTTTTGTCGAACACCCTTTTTCTCTCTTGGTCAATTTTCTTCCATTTTTGTTGAATAATTTCGTGCTACAAAATTGTTGGAACCAACTTCCGATCTGTTACGGTGGTTAACTGGTGCCAGTTAGACATTTCCCAACTGGCAAATTTGATTAAAACATGGTAAATTGATCGAGAATCATCGGTGAAGTCGCGGGCCCGAGTTATTTTTCTAGGTTTAATGTGCATTTTGGCAAACTGGGTGAAGAAGAAAACTGTTCGGGTCGGGTCGGGTCAACCTATCTGATCCGGTAGTTTCGATTTTGATCAAAATTGCAAATTAAGCATGATTTTCACAGAATTTTTTCAAATTAAACACAAAATTGAATTTCTTATTATATTCCGAACCTAAATATGTAATTTTTCCCAATTTTTATTATAATTGTGCCCAAAATTTTCTCATTTTTAAATTCGGATTAATAGGGTTTTGTTCAATTTGATGTCCTAATGACCTGATTAGGCAAAATTGATGCCAAAATTAAATTACCCACGCCTGATTAACCCTAGAAATAATGGTCTCATATTTCAACAATTTCATATTGGGCACGATTCCCAATTTTGGTTCAAATTTCTTAATTTTCAATCAAGTTTTGGGGATTTTTTATTTTTATGCCGAATTGTGCAATTGGACCAACCATTATGCAATTCAAGGTCCCAAAATCAATTGTTGTGAAGACACTATAACTTAAAAATGTCTAAAAAAATTTAATTGCATTTTTGGTTCAATTCAAATTTAATTTTGCCCAATTTTGGGAAAAAATATATACCCGATTGAGATTTTTCAAAATTGATGATGCACTCATGAAATCAGATTTAAAATAAGATGAATGACTATTTTTATGGAATTTTCTGATTCCATTATCTATTTTTCTTAATTTTCTCGCTTATTTTGACCAAAAGAAATTAAGGAAAAAATGCTAAAAAATGATTAAAAAAATTATTTTTTTTTGGTTTAGAAATAGGTTTCTAGGCTTTGCCAAAATCCCTAGATCTAATTTTGAAATTTTTGAAATTATGACAAAAATGAGCTAAAAATTATGTGTCAATAGCTGCCCCTCTTTGAGATTGAGCTCGTTAGAGATTGACCTCAAAGATAAGATGATACCTGAATTTTTAGTCGACTCACTAAACAAAATGGAAATTTCACAACAATCGATTAGGGACTTTGCTTTTGAGATTCGTGATCTAATCCAAAAGTTCTCTTTTTGGAACACATTTTGAAAGATTCTTGATGATCAAGGGAAAGAAACTTACTTGTTTGTGAGAGTTTCTTTATTGCTTATCCAAGGGCATGAGATGATGATGGTGATAATCATGATGGTTATTCAAATTTCATGGTTTAAGGACGAATCCATAAACCATGAATACCTGAGGCTCCTCACCTAAGGATTTTAAATTTGCCTAGTGACTCCTCCTCAAATAGGACTTTAGAACTGCCTAGTGGCTCCCCACAAAATAGGACTTTGGAATTTGCCTAGTGACTCCTCGTCAAATAGGACTTTGGGATTTGCCTAGTAGTACCTCACCAATAATACTTTGAAATTGCATAGTAACTCCTCGTCAAATAGGACTTTGGAACTACCTAGTGGCTCTTTGCCAAATAGGACTTTGAAATTTGCTTAGTGACTCCTCGTCAAATAGGACTTTGGGATTGCCTAGTGACTCCTCGCTAAATAGGACTTTGGAATTTGTCTAGGGGCTTCTTGCCTGTAGGATTTTAATTTGCCTAGTGGTTCCTCAGCAGTAGTACTTGAATTTGCCTAGGGGCTCCTTACCTGTACGACTTTGAATTTTATGTAGTGGTTCCTCACCGGCAGAACTTTGAATTTTTCCTAGTAGTTCCTCACCGTAGGACTTAAATCTGCCCAGAGGCTCCTTGCTTGTAGGACTTGTGTAATATTTTTATGAAGTTACGGTTTGTGATTACTTATAGAGGGTCAATTCTCTGAAGCTACAAATTCATGATCATTCAGAAGAATTATAACGAGGCCATACTTTAGGCCTAAAAAGTCATCCAAAGCTACAGGTTGCGAACACTCAGAGGTTAGCTTCGAAGCTAAAACCTGCGAACACTTGGCAAGACTATAAAAAATCACCATATTCAAAGCTGTAAAATCGCAATCACTCATGATAATTATTACTTAGAGGCTACGAAGTGCAATTTGCTTTAGAATATCTATTTTGCCTAGTGGCTCCTCACCAAATAGACTTGAAATTTGCCTAGTGGCTTCTCGCCAAATAGGACTTGAATTTTGAAGACTTGCCATGTAATTCCTCATCCGTAGGATTTTGAAAATTGCCTAAAGGCTCATTACCAATGGGACTTGGATTTTGCCTAGTGGTTTTAGTAGGACCTTAGGAAGACTTCAATGAATGCCTTAACTGTGAGTTTTTGTGATTTTGAGGTTTAACTAACCTTGATATGGTTTTTAGTTGACCAAAAACTGTTTTGAAAAGTAGTCTTGAAATTAATCAAAATTGTTTGAAATGTGGTTTTTCTTTTAGCTTACCACAAACTATTTGGTTTGAAGTTTACCAAAAACATTTTTGAAATGTGGTTTTGAGTTTACCACAAACTACTTGGAAACTTGGTTTTAAGTTGACCAAAAACTTTTTTTGAAATGTGGTTTTGAGTTTTCCACAAACTAATTGAAAATTGATTTTAAGTTGACCAAAAACTTTTTGAAATGTGGTTTTGAGTTTACCATAAACTATTTGAAAACTTGATTTTAAGTTGATCAAAAACTTTTTGAAATGTGGTTTTGAGTTTACCACAAACTATTTGAAAACTTGGTTTTAAGTTGACCAAAAACTATTGAAAAGTAGTTTTGAAATTTGCATTCTTTGTATGCATTTCAGACAATCAAATTTCCTTTTCAAGGAATTATTTGAATAAAATGCTTGCAAACTTTTGAAGAAATTCTTGAAATGATCATTTGGAAGACACTATTAGAAAGTATTTATTTCGATCTATGAACTTGGTCTTTCCTTCATTTGATTAGAAGGGGACTGATCTGATATCCCTTAATTTTATCTCTCTTAACCAATCCTTAGGTGTTCGGAGATATTCACAATGTATACAATCCAATTGATCCGATAAGGTCTTTCAAAAGGTTGTAATGTTGGCTTAGTCAATGGCTATTCAAAGGATAGGCATTCTGAGGCCAAGAAAAGGATTTCATCATATTTGATTTCGGGTCTTCAAGTTAAGAATCTCGAGGATAAGATAAGACAATATTGCATACACTTCTTTGAGTGATGGCTTTTGTCATGAAATCATATTTTCACTCTCAACATCCCAATCTGAAGAGTCTTTGGGGAGAGATGGTAATGTTGGAATTGGGTAGGCTCAAAAGGCTCAACTGTTTTTGAATTCAGGGTTTTTGTGAAATTAGTGATCTTCTTGGCATCACCACCCTTTTCTTTGTCCACTTGGGATCTTTTCTTATTATGAACACAAGAGTCTCCTAAACTTTCATCAAGATCTTTTCAATCACTGATTTGTTGTGACTTTTGATTTTTCACAACTTTTGCTTTGCTTTTGACTTGACTTTTGTCATTCTTTCTTTTGAATGTTTTTCTTTCTTTTCTTTTGCTCATTTTTTTGGGCATTAGCCTTACTTTTACCAGACACACTACTTTTTCATGCCCCAGACTCCTTTGTCCTTGATCTTTTTGCATTCTAAGAACTCTGTGTTCTGCCCTTTTGTTTCTATTTATTAAAGTAGATCATGTAACGACCCGGTCCGATGAGGGCGGGGAGTCGTCACCGGGGTTCGAGAGCCTGGACAAGGAGCGGCTCCCGGTAGGCTTCTAGGATGGCAAGGGGGCATGTCTTTGTCCCACATCTCTTAGGGGGGAGTCCTGGGGTTGCTTATAAGACTTGGCTCCTAACCCTTGTGTAACGCGTTTTAAAACCGTGAGGACTTAGTGTCCAAAGCGGACAATATTACACAAGGAGTGGCGCAGCGGAAGCGTGGTGGGGCCGAGGTCCTTACAAATGGTATCATAGCCGACTCTCGACCGCATGTGGGGCCACAGCGAGGATGCTGTGCTTGAAGGATGGGAGAATGTAACGACCCGATCCAATGAGGGCGGGGAGTGGTCGCCGGGGTTCGAGAGCCTGGACAAGGAGCGGCTCCCGGCAGGCTTCTAGGATGGCAAGGGGGGCATGTCTTTGTCCCACATCGCTTAGGGGGGAGTCATGGGGTTGCTTATAAGGCTTGGCCCCTAACCCTTGTGTAACGCATTTTAAAACCGTGAGGACTTAGTGTCCAAAGCGGACAATATTACACAAGGAGTGGCTCAGCGGAAGCGTGGTGGGGCCGAGGTCCTTACAGATCATATGCTCATGCTCTAGTGCGAAGAGATGATCACTAACTTGGGGTTTTGAAATGAATATTCATGCTCAATTGGGCTTTGCCAAAGGTAATGTGTTTGGCGATAAGAAATGAAACGCACTTCTTCCTTTTGGGATGTCGTGAGCTTCCATACAAATTCACACGAAGTTTTCACATAAAGATTAATGCAACTGTATGCAATAAAATCTTTCTTGGTCTTATTCTCCATGGTTGTCAACCTACAAACCTTCTGATTTGCCCCAATGTGGGGTACTTCTTAACAGGGTTATTTTGGAAAAACTTTTCCACTATTTTGGCTCAAATTTGGTTTGCAAGGGATAAGCATATGTTTGGGATAGTGAAATGATTGCCTTTCATCATTTCAATCCATGTAATCATTGTGAATATCCCCCATTTCCTTCAGATAAGTTTTTCTTACTCACTTCAACACTTTAACTTTGAGTGTATAGAGGACGTATTTGGATATGACTTACCTTTCATCATTTGAAGGTCTTCCCATTTGATTTGGTCCAAACATTTTCTATGAAATTTTTCAAAATCTTTTGTCAAATTATCCCTTTTAGGGAATTTTGATGCTTTTTGTATTTTTAAAGAAATCGTGTTTCAAAATCTTTTGTTTAAAGCACGTTTGAGGTAATTTTTGAAACAATCTTTTGTGTTAATTCGCTTGGGGAAAAGAAGTTTCATATTTCCAGAAAATTAACCTCTTCAAGACCCAAATTTACGAGTTAGGGATACTTACCTGATTGGCTTGTCAATATCCCTCTTGATTGTTTTGATTTGATTTTTCAAGAAAAATTATCTTTTCAAACTTTTGCATTAATTTGCTCCATTGGGAATTAGAAAATGAAATGTTTGAGCTCAAATTCATGGGTTAGGAATACTTACCTGATCGGTTTGCTGAGATCCCTGCAAAAGTTAAAGCACAATATCAAAATAGGATCTTGTTTTGTTTATTTCAATTTGAAATGATACAACCAACCTCTTGATTGTTCTGATTTGAATATCTGCGAAGGATTGTTTCTTCGATCTCTTGTTTTGATTTCTCCCACTTGGGAGCGATTGAATTTCTTTTCATAAGAATGAACTTTTTAGGGCTCGAATTCATGAGTTAGGGATACTTACGTGATCAATTTGATGAGATCCCTATAAAATTAAAACCTAGTGTTAACACTGGTTCAAGCATTATTCATTTATGATTGAAACGAGACAACCAACCTCTTGTTCGTCTTGTCTTGATCATTCATGAAAGATTATCTCTTTTGATCTCTTCTCCCAGTTTCCCTAGGGATGATAAAAGGGAAAAGTACATTAGAAAGTAACATTGAGAAAAATGAATTTGAGAATGACACTTTCCTTTTTGTTTTCCAACTCCATTGAAAGATTTCAGAAGTCATGAATTATCTCAGATTTCCTTTTGTCATATCTTGCAAAATGAATGAACATGTTCTATAGAATGGATGATATGCATGATATGCACATGTTATAAGGGTACCAATCTTGTTTTTGAAATGCTCAACTTCATTTCATGAGTAGGACGTCTTGACAGCATATGGAATGAATTTGATGCATGAGGTTCTATGAAAAACCATTTTGAAAAATTATTTTGAAATCAGTTTTGAAAGGACCAAGAGGATAGAGCTAGTCCTCATATCCTTGGATATCATTGCTCTCAAAATCGTTTTCACATTAGGAGTCATATAGAAACCCAAAGCCTCACGAGTGAGAACAATATTCATCATCATTTTGGTTTTGTTTCCATATGTCCTTAACAAAATGTCAAACACTTTTATTGAATTGAAAAGCATGATCACAACTATACTAACAAGAACGAAAATTGCAACTAAGCCGAAATTGCAAACAACATCAATACGAAGCAGAAAAATTGTAAAAGCAACAATAAGGAAAGGGTTCAAGAGAATCTTCCTACTCCAGTGCGCAGGTGTCTTCGTCTTCAGTTATAACGACATTGATAATGTCCTCTTCAAATAAACCCAGCAAAATAAACTCAGCTTTTATGTGTAAATTTTCTTCTGAAAGCAGTTTGGGAGGCCTAGGAAAGTTTTCTCTGATATGAATATGATGATAGGGTAACTCTCTAGCCTTACCCTTCCACATCGATGGGTTAATGGTTCGATCACCTCGGCTTCCACGGCCTTCATGATTCTTTTGACCTTGGCCTCTGCCTCTATGGTGATTACTAGTGACTTCATATCCCACCCCATACTTTTTCTTTATGCCAGATGGGATAATAGGTTTTTCAATTCCTTGCGCTTTTGTCCCAAGTCCGCCATCAAGGTTAAATCCATATTGGTATAATACTTTTCCAAACATAATAGACGATGCCGAAAGTTTCGGAGACTTCATGACACTACTAGCGGGAATTTGTATTATAGAAATCATCTCAAAGGAATGATAACTGGGCTCTTCTTTTATCTCAAGCTCGACATAAGGTATGGTACTTTCCCTATAAGTGGTGAAGTCTGTCTCCCCATGCACGATAATCATTTTACCATTAATATCAAATCTAACTTTTTGATGAAGACTAGAAGGAATGGCACCAGCCATATGAATCCAAGGCTTCCCTAATAGTAGGTTGAAAGTCCTTGGAATGTCTACCGCTTGAAAGTCGATCAGGAAAGGCACATGGCCTATATTTACTTCTAGCTTGATGTCACCAATAACATCTTTCTTCATCCTATCGAACGAACGTACAGTCACCTTTGAAGGCTTGACGAACTCTTCATTAATTCCTAGACGATGCAGCATGCTTAATGGACACAAATTAAGCGCGGAGCCATTATCAATCAGCATGCGAGATACTTCCTTGTCTCGACATTTGATGGCAATATATAAGGCCTTGTTATGTGAATGGCCATCCATTGGAAAATCTTCGTAAAAAAAAAGCTATCTGATCTTTCAAAAGAATAGCTCCAACGAAATCTTCTAGTTAGACTTGGTTGATCGTTTCGGGAACATGTACCTCATTAAGAAGCTTTATAAGCACCATTTTGTGGCTTTCAGAGGTTTTGAAAAAATCCAGTAATGAAATTTGTGCTGGCATCTTCCTCAATTGCTCAATTACCTCATATTTACTTGTCTTCATGACTGACAACAATTGCTTGACATCTTCTTCAGTTACTCCTTTCTTTTCATGCTCACCTTCTTTTGGGACATAACATCTTCCTGATCTAGTTATTGCATCAACTTCTTTAAGCGTGTAGTCTCACGGTACACATCTAGTATCAAATTTCTCCTTCGGAGGCAGAGCGATGATCACAGGCTAAACCTCTTTCTCTTCGATCTTTAGTTGACCAATTGGAAGCTCAATAGTAATTGGTTCAACATGATCCTTCTCTTCCTCAAGCCTATCCACTTCATCAAGATTAATCAATAGTGGTGTCATCATGGATACCTTGCTTTTGTCAGCTTCGATAGTATCCATTCTACCCCAACTGTTAGGTACGATATTTTCATCTTTGGACGCCCATGAAGGTGGTGTGTATTTGACACAGTAGTTATACCGACCACTGTCTTGTCCCAAATAATCCACAATTTCACATTGTTTTCGTGCTTTGCAAAGAAATCATTTATCTCCTTGGCGAGCCTTTTTCTTTGTGTTTTCGTCTTGATCTTCTTTCTCTTTAAGACTTAATTCGTTAATTGGGATCTCATCTATGCCTCCCCATCCATCAGGCACAATAGTTTCGTTTTTAAAAGCCCAAGGTGGAGGTGTGTACTTAAAACAGAAGTTGTATTTTCCGCTGTCTTGATCAAGGAGGTCTACAGTGTCACCTTGCTCAAGTAATATTTGGGTAAATCGCCTTTCACCTTGCAAGATCCTTTCTTTTTGCTCTTTAAATTGATCCTCTTCATTACCGGATGGAGTTTCATTTTGTCTGTTGAGCTCATCGTCCATACCACCCCAACCATCAGGGAGAATTACTTCACTTTTAAAAGCCCACTATGGTAGAGTATACTTTACTTGGAAGTTGTATTTGCCAGAATCTTCTCACAAGTTGTTTATAATTTCCCATTTTAAGAATGCTTCATAACGAAAGCAAGCATCTCCTTGTCGAGCAATCTTTGATTTGGCCTCATATTCATCTTCATGATCGGGTCTTATTATTTCTCCTTTTGTAAGGATCATATGTCATGCCCCGAACCCCCGCCGAGCCCGCGACATCCCGTGGTTGGTCGAATGATGCGATGTCCCAGGTTATCGCCGACCTCAAATCACCATCAGAGATTTTTATCGTTAGCGGAAACCATAAATCACCCGGACAATATAAACAGGGGAAATCATTCAGGGAGAATCAACATATTCCTTTTTCATTTCAAACTTATACCATACTATTCATAATTTACAACCGCCACGATATACAACCATAATACACATGTGCACACCGTACTAAAAACCATCGAAAACAAAAAGGATCGATGACCTGGCAGACACGCAAACAAATTTTATGTCACGCCCCGACCTCCACGGTACGCAACAACCCGTTCGGTGGTCGATATAGTGGTACGACGTCCCAGGATGCGTCGTAATCGATCCGTTACCCAAAGTAGAACATAAGGCACAAGCAGAAGCAAAAATTTAAAACAAAACACCCTGACAAAATAAATGTGAGAACCAGGGAAGTAACACAAAGAGATCTGAGGCAACGTACACATCCATAATCAAAAACCACCGGAAACATTCTTACATCGTTTTCAAGGAGAACAACATTTGAAAAGAGATGCAGTCGAGAGAGGGATAACAGTCAACGACAGAGGGTCCTAAATCCAAAAAGTGCCTACCCTCGCAAAAAGAAAACCAAACCTAGTCTAGGGCACCCAATCGGGATCTGAGCCATCGGACGCGGATGAACTGTCGGGTATTTCTGAATCCTCGCTAGGAGTCTCCTCCTCGGTATCCATCGGCTCGCCTTCGTCGACCTCCATTGGCTCCACCACGGGGTCCTCCACAATTGGCTCGTGATCCACACCTCCTAACTCCTCGTCTTCGGCAGGCTCGTACCAGGCAAAAGGACCTATCGTCTACTCCTCATCCATCTCGAAATCCACGATCTCACCATTCGGGCACTGCGGGTTAAGCTGGCCCTCTATGGTGAACGGGACATCCATCGTGCGAAGAGGTCCAAACTCGTCTCCAAAACGGTCTCGGAAACACCAAGCTACATACTCATGAACCTGAGGATGTGTCGTACCCACGTCTACACTAATCGCAGAGTAATGCCTCAAATACACCTCCCCATTCCCCACCGAATGTGCAGTCATGATATGCTCGTAATCTAGGGGAATCCCAAAACGTACCGGGACAGGTGGATTCGTCATGGACGCGGGTCTGAAAGGTTGGGTTATAAAAACCGTGAGACACATCTCAGTGAGTGCAAACTCCTAAACCTAAATTAGGCTAACATGCATCTCCTGACGGGAAAAATAAACAACACGCATATATAAAAGTGACTTAGGCCAGTAGGCCCAAATCGGCATTTCGATGACCCTGCAGGTTAGAAAATCCCATAATATCACATTTCACGAGTAGCACTCTCGATCATGCGTACGTCACACATATGCTCAAAAACCTTTAGTGACAGTTCCGAGTATAGATCACCGAGTCACACAGTTTCGCACACGAACCTATGCATTCATATGCATGCAACTGCCACAATCTTGCCATGCTCACTTTTTACTTCATACAGCATTCCAGCATAAGACTTCGTTCGTGTTCCGATTATAAAATGGAATCCGCTCGGGCACGTCCCATACCATGCCCTGCAGATTTCATTGCATAACCAGGCACTATGCATCACACGTGATTGCTCATTTAGTTAATTTGACTCGAAGGCCCGATCCGAAGACCACGATCCGAAGACCACGACCCGAAGGCCCGACCCGAAGGCCCGATCCGAAGACCAATCACAACACTTCATGGCCAGCGTAAAGACGCTTTCAGGCCCAGTGTCTCTAGCCCGCATAAACGCATCAGGCGCAACACCGATCTCCTTACGAACCAGAGCCCATGTAGAGTATCGGGATGGTCGTCTTCTGGACGCACCGAGCATCGTCCTGCTCCAAAGTGCATGAGAACGGCACAACCCGAAGGCCACGACCCGAAGGCCTTAGGTGATCACATAGCACACTGCCAATTGTTATCTGAGCCCGGCGTGGAACGCATCAGGCAATTAGGTGATCACATGTCCATAGCATACACGCATTCTCGCACAATTTCCATAAGCCTCATACCCGGCATGCATAATGCGTGGCCATGCAATTCGCACACGAATGTTGGTGCTATGTACCTTAGCATGATGTCCTACACAATTCAATGCCCCAATTTCATGTTCAACAATTCACACATTATGCTTATTTAGCCCAATTAACTTCACGAGGCATCACATGCGAAAATTGGCATATACGACGAATCCGGGCATCATGAGATACATTGACAAATCACCAATCACAGTTCACAATATTCGGTCAAACGAGCACACGACATGGTAGACTCGATACTTCGTCATTGATGAACCGACATACAACTCAATCATTCCGGCCATCCCGGCAATCCAATCATCTCGATCCTCAATCTATCATGCAATTGGTCCTCAAAACCCATTGTGGACAGTAGCTAAACCTTATTGTCCCGACCCCTAATCCACTTCGAATTTCAGTTTTGTCACATGTCAATAGATTCCCGAGGTCCACTAATGACGTATAAATTCATATAAGTCCTAACCGACGCTAATCGAATACTAAACACATCCTAAGCCCGTTTAAAATGCATAATAGTCCTAATAAGGGTTTAGAGGTTTTCACCCACCTAAATCCAAGCTCGGGCGACGGGGAATGGCGGCCGATCACCGGTGGACGGTGAAACCGGCGGCACAAGTCCCAATGGTGCGAGGGCGAGTGGTGGCCGGCGGTTCGGCGACTCTCAGCAACTACGGCGGCGCCCCACGGCCGGTGCGGCTGCTGTTCACGGCGAGGGGGAACCACACGAGTGGCTGAGTGGCTCCGGACGGTTGCTGCTCAGGCGATTAAGGCGAATAGTGAGCAGTCCGACGGAGGCACGGCGGTCGGCTGTCTAGGCGGCGGACGGCGATGGCGCGGCTGCTCTGGTGAGGGAGAGCGGAACAGTGAGTGGCGGAGCGAAATAGGGAGAGACGGCGAAGGCTGGTGGCGGTGGACAGGCACAGCGGCGGCGGCGAACGGCGGACGGCAGTCCCGGCGGTGGTTCACCCTTGCATGCAGCCGCGGCTGGGGAAAGAGAGAGGCGGCGGCGACGGTGGCGTGGCTGATCCGGCAACCACTCCACTGCATGCAACCGGAAGAGGGAGAGAGAGAAAGAGACGGAGGCTGGAGTGGGGCAGTAGCAACGGTGGCCACGGCGGACGGCGACCGGCGGTGCTTCTCGGCGAGCGGCGGACGAACAACCTACTTCCCTTGGCTGACCGGCGTCCAATTCGCTTGCATGCAACCGGAGAAGAGAGGAAATGAAGGGGAAACGGTGAAGGGGCGACGATGGCGCACGGCGGCGGCCTTGGCGGTGCGGCGTCGGGCTCGGCGGAGGCGTGGCCAAGCTGGCCTCGGCGTGAGACCTTGGCTGATCGCGAACAGCAAGGGAGAAGGGAGGAGAGGGTCGGCCGGCTGGCGGTGAGGCGAGGATGGGTGGTGGCTTCACCGCAGCGGTGCCGGTTGGTAGCGGTTCTGGCGGGCGGCGAGCGGCGGCGTGAGGCCGAGAGAGGGAGAGAGCTTGCGGGAGAGGAGAGGGAGATGGAGGGTGGCCGGCGTGAGGGAGAGTGAGAGAGAGAGATAGAGAGTGAGTGAGAGAGAAATGGATGAAGTGATGTGTGTGATCATGGGTTTGCATGGGGGAGAGGAAGAGGTAGAGTGTGGGTTGTGTTTCAATCATGACATGCATGGGGAAGGAGGGTGTTGACAAGTGTCACACCCCCTCAAGAATTCAAAATTTTCGGAATTCCAAAGGGCATGGGGGTAAAACCGACAATAAGTTCCGGTACCAGGTCGAATCGTAAATTTTTCGACCGTACAAGTCCTATATATAAATGGCCCGCTTAATTTGACGTCGTCCTCGTAAAAACTATCCCGAGATTCACGAAAATCGTTCTCGATGTCTGGATTAAATTCCACGATCGAATCTTTGAATTTCCAATTTCTAAATCTCTCACTGACGGGCGGCCGTTTAGGACTCAAACGTACCGATCTCGGATTGTTCGAATCGCGGCGAGCTCGAGAGAGGAAACGAGAGGAATTATCACTAGTTCCGATGACACAATTGTCCGGTTCGGATGATCGGTTTACACTGGCCCAAAATACTCCCTCGTCATTCTCCTAAGTCAGGCTTGACTCGCGACCGGGTCCTTGGTCCACGTATCTATTCCTAGTTGGCCATTCCCATTTGGTTAGTATCCCGGGAGTGATCAGCTCTGGGCGAGACTTACGAAAATGAAATATTGAATAATACTCATTTTATTCATTCCAGAGATTGAGTCGAATTTCGGGATGTTACAATTCTTCCCCCCTTACAAAAATTTCGTCCTCGAAATTTAAAACCCACATTAACCTACTCGAATAACTGGGGGTTTTGACGTCACATGGCCTCTTCACTTTCCCAAGTAGCGCCTTCCGTTCCATGATGCTCCCAAACTACCTTGACCATCGGAATCGTCTTATTCCTTAGCACTCGATCCTTTCTGTCCTCGATTCTGACCGGCTTCTCCACGTATGTCACTCTGTCGTCCACGTCCACTTCCTCATATCTCAAACACATGAGTCGGGTCCGGTTCATACTTCCTTAGCATCGACACGTGGAAAACA
Organism: Syzygium aqueum; assembly: GCA_031216185.1. Classification (NCBI taxonomy): domain Eukaryota; kingdom Viridiplantae; phylum Streptophyta; class Magnoliopsida; order Myrtales; family Myrtaceae; genus Syzygium; species Syzygium aqueum. The sequence continues at coordinate 19,888,855 of CM062233.1, forward strand.
TTGTGCACCTGGGATAGGTTGGGAGGCAAGGCTAGTCGGTATGCCATATCTCCAATCTTTTCTAGGATCTCAAATGGTCCGACATACCTTAGGCTAAGCTTGCCTTTCTTGCCGAATCGGGATAGTCCTTTCATTGGCGACACCTTGAGAAATACATGATCTCTTACTTGAAACTCCAAGGGTCGTCGTCTCTTGTCGGCGTAACTCTTTTGGCGACTCTGAGTAGTCCTTAGTCTATCCCGGATAACCTCTACTACTTCTACCGTTTGCTGAACAAGCTCCGGTCCCGTGATACTTCGCTCACCAACTTCATCCCAACACAGTGGCGTCCTACAGGCTCTACCATACAAAGCTTCAAAAGGCACCATATGTATACTCTGCTAAAAGCTGTTATTATAGGCAAATTCCACCAAATGCAATTACTCTTCCCACTTGCCTTGGAAATCTAGAACACATGCTCTCAGCACATCCTCTAGGGTTTGAATCGTCCTTTCCAACTGGCCGTCTGTTTGTGGATGATAGGCCGTACTGTATTGTAACCTCGTTCCTAAGACCGTTTGCAGACTTTTCCAAAAGCTGGCCGTAAATCTTGGATCACGATCCGAAGTGATTGTCATTGGTACTCCATGAAGACGTACTATTTGTCGTACATACAACTCCGCATACTTTTCTAATTCCAAATCCTTTCGTACTGCTAGGAAGTGTGCGGACTTAGTCAAACGATCCACTATGACCCAAATCGAGTCGTGTCCTCTTTGGCTTCGCGGTAAACCTCTTTGGCTTCGTGTCCTCTATAACCCATTGTAATATGCTCCCACTTCCACTCGGGAATTTCTAAAGGCCGTAATAATCCGCCTAGCTTGCAGTGCTGTGCCTTCACTTGCTGGCACGTCAGACACTTGGCCACATGCTTAGCCACATCCTTTTTCAGGCCATTCCACCAATAATGTTGACGTAGATTCTGGTACATCTTCGTACTACCCAGGTGGATACTATACTGACTCCGATGAGCTTCACTCAGAATTTCCTCCTTAAGACCTTCATCATCCGGGACGCAAAGTCGGCCACGATACTTTAAAATCCCATCCGCGGACACTTGGAAATCGGGCTTTCTCTTTGCCGCGTCCATTTCCACAATCTTCTGAATCTCGAGGTCCGAAGGTTGAAGTTCCTTGATCTTAACCTGAACCTCTGGTTCGATTCTTAATGTTGCGAACAAGCTAGACACTCGGCTTACTTCGAACTTAAACTCTGAATCTCTCAGCTTTTCCAATAACGTCCACTCCTTAACCAATAAATGAGCCATGCTCGACTTGCGACTTAAAGCATCTGCTACCCGGTTTGCCTTACCCGGATGATACAGGATGTCGCAGTCATAGTCCTTCAACAATTCCATCCATCAACGCTGCCTCATGTTTAACTCCTTCTGCGAGAACAGATACTTGAGGCTTTGGTGATCCATGAAAATCTGAAACTTCTCCCCGCACAGATAATGTCTCCAAATCTTAAGTGCGAAAATAATCGCTGCCAGTTCTAAATCATGTGTCGGGTAGTTCATCTCATGAGGCCTTAACTGGCGCGACGCATACGCTACCACCTTCCCATGTTGCATGAGCACACATCCGAGTCCTCTTAGGGAAGCATCACTGTAAATTTCAAATCCTCCTAGTCCGGACGGAATGGTCAAAACTGGAGCGGTCGTCAATTTACGCTTCAACTCTTGGAAACTCCTTTCACACTTGGCATCCCAGACATACTTCGTCTCCTTCTTTAGCAATTTAGTCAAGGGCATAGCTATCGACGAAAATCCTTCCACGAATCGTCTGTAATAGCCAGCCAAACCAAGAAAACTCCTTATCTTTGTTACGGACGTAGGCCTGGGCCACTTCGTTACTACTTCTACTTTAGTCGGGTCTACGGAAATCCCATCTCCAGAGATGATGTGCCCAAGAAATCCTACTTGGCTAAGCCAAAACTCGCATTTGCTGAACTTGGCGTACAATGCGTGTTCTCTTAGGGTCCGTAGTACCTTCGTCAAGTGTTCCTCATCCTCCTGGGGACTCTTCGAATAAACCAAGATATCATCGATGAACACTATGACAAACTGATCCAAAAACTCTCTAAACACCCTGTTCATCAAATCCATGAAAGCAGCTGGGGCATTTGTTAATCCAAAAGGCATCACTGTGAACTCATAATGCTCATACCTCGTCCTAAAGGCAGTCTTAGGAATATCCTTCTTTCTGATCCTCAACTGATGGTAACCTGTCCTCAAGTCTATTTTGGAGAACACCGAACCGAGGCTCCTTGCAATTGATCGAACAAGTCATCGATCCTAGGGAGAGGGTACTTATTCTTCACTGTTACTTGGTTCAACTGCCGATAATCTATACATAGCCTTAAAGTTCCATCCTTCTTTTTCACAAACAGGACTGACGCTCCCCATGGAGACGCACTAGGGCGGATGAAACCCTTGTCCAACAATTCCTGCATCTGGACCTTCAACTCTTTTAGTTCGGATAGGGACATTCGATACGGGGCCTTCGATATCGGTTCAGTCCCGAGTGCCAATTCAATAACGAACTCCACTTCTCGGTCAGGTGGTAAACCCGGTAATTCCTGAGGAAAGACTTCGGGGAAGTTGCACACAACTGGTATATCATCCAACTTAGGTTCCACTAAGGTCGGGTCCACAACATTGACCAGATAACCTTCACACCCATCATCCAGCAACTTGCTCACTTCCAACGAAGATATCCACGGGGTCAAGGTTCCTCCTCGATTTCCCTGGAATTCAAAACTAGGACGTCCATCCGGACTAAATCGGATAGTCCTATTGCTACAATCCAAGACAGCCTTCTGTCGGACTAACCAGTCCATCCCTATAATCACATCGAAATCGAACATGGCCAACACTGCCAAGTCGATACTCTCTTCCCTACCCCCAATATTTACCTTACAACTAGGGCATCCAAAGGAAACTAGCACCCTATCATTCATTGGCGTCGTCACACAAAGCGCAATCTCTAACAACACCGGTTCTAAGCCAATCAACTTAACGAACTGCTTTGAAATAAATGAGTGGGTTGCCCCTGAATCAAACAGTGCATAAGCGGCATGATCACACAAGGAAATCGTACCTGTGACTACGCCCGGCGCATTCTCCGCTTCTCCACGCGCCACAACATACATTCTTCCTTGGACGGGCGGTTGTCCCTGATTAGCCAGTGGGGGATTCCCGGCTTAGTTTCCTGCTCGGGGCTGATGCTGCTGGGGTGCCATATGCGGTCCCGAGGGACGCGTCTGTGGACAGGTGCGAATCTGATGCTCAGTGCTCCCACACCTAAAGCACGGTCCAAACCTCCCTGTCGGAACACCTGGCTTCCCAATGTTCCGTCTGGCAGGAGGGGCAAATCGCCGATTGCCAGTCATAGGCTTCTTCCCCAAACGACGGTTATCCCTACCCCGAACAAACCGCGATCCAGAAGCGGCTATCCTTTCCTGCTAATCTCGCTCTATTATCTGGGCTCTCCTAAACATTTCTCCATACTCCTTGATATCATGCAACAGAATCTGGCTCCGAAGATCCGGCTTCAGTCCATCTCGAAACCTTCGAGCCTTATCCCTCGGACTCGCGACCATAGTCGGTGTGAACTTCGCCAGCCTTGTAAACTTCACTTCATACTGGTCCACAGTCATCTGGCCTTGGCGCAACCTCATGAATTCCGTCAGCTTCTTCTCCTGGGCATTCTCCGATAAATACTTCTCGTAAAAGTTCTCCACAAACACCGTCCAAGTCGGGGCCGTTCCTTTAGGAAACACTCCTCCCTCGGTAGCACTCCACCAGTCATTGGCACCGTCCTGAAGCTGATACACTGCCAAGGTCACCTTTTCCACATCACTGCATCCTAACACCTTAAAGGTCTTTTCTAGTTCTTCTACCCATCTGGGTGTGGCCTCGGGGTCACCACGACCATTAAACTATGGCGGTTTCATCCTCAAGAATTGCTCTACCAACCGGGGCATCTACCTAGCCCCAGCTGGGTGATCCTGCCCCTGCCGGGCATGATTTCCCCTATTTCCAGCAATAGCTGCCGCCTCAGCAGCCTGGGCATGGGCTGCGGCTCTCTCCTGCGCCTGCAGTCCGAAGATGTGTCCTATTTCACGAAGGGTCTCCATGACCTCATCAAACCTAGGGTCCCTAGCCTCGCGGGTACTCTCACTAGGTTGAGCTTGGGACTCCTTTCCTCTTCTCTTACTCATCTCGACAACTCGAATGGCTCAACTTCCTGTTATAATTCCATTAAGGAATTAGAGATTTAAATCAATCTATCCAGTCTAAGTCCTAGGCAGGTCTCAAAACAACAACCAAACAACCAGCATGCGGCTTAACAGGAATTAATCAATACATCACCCAAGGGGTTCACATACTCACCTCAGGTCCTGCCGCACCTGCACATCATGGGTCATTATAATAATATATGCCAAGTCATCACACAATGTCAGGAGATACATGTAGCACACGTGGTTAACCTAACTGGCTACCCATGGTCTCATCGCTCCTTATCACTCCAGGCTTCAACCTAATCGGATCGAGCTGACCTTGCTCTAATACCAATTCAGCGAGGGGGTTGTCATGCCCCAACCTCCACGGTACGCAACAACCCGTTCGGTGGTCGATATAGTGGTACGACGTCCCAGGATGCGTCGTAATCGACCCGTTACCCAAAGCAGAACATAAGGCACAAGCGAAAGCAAAAATTTAAAACAAAACACCCTGACAAAATAAATGTGAGAACCAGGGAAGTAACACAAAGAGATCTGAGGCAATGTACACATCCATAATCAAAAACCACCGGAAACATTCTTACATTGTTTTCAAGGAGAACAACATTTGAAAAGAGATGCAGTCGAGAGAGGGACAACAGTCAACGGCAGAGGGTCTTAAATCCAAAAAGTGCCTACCCTCGCAAAAAGAAAACCAAACCTAGTCTAGGGCACCCAATCGGGATCTGAGCCATCGGACGCGGATGAACTGTCGGGTATTTCTGAATCCTCGCTAGGAGTCTCCTCCTCGGACTCCTCGGTATCCATCGGCTCGGCTTCGTCGACCTCCATTGGCTCCACCACGGGGTCCTCCACAACTGGCTCGTGATTCACACCTCCTAACTCCTCGCCTTCGGCAGGCTCGTACCAGGCAAAAGGACCTATCGTCTCCTCCTCGTCCATCTCGAAAACCACGATCTCACCATTCGGGCACTGCGGGTCAAGCTGGCCCTCTATGGTAAACGGGACATCCATCATGCGAAGGGGTCCAAACTCGTCTCCAAAACGGTCTCGGAAACACCAAGCTACATACTCATGAATCTGAGGATGTGTCGTACCCACGTCTACACTAATCGCAGAGTAATGCCTCAAATACACCTCCCCATTCCCCACCGGATGTGCAGTCATGATATGCTCGTAATCTAGGGGAATCCCAAAACGTACCGGGACAGGTGGATCCGTCATGGACGCGGGTCTGAAAGGTTGGGTTATAAAAACCGTGAGACACATCTCAGTGAGTGCAAACTCCTAAACCTAAATTAGGCTAACATGCATCTCCTGACGGGAAAAACAAACAACACGCATATATAAAAGTGACTTAGGCCCGTAGGCCCAAATCGGCATTTCGATGACCCTGCAGGTTAGAAAATCCCATAATATCACATTTCACGGGTAGCACTCTCGATCATGCGTACGTCAGACGTATGCTCAAAAACCTTTAGTGACAGTTTCGAGTATAGATCACCGAGTCACACAGTTTCGCACACGAACCCATGCATTCATATGCATGCAACTGCCACAATCTTACCATGCTCACTTTTTACTTCATACAGCATTCCAGCATAAGACTTCGTTCGTGTTCCGATTATAAAATGGAATCCGCTAGGGCACGTCCCATACCATGCCCTGCAGATTTTATTGCATAACCAGGCACTATGCATCACACGTGATTGCTCATTTAGTTAATTCGACCCGAAGGCCCGATCCGAAGACCACGATCCGAAGACCACGACCCGAAGGCCCGATCCGAAGACCAATCACAACACTTCATGTGTCGCCAATGAAAGGACTTTCCCGATTCGGCAAGAAAGGAAAGCTTAGCCCAAGGTATGTCGGGCCATTTGAGATCCTAGAGAAGATTGGGGATATGGCATACCGACTAGCCTTGCCTCCCAACCTATCTCAGGTGCACAACGTTTTCCACGTGTCGATGCTAAGGAAGTATGAACCGGACCCGACTCATGTCCTAAGATACGAAGAAGTGGACGTGGACGACAGAGTGACATACGTGGAGAAGCCGGTCAGAATCGAGGACAGGAAGGACCGAGTGCTAAGGAACAAGACGATCCCGATGGTCAAGGTAGTTTGGGAGCATCATGGAACAGAAAGTGCTACTTGGGAAAGTGAAGAGGCCATGCGACGTCAATACCCCCAGTTGTTCGAGTAAGCTAATGTGGGTTTTAAATTTCGAGGACGAAATTTTTGTAAGGGGGGAAGAATTGTAACATCCCGAAATTCGACTCAGTCTCTGGAATGAATAAAACGAGTCTTATTCGATATTCCATTTCCGTAAGTCTCGCCCGGAGCCGATCACTCTCGGGATACTGACCAAATGGGAATGGCCAACTGGGATTAGATACGTGGACCAAGGACCGATCGCGAATTAAGCCGATTTAAAAGAATGACGAGGAAATATTTTGGGCCAGTATGGACCGGTCTTCGGAACTCGAGCCGGATGATCGCGTTCTCGGAACTAGCGATAATTCCTTCCGTCCCTTGACAATCGAGCTCGTCGCGACTCGGACAACCGAGGTCGATACGCGTAAAATCCTAACCGGCCACCCGTTAGTGAGAGAATTAGAAAATGGGAAATTAGCGAATTCGATCGTGAAATTTAATCCGGACATCGGGAACGATTTTTCGTGAATCTCGGGATAGTTTCTATGAGGACGACGTCAAATTAAGCTGGCCACGTGTATATAGGTCTAGTAGGGTCGAATTTTGGCGAACCGACTCGGTACCGGAAATTTAGGACCGTTTTGCCCCCGTGACCTTTGGAATTCCGAAAATTGCTTTCTTGTGGGGAAGTGACACTTGTCACTCTCCCCCTTCCCCATGCATGGCATCACATCACCACTCTCTCACTCCACCTCTTCACCTCCCCCATGCATGCAATGATTTCCCCAAAAACCCTTCAACTCCCTCTCTTTCTCTCTTAGTCTCTCACTTCCCACTCTTCTCTCCCTCTCACCCGGCTCACTCTCTCTCTCACGCCCTCTCTCCCTCACCGGCGACCTCTCTCTCTTCCTCCCGCTCGGCCTCACGCCACCGCCAACCGCCGCTGAAGCCACCGCCCGCCGGTGCTGCCGCCGTGCAGCCGCCGCGTCCCTCTCGCCTCACCGCCATCCAACCGACCATCCCCCTCTTTCTCTCCTTCCCTCTCTCACTGTCCTGACCGGCCGAGATCAGCTCAGCCCGTCGCCGCCCCGCCGGAGCCGCCGCCAGCCGCTGCACGCCGCTGTGCACCGCCGCTCCCCTTGCCGTCCCTCTCCGCCTCACCCTCGTTTTCTCTCCACTCCGGCTGCATGCAAGGGAGAACAGCATCGGTCAGCCAAGGAGGACCGAGCTGACCGCCGCTGTGCACCGCCGACCGCCGCCGCCTGGCCGCCGTCGCTGCCCTCTTCCCCCTCCGTCGTCTCTCCCTCTTTCTCGCCGGTGCATGCAGCTGGGTTGGCGTCGGACCAGCCACGCCGCCGTCGCCGCCGTCTCTCCCTTTTTCCTCCCCGCCGCGGCTGCATGCAGGGGTGAACCGCCGCCGGGACTGTCCGTCGCCGTTCGCCGCCGCCGTGGTGGCTGTCCTCCGTCGCCTCCCTAGCCGTCTCCCTCTACTTTCCCTCCGACGCTCCCTGTTCCGCCCCCTTCGCCGGAGCAGACCGCCGTCGCCGAGACCGAGCCACCACCGCCGCGCCGTCGCCGGACCGCTCGCTGCTCGCGCGCTACCGCCGTGTACCGCCGTGGACAGCAGCCGTCCGGGGACCGCTCAGCCGAGCCGTCCTCTCCCTCGCCATTCCCTGTTCTGTTCATCCTCTCGCCGGAACAGCAGCACCGTCCACGCCGTGCGCCGTGCTGCCGCCGGACTGCTCGCTGTTCGCCGCCACCACACCGCCGTGAGCAGCAGCCGCCCGGGGCCACTCAGCCACTCGTTCAGTTCCCCATCGCCGTGAACAGCAGCTGCGCCGGCTGTGGGACACCGCCGGAGTTGCTGTGGATCGCCGGACCGCCGGCCGTCGCTCGCAGTAGCCCTTGGGAATTGTTGCCGCCGGTTCCACCGTTTACCGGTGATCGGCCGCCGTTCCCCGTCGCCCGAGCGTTGGATCGAGGTGGGTGGAAACCTCTAAACCCCGATTAGGACAATTATGCGTCTTTAGATGGGCTTAGGGTGTCGGTTAATCGGTTAGTGTCGATTAGGGTTCGTGTAAATTTAGATGTTAATGGTAGGTGTCAGGAAATGGTTAGTAAGTGACGAAGCATGTTTAGAAGAGAAATTAGAGCTCGGGATGATTGAATTAAGTTGCTGTCCACATTGAATTGATCGGCTAATTGCATGGTAGATCGAGGTTCGAATGGACTTGAGTGCCGGGATTGCCGGGATGATTGAGTTATGTGTCGGTTTGCCGACTGTGGTGTAATGGAGTCTACCATGCCGTATGTTCGTATGGCCGACATTTGTGGAATGTGACTTGTGATTTGCCAATGTACATAATGATGCCCGAATACGTCATAGGTGCTAATCTCGCATGTGCTGTCCCATGGTGTTGATTGGGCCAATTGAGCATATGACGTGATTATTGAACATGGAAGTGTGACATTGAATTGTGCGGGACATTATGTCATAATACATTGTACCAACATTCGTGTGCGGAACTGCATGGCTACACATTATGCATGCCGAGTATGAGGCTTGTGGAAATTGTGCGAGAATGCGTGTATGCCATGGATTGTGATCACCTAATCATGCCCTGATGCGTTTACGCGGGGTTCAGATAAAACGAGATGTGTGAACGTGTGATCGCCTTCGCCCTGATGCGGAATACGCGGGGTGTGCCGTCCTCATGCACTTTGGAGCAGGACGATGCCCGGTACGTCCGGAAGACAACCATCCTGATGCGTTTACGCGGGCTCTGGTTTGTAAAGGAGATCGGTGTTGCGCCTGATGCGTAAGGACGCGGGCTAGAGACACTGGGCCTGGGGCGTCTTTACGCTGGCCACGGAGTGTTGTGATTGGTCTTCGGACCGGATCTTCGGATCGGACCTGCGGGTCGGGCCTTCGGGTCGAGATAATGAAATAAACGGATAACGTGTGATGCATAGTGTTGGATTATGTGATGGAATTCGCTGGGCATGGTATGGGACGTGTCTAAGTAGATTTCATTCTATAATCTGATCACGAATGATAGTGTGCCAAGATGCCATAGGAGTTTTGGATTGTGGGCATGGCAAGTTAGTGGCATTTGCATGCATTTGAATGCATGAGAAATTGTGCGGGATTGTGTGACTCGGTGTACCATATTTGGAATTGTCACAAAAAGGTTTTGAGCATACGTGTGACGTACGCCTGGTCGAGGATGCCGCTTGTGATTTGTAATATTATGGGATTATCTAACCTGCAGGGTCATTGATATGCCGATTTGGGCCTACGGGCCTAAGTCATTGTTATATATGCGTGCTATTGTTTTTCCCGTCAGGAGATGCATGTTAGCCTAATTTAGGTTTAGGAGTTTTCACTCACTGAGAAGTGTCTCACGGTTTTTATAACCCAACCTTTCAGACCCGCGCCCATGAATCGACCGCCTATTCCGATTCACTTCGGGATCCCTTTAGAGTATGAGCATACGATGGTTGAATTCCCGGTGGCGAACAATGAAGTTTACATGAGGCATTATTCGATGATAACCGTAGACGTAGGCACGACACATCCTAAAGTTCATGAGTATGTAGCCTGGTGCTTCCGGGATCGTTGGGGAGAGGAGTATGGGCCCCTCCGTACCATGGATGTCCCGTTCACCATAGAGGGCCAGCTTGATCCACAATGCCCAAGCGGTGAGGTCGTGGATTCCGAGATGAGTGTGGATGAGACTGTAGGTCCTTTCGCCTGGTACGAGCCTGCCGAGGATGAGGAGTTGGGTGGTATAGATCATGAGTTCCCGATGGAGGATCCAGCAGTAGAGGACCCGGTAGTGGAGCCTATGGAGGTTGACGAGCCCGTACCGATGGACACCGAGGAGTCCGAGGAGGAGGTTCCTAGCGAGGATTCAGAGATACCAGACAGTTCGTCCGAGTCCGATGGCTCAGATCCCGATTGGGTACCCTAGACTAGGCTCGGTTATCTATTTATGAGGGTAGGCACTTTTTGAGATTTAGGACCCTCTACCGTTGGCTGTTGTCTCTCTTTTGATTGCACTTTATTTCTAGGGTCGTTTCTTTTGGAACAATGTAAGGATGATTTTGGTTGTTCTTAGTTATGGATGTGTACGTTGCCTCGATTCTCTTTATGTTGTTGCCCTTGGTTCTCACATTTATGTTGTACGGGTATTTGTTTCAAATTCTCGCTTCCGCATGTGTTTCACACTCTGCTTTGGGAAATGGGTCGCCGACGATGCGTCCTGGGACGTCGTGTTATATTCTTATCGACCCACCGATCGGGGTTTCGCGTGCCGGGGAGGTCGGGGCGTGACAACCCCCTCGCTTGAATTGGTATCAGAGCAAGGTCAGCTTGATCCAACTAGGTCGAGTCTTGGAGTGATAAGGAGCGCTGAGACCATGGGTAGCCACCTAGGATGACTTCATGTGCTGCATGTATCTCCTGACAATGCGTGATGATTTGGCGTATATTGTTATTATGACCCATGATGTGCAGGTGCGGCAGGACCTGAGGTGAGTATGTGAACCCTTGGGTGATGTATTGATTAGTTCCTATTAAGCCGCATGCTGATTGTCTGGTTGTTGTCTTGAGACCTGCCTAGGACTTAGACTGGATAGATTGGTTTAAGTCTCTAATTCCTTAATGGAATTATAGCAGGTGGTTGAGCTGTCAGAGTCGTCAGGATGAGTAAGAGAAGAGGGAAGGAGTCCCAAGCTCAACCTAGTGAGGGTGCCCGCGAGGCTAGGGACCCTAGATTCGATGAGGTCATGGAGACCCTTCGTGAGATAGGACACATCTTCGGGCTGCAGGCGCAGGAGAGAGCCGCAGCCCATGCCCAGGCTGCCGAGGCTGCAGCGATCACTGGGAATGGAGGAAATCATGCCCAGCAGGGGCAGGATCACCCAGCTGGGGCTAGACAGATGCCCCGGTTGGTAGAGCAATTCTTGAGGATGAAGCCGCCCAAGTTTAACGGTCGTGGTGACCCCGAGGCAGCTCCCAGATGGGTAGAAGAGCTGGAGAAGACCTTCAAAGTGTTGGGATGCAATGATGAGGAAAAGGTAACGTTGGCAGTGTACCAACTCCAGGATGGTGCTAATGACTGGTGGAGTGCCTCAGAAGGAGGAGTGTTCCCAGTGGGAACGGACCCAACTTGGACTGTTTTTGTGGAGAATTTCTATGGGAAATACTTCTCGGAGAATGCCCAGGAGAAGAAGCTGACGGAGTTTATGAGGTTGCGCCAAGGTCAGATGACTGTGGACCAGTATGAGGCTGAATTTGCAAGGCTGGCAAGGTTCGCACCGACTATGGTTGCGGATCCAAGGGACAAGGCTCGAAGATTCCGGGATGGGCTAAAGCCGGATCTTCGGAGCCAGATTCTGTCGCACGACATCAAGGAGTATGGAGAGATGTTCAGGAGAGCTCAGATAATTGAGCGGGATCAGCAAGAAAGGTTAGCCGCGTCTGGATCGCGGTTTGTGCGAGGAAAGGATAACCGTCGCCTAGGAAAGAAGCCTATGACAGGCAATCGGCGATTTGTTCCCCCTATCAGAAGGAATATCGGGAAGCCGGCTGCTCCGCCAGGAAGGTATGGAGCATGCTTCAAGTGTGGGAGCACGGAGCATCAGATTCGCAGCTGCCCGCAGGCGCGCCCCCAGGATCAGCAACGGGCACCCCAGCAGTACCAGCCCCGACCAGGAAATCAAGCCGGGAATCCCCCACCGGCAAATCAAGGACAACCGCCCGCTCAAGGAAGGGTTTATACTGTGGCACGTGGAGAAGCGGAGAATGCGCCGGGCGTGGTCACAGGTACGATTTCCTTATGTGGCCATACCGCTTATGCACTATTTGATTCAGGGGCAACCCATTCATTCATTTCGGAGCAGTTTGTTAAGTTGATTGGCTTAGTACCAGTGATGTTAGAGATTTCACTTTGTGTGACAACGCCGATGAATGATAGGGTGTTAGTTTCCTTTGGATGCCCTGGTTGTGAGGTAAATATTGGGGGTAAGGATGAGAGTATCGACTTGGTAGTGTTGGCCATGTTCGATTTCGATGTGATCATAGGAATGGACTGGTTAGTCCGACAGAAGGCTGTAGTGGACTGTAGTAATAGGACAATCCGATTTAATCCCGAAGGACGTCCTAGCTTTGAATTCCAGGGGAACCGAGGGGGAACCTCGACCCCATGGATATCTTCGTTAGAAGCGAGTAAATTGCTGGATGATGGGTGTGAAGGTTATCTGGTGGATATTGTGGACCCGACCATGGTGGAACCTAAGTTGGATGATATACCGATGGTGTGTAATTTCCCCGAAGTCTTTCCGCAGGAATTGCCAGGTTTACCGCCCGACCGGGAAGTGGAGTTCGTTATTGAGTTAGCACCCGGGACTGAACCGATATCGAAGGCCCCATATCGAATGTCCCTGACCGAACTAAAGGAGTTGAAGGTTCAAATGTAGGAATTGCTGGACAAGGGTTTCATCCGCCCTAGTGCGTCTCCATGGGGAGCGCCAGTCCTGTTTGTGAAGAAGAAAGATGGGACGTTAAGGTTATGTATAGATTATCGGCAGCTGAATCAAGTGACGATAAAGAATAAGTACCCCCTCCCTAGGATCAATGACTTATTCGATCAACTGCAAGGAGCCTCGGTGTTCTCCAAGATAGATTTGAGGACAGGTTACCATCAACTGAGAATCAGAAAGGAGGACATTCCTAAGACTGCCTTTAGGACGAGGTATGGGCATTATGAGTTCACCATGATGCCTTTTGGTTTGACAAATGCCCCAGCTGCTTTCATGGATTTGATGAACAGGGTGTTTAGAGAGTTTCTGGATCAGTTTGTCATAGTGTTCATTGATGATATTTTGGTGTATTCGAAGAGTTCCGAAGAGCATGAGGAACACTTGACGAAAGTACTACGGACCCTAAGAGAACACGCATTGTACGCCAAGCTCAGCAAATGCGAGTTCTGGCTCAGCCAAGTAGAATTTCTTGGACATATTATCTCTGGAGATGGGATTTCTATAGACCCGACTAAAGTGGAAGCAGTAACGAAGTGGCCCAGGCCAACGTCAGTGACGGAAATAAGGAGTTTCCTCGGTCTGGCTGGCTATTACAGACGATTCGTGGAGGGATTTTCGTCGATAGCTATGCCCTTGACCAGATTGCTGAAGAAGGAAGCAAAGTACGTTTGGGATGACAAGTGTGAAAGGAGTTTTCAGGAGTTGAAGCGTAAGCTGACGACCGCACCGGTTTTGACCATTCCGTCCGGACCAGGAGGATTTGAGATATACAGTGATGCTTCACTAAGAGGACTCGGATGTGTGCTCATGCAACATGGAAAGGTGGTAGCGTATGCGTCACGCCAACTAAGGCCACATGAGATGAACTACCCGACGCATGATTTAGAACTGGCAGCGATTGTTTTCGCACTTAAGATCTGGAGGCACTACCTGTGCGGAGAGAAGTTCCAGATTTTCACGGACCACCAAAGCCTCAAGTATCTGTTCTCGCAGAAGGAGTTGAATATGAGGCAGCGTCGATGGATGGAATTATTGAAGGACTATGACTGCGACATTCTGTATCATTCGGGTAAGGCGAACCGGGTGGCAGATGCTTTAAGCCGCAAGTCGAGTATGGCTCATTTATTAGTTAAGGAGTGGACGTTATTGGAAAAGCTGAGGGATTCAGAGTTTAAGTTCGAAGTAAGCCGGGTGTCCAGTTTGTTCGCGACATTAAGAATCGAACCAGAGGTTCAGGTTAAGATCAAGGAACTGCAACCTTCGGACCCCGAGATTCAGAAGATTATGGAAATGGATGCGGCAAAGAGGAAGCCCGATTTCCAAGTATCCGTGGATGGGATTTTAAAGTATCGTGGCCGACTTTGCGTGCCGGATGATGAAGGACTTAAAGAGGAAATCCTGAGCGAAGCTCATCGGAGTCAGTATAGTATTCACCCGGGTAGTACCAAGATGTACCAGAATCTACGTCAACATTATTGGTGGAATGGCCTGAAGAAGGATGTGGCTAAGCACGTGGCCAAGTGTCTGACGTGCCAGCAAGTGAAGGCACAACACTGCAAGCCAGGTGGATTGTTACGACCTTTAGAAATTCCCGAGTGGAAGTGGGAGCATATCACGATGGACTTTGTGACGGGATTACCACGGAGCCAGAGAGGTCATGACTCGATATGGGTCACAGTGGATCGTTTGACTAAGTCTGCGCACTTCCTGGCAGTACGAAAGGACTTGGAATTAGAAAAGTATGCGGAATTGTATGTGCGACAAATAGTGCGTCTTCATGGAGTGCCAGTGACGATCACCTCGGATCGTGATCCAAGGTTTACGGCCAACTTTTGGAAGAGTCTGCAAACGGCCTTAGGAACGAGGTTACAGTATAGTACGGCCTACCATCCGCAAACAGACGGTCAGTCGGAAAGGACTATTCAGACCTTGGAGGATATGCTGAGAGCTTGTGTTCTGGATTTCCAAGGCAAGTGGGAAGAGCAATTGCATTTGGTAGAATTTGCCTATAATAACAGCTTTCAGCAGAGTATACAGATGGCGCCTTTTGAAGCTTTGTATGGTAGAGCTTGTAGGACGCCACTGTGCTGGGATGAAGTTGGTGAGCGTAGTATCACAGGTCCGGAGCTTATTCAGCAAACGGTAGAAGTAGTGGAGGTTATCCGGGATAGACTAAGGACTGCTCAAAGTCGCCAGAAGAGTTACGCCAACAGAAGGCGACGACCCTTGGAGTTTCAAGTAGGAGATCATGTGTTTCTCAAGGTGTCGCCAATGAAAGGACTTTCCCGATTCGGCAAGAAAGGAAAGCTTAGCCCAAGGTATGTCGGGCCATTTGAGATCCTAGAGAAGATTGGGGATATGGCATACCGACTAGCCTTGCCTCCCAACCTATCTCAGGTGCACAACGTTTTCCACGTGTCGATGCTAAGGAAGTATGAACCGGACCCGACTCATGTCCTAAGATACGAAGAAGTGGACGTGGACGACAGAGTGACATACGTGGAGAAGCCGGTCAGAATCGAGGACAGGAAGGACCGAGTGCTAAGGAACAAGACGATCCCGATGGTCAAGGTAGTTTGGGAGCATCATGGAACAGAAGGTGCTACTTGGGAAAGTGAAGAGGCCATGCGACGTCAATACCCCCAGTTGTTCGAGTAAGCTAATGTGGGTTTTAAATTTCGAGGACGAAATTTTTGTAAGGGGGGAAGAATTGTAACATCCCGAAATTCGACTCAGTCTCTGGAATGAATAAAACGAGTCTTATTCGATATTCCATTTCCGTAAGTGTCGCCCGGAGCCGATCACTCTCGGGATACTGACCAAATGGGAATGGCCAACTGGGATTAGATACGTGGACCAAGGACCGATCGCGAATTAAGCCGATTTAAAAGAATGACGAGGAAATATTTTGGGCCAGTATGGACCGGTCTTCGGAACTCGAGCCGGATGATCGCGTTCTCGGAACTAGCGATAATTCCTTCCGTCCCTTGACAATCGAGCTCGTCGCGACTCGGACAACCGAGGTCGATACGCGTAAAATCCTAACCGGCCACTCGTTAGTGAGAGAATTAGAAAATGGGAAATTAGCGAATTCGATCGTGAAATTTAATCCGGACATCGGGAACGATTTTTCGTGAATCTCGGGATAGTTTCTATGAGGACGACGTCAAATTAAGCTGGCCACGTGTATATAGGTCTAGTAGGGTCGAATTTTGGCGAACCGACTCGGTACCGGAAATTTAGGACCGTTTTGCCCCCGTGACCTTTGGAATTCCGAAAATTGCTTTCTTGTGGGGAAGTGACACTTGTCACTCTCCCCCTTCCCCATGCATGGCATCACATCACCACTCTCTCACTCCACCTCTTCACCTCCCCCATGCATGCAATGATTTCCCCAAAAACCCTTCAACTCCCTCTCTTTCTCTCTTAGTCTCTCACTTCCCACTCTTCTCTCCCTCTCACCCGGCTCACTCTCTCTCTCACGCCCTCTCTCCCTCACCGGCGACCTCTCTCTCTTCCTCCCGCTCGGCCTCACGCCACCGCCAACCGCCGCTGAAGCCACCGCCCGCCGGTGCTGCCGCCGTGCAGCCGCCGCGTCCCTCTCGCCTCACCGCCATCCAACCGACCATCCCCCTCTTTCTCTCCTTCCCTCTCTCACTGTCCTGACCGGCCGAGATCAGCTCAGCCCGTCGCCGCCCCGCCGGAGCCGCCGCCAGCCGCTGCACGCCGCTCCCCTTGCCGTCCCTCTCCGCCTCACCCTCGTTTTCTCTCCACTCCGGCTGCATGCAAGGGAGAACAGCACCGGTCAGCCAAGGAGGACCGAGCTGACCGCCGCTGTGCACCGCCGACCGCCGCCGCCTGGCCGCCGTCGCTGCCCCCTTCCCCTCTCCGTCGTCTCTCTCTCTTTCTCGCCGGTGCATGCAGCTGGGTTGGCGTCGGACCAGCCACGCCGCCGTCGCCGCCGTCTCTCCCTTTTTTCCTCCCCGCCGCGGCTGCATGCAGGGGTGAACCGCCGCCGGGACTGTCCGTCGCCGTTCGCCGCCGCCGTGGTGGCTGTCCTCCGTCGCCTCCCTAGCCGTCTCCCTCTACTTTCCCTCCGACGCTCCCTGTTCCGCCCCCTTCGCCGGAGCAGACCGCCATCGCCGAGACCGAGCCACCACCGCCGCGCCGTCGCCGGACCGCTCGCTGCTCGCGCGCCACCGCCGTGCACCGCCGTGGACAGCAGCCGTCCGGGGACTACTCAGCCGAGCCGTCCTCTCCCTCGCCATTCCCTTTTCTGTTCATCCTCTCGCCGGAACAGCAGCACCGTCCACGCCGTGCGCCGTGCTGCCGCCGGACTGCTCGCTGTTCGCCGCCACCACACCGCCGTGAGCAGCAGCCGCCCGGGGCCACTCAGCCACTCGTTCAGTTCCCCCTCGCCGTGAACAGCAGCTGCGCCGGCTGTGGGACACCGCCGGAGTTGCTGTGGATCGCCGGACCGCCGGCCGCCGCTCGCAGTCGCCCTTGGGAATTGTTGCCGCCGGTTCCACCGTTTACCGGTGATCGGCCGCCGTTCCCCGTCGCCCGAGCGTTGGATCGAGGTGGGTGGAAACCTCTAAACCCCGATTAGGACAATTATGCGTCTTTATATGGGCTTAGGGTGTCGGTTAATCGGTTAGTGTCGATTAGGGTTCGTGTAAATTTAGATGTTAATGGTAGGTGTCGGGAAATGGTTAGTAAGTGACGAAGCATGTTTAGAAGAGAAATTAGAGCTCGGGATGATTGAATTAAGTTGCTGTCCACATTGAATTGATCGGCTAATTGCATGGTAGATCGAGGTTCGAATGGACTTGAGTGCCGGGATTGCCGGGATGATTGAGTTATGTGTCGGTTTGCCGACTGTGGTGTAATGGAGTCTACCATGCCGTATGTTCGTATGGCCGACATTTGTGGAATGTGACTTGTGATTTGCCAATGTACATAATGATGCCCGAATACGTCATAGGTGCTAATCTCGCATGTGCTGTCCCATGGTGTTGATTGGGCCAATTGAGCATATGACGTGATTATTGAACATGGAAGTGTGACATTGAATTGTGCGGGACATTATGTCATAATACATTGCACCAACATTCGTGTGCGGAACTGCATGGCTACACATTATGCATGCCGAGTATGAGGCTTGTGGAAATTGTGCGAGAATGCGTGTATGCCATGGATTGTGATCACCTAATCATGCCCTGATGCGTTTACGCGGGGTTCAGATAAAACGAGATGTGTGAACGTGTGATCGCCTTCGCCCTGATGCGGAATACGCGGGGTGTGCCGTCCTCATGCACTTTGGAGCAGGACGATGCCCGGTACGTCCGGAAGACAACCATCCTGATGCGTTTACGCGGGCTCTGGTTTGTAAAGGAGATCGGTGTTGCGCCTGATGCGTAAGGACGCGGGCTAGAGACACTGGGCCTGGGGCGTCTTTACGCTGGCCACGGAGTGTTGTGATTGGTCTTCGGACCGGATCTTCGGATCGGACCTGCGGGTCGGGCCTTCGGGTCGAGATAATGAAATAAACGGATAACGTGTGATGCATAGTGTTGGATTATGTGATGGAATTCGCTGGGCATGGTATGGGACGTGTCTAAGTAGATTTCATTCTATAATCTGATCACGAATGATAGTGTGCCAAGATGCCATAGGAGTTTTGGATTGTGGGCATGGCAAGTTAGTGGCATTTGCATGCATTTGAATGCATGAGAAATTGTGCGGGATTGTGTGACTCGGTGTACCATATTTGGAATTGTCACAAAAAGGTTTTGAGCATACGTGTGATGTACGCCTGGTCGAGGATGCCGCTTGTGATTTGTAATATTATGGGATTATCTAACCTGCAGGGTCATTGATATGCCGATTTGGGCCTACGGGCCTAAGTCATTGTTATATATGCGTGCTATTGTTTTTCCCGTCAGGAGATGTATGTTAGCCTAATTTAGGTTTAGGAGTTTTCACTCACTGAGAAGTGTCTCACGGTTTTTATAACCCAACCTTTCAGACCCGCGCCCATGAACCGACCGCCTATTCCGATTCACTTCGGGATCCCTTTAGAGTATGAGCATACGATGGTTGAATTCCCGGTGGCGAACAATGAAGTTTACATGAGGCATTATTCGATGATAACCGTAGACGTAGGCACGACACATCCTAAAGTTCATGAGTATGTAGCCTGGTGCTTCCGGGATCGTTGGGGAGAGGAGTATGGGCCCCTCCGTACCATGGATGTCCCGTTCACCATAGAGGGCCAGCTTGATCCACAATGCCCGAGCGGTGAGGTCGTGGATTCCGAGATGAGTGTGGATGAGACTGTAGGTCCTTTCGCCTGGTACGAGCCTGCCGAGGATGAGGAGTTGGGTGGTATAGATCATGAGTTCCCGATGGAGGATCCAGCAGTAGAGGACCCGGTAGTGGAGCCTATGGAGGTTGACGAGCCCGTACCGATGGACACCGAGGAGTCCGAGGAGGAGGTTCCTAGCGAGGATTCAGAGATACCAGACAGTTCGTCCGAGTCCGATGGCTCAGATCCCGATTGGGTACCCTAGACTAGGCTCGGTTATCTATTTATGAGGGTAGGCACTTTTTGAGATTTAGGACCCTCTACCGTTGGCTGTTGTCTCTCTTTTGATTGCACTTTATTTCTAGGGTCGTTTCTTTTGGAACAATGTAAGGATGATTTTGGTTGTTCTTAGTTATGGATGTGTACGTTGCCTCGATTCTCTTTATGTTGTTGCCCTTGGTTCTCACATTTATGTTGTACGGGTATTTGTTTCAAATTCTCGCTTCCGCATGTGTTTCACACTCTGCTTTGGGAAATGGGTCGCCGACGATGCGTCATGGGACGTCGTGTTATATTCTTATCGACCCACCGATCGGGGTTTCGCGTGCCGGGGAGGTCGGGGCGTGACAACCCCCTCGCTTGAATTGGTATCAGAGCAAGGTCAGCTTGATCCAACTAGGTCGAGTCTTGGAGTGATAAGGAGCGCTGAGACCATGGGTAGCCACCTAGGATGACTTCATGTGCTGCATGTATCTCCTGACAATGCGTGATGATTTGGCGTATATTGTTATTATGACCCATGATGTGCAGGTGCGGCAGGACCTGAGGTGAGTATGTGAACCCTTGGGTGATGTATTGATTAGTTCCTATTAAGCCGCATGCTGATTGTCTGGTTGTTGTCTTGAGACCTGCCTAGGACTTAGACTGGATAGATTGGTTTAAGTCTCTAATTCCTTAATGGAATTATAGCAGGTGGTTGAGCTGTCAGAGTCGTCAGGATGAGTAAGAGAAGAGGGAAGGAGTCCCAAGCTCAACCTAGTGAGGGTGCCCGCGAGGCTAGGGACCCTAGATTCGATGAGGTCATGGAGACCCTTCGTGAGATAGGACACATCTTCGGGCTGCAGGCGCAGGAGAGAGCCGCAGCCCATGCCCAGGCTACCGAGGCTGCAGCGATCACTGGGAATGGAGGAAATCATGCCCAGCAGGGGCAGGATCACCTAGCTGGGGCTAGACAGATGCCCCGGTTGGTAGAGCAATTCTTGAGGATGAAGCCGCCCAAGTTTAACGGTCGTGGTGACCCCGAGGCAGCTCCCAGATGGGTAGAAGAGCTGGAGAAGACCTTCAAAGTGTTGGGATGCAATGATGAGGAAAAGGTAACGTTGGCAGTGTACCAACTCCAGGATGGTGCTAATGACTGGTGGAGTGCCTCAGAAGGAGGAGTGTTCCCAGTGGGAACGGACCCAACTTGGACTGTTTTTGTGGAGAATTTCTATGGGAAATACTTCTCGGAGAATGCCCAGGAGAAGAAGCTGACGGAGTTTATGAGGTTGCGCCAAGGTCAGATGACTGTGGACCAGTATGAGGCTGAATTTGCAAGGCTGGCAAGGTTCGCACCGACTATGGTTGCGGATCCAAGGGACAAGGCTCGAAGATTCCGGGATGGCTTGGGTGTCCTAAGCCCACTACTTCAGATTCACAGCTCCTAACTTTCCTCGAACTCCAACATGGATCAAACTCCCCCTTTTTGCCACCGTCCGTCCGACCATCCTATGGACCTTAGAGGGAAAAACGGGGGATGAGTCGAGGAGACTCAGCAAGTGAAAATACTAATATCAAGCGAGGATATATCGATCGCCGTTAACATAAGTCGGGCCTTACCGCACTCACATCGATGGCAGATCAATAGCAAAGTTCATACAAGAGAACATCACGCACGGCTATAATATGTGCACTTTACCGGCCAACTCTTGGTTATCAACCAAGGCTCGGTCTTATCTCATGTATACTTTACCAATCTCGATTCTATCTCAAAACAATATCAAACATGAAACACGATCAAACTGAGGAAATGAACTAACTACGACTAACCAAACGACCGAAAAACGGTCCAAGCAAACCACGTCACAATGCATCTCAACATCCTTTCCCGATATTAAGGAATTCTCTTACCCAACAATTAAACAAGAACTAGAGAAAATGAGGCATGTAAAGGACACGCGAGTCTCGGCGACTCCTGGGCAATTCACGAGCACTTGGGCCTTGAACACTCGGGCCTCGGACGTGGATTCCTCACTCGATCAAACCACAAGAGAGACACGGGCTATTAGTAAGCTTTTTCTCTCTTTATCTCTCTCTAGGCTTCTCTTTCTCTCTCTATTTCTCTCTTCCTTTGACCGAATGGCCTTCCTTCTATTTATAGAGAGACAAAACTTGGGGCCAAAGTTTGGATGAGGTAAGCGCATGTGTCATCGGGGCGATGAGGTAAGCGCGCGTGTCATCTACCCATTAATGGCCTAAGTCCAAAAGTCATGATGGTGGTGCCTCTAAAGTCTTCGTTCATTAATGCATGACATCATGAAGGGCCACCAAAGTCTAACTTAATAAATGCAAGCCATCATGAAGGCCACCAAAGTCTAACTTAATAAATGCAAGCCATAATGAAGCTTGGAGGATAAGCTTTGACTCGGTCAAGGCCTTATCCTCTAGATTCTTCTACCAATTTCCCGACCGTGGACTCCCCAAAACCTTCTGAATTTACTGAATTCTCATGCAAATGACTCGGGCTAATCGGGTGCACACGAAATATATCATTTGGCACAAAAACTGCAACCCACATTATAAACATCTAACTTATTCTCTTTTTCGGTTTCCCCCTAAGCCGACTTCCAATCAAAGCATAAAATATCTCATTTGAAAGATCATAACGTGTAATTTAAATCATTAGAAGACATCAAGTCGAAATTCCAATGTTCTCATATAGAAAATGCTAAATCTTTGAAATCTGACAAAACTGGACAGTTTTGCACTGTTCACGAAATCGAACTTGAAAAAAAATAGTAAATGGACTCCGAAAATTCTCAAATTTGAATAGATCATAAACAAGACCTTAACAAACATTTCTCGTGAAGAACACAAATTCGGAATCTTTCCGTAAACACCATTTTTAGTAGCTCAAAAACAGACTAAAAACAGTTCACAGGAACAGCATTCTTGTTTCTCAAATTAAGTTCTGTTCAGAATTCAGATCATCTCAGAAAATTACCAAATTTATGTACGTTATAGAAAAGGACATTCTCAATAACTTTTGTGAAGGAAACTTTTCTAAAATCAGCCTAGAAAAGCTTGTAGAAAATAAAGACGGTGTAAACATCACTGAAATACCCATTCTCGGCAGTTTCACACGGTCCGAAAATCAGGCCATCGTATCACTCATATCAACTCCAAAAATTCTGAAATTAAAGTATGTAAAACTTCAAGATGTTTGGAAATTCAGATCAAAAAAGTCTCCCCAAAAATAATAAAATGAAGGGGTACAAAGGATCCAAAACTGGGTTTTCCAAAACAAGAGAAAATAATTTAGTTCTGATTGGAAAACCACTAAACTTAACCTATAATCATTGCCTAAGGATTGAAATTGAGGATATTACAATTTACCTGTGGCGTTCCAGGCGTAAAAATCGGGATGTGACAAGGCTTGCTTTGGCCAAGACCCACGGCCTCACGGGGAGAGAGAGAAAAGAGAGAGAGATGGATGGCTTGGGGATGGTGATGGCTTGTGGCGGTGGGTAGCGGCACCGGCGTACAGGCGACGGTGACCGGTGGTGATGGCTCGGCGGCAATTGGCAAGAGAAAGAGAGAGAGAGAGTGTATGGTGGGGGGGGGGGGTTTCACGATGGAGAGGGGAGAAAGAAGAGAGAGAAGAGAGAGAAAGGGGGTCAAGGGCTAATTATCCAATTTTGACCATTGACCCAAGGGGAAAATGACCATATTACCCTTTCCTCATATTTTTAATCTGACGGTCCCAATTTAATCTTATCTTGATCAGACGGTCGAGATCGATTCTTGCACAAAAATATCCAAGGGCATACTTGTAATTTTCCAAAAAATTCAAGAGTAAAATTGTCCAATCAAAATTTTAGGAAAAAATTACCAAAATGCCCTTTTCCCTTAAAGCTTGCCCTTTAATAAATCCTAGGGGTATTTTGATCACTTTCTCCGTTTCTTACCCAAATGGAATTTTTCCGAAGGAGTTAAGCACACCAAAAATTCACACGTGTCCCTTATAACGTCGTCCTAACGTTCCATTGTGACTTCCTAATTTTTCGATGTACAATTTGAGCAAAAATTCAATAATTAAATTCTATTAAATGTAACTCGAGCGTTTCTCGAGCTAACGAGCGGCTTGTTGGGGAAATTCACAGAGTCGACTCATGACTGATACTGAATCGAGTCACGTGCAAGTTCGTTCAGTATGTAACGACCTCGATTGTCATTAAAATCGCAAAGATCAATCACTTGATCCGAGGGTTACGATCGTTCAGTATAATTTCAGGATCATTCGTCAAGTCGTTTCGTGATCCAACGAAATCACCCGCGATCCACTACTATGACAGTGGTGAACTGACCTCTAACTATCCTTGGATCGGCCAACAGTGGCTTAAAATATCACTTCCGCGATTTAATGTCGCTCGAATTTAATTTCCCCTAATAGCCTTTCCCTAATGGTTAGCATTCCCAGGAATAATCAGTTCCTGGTGAGAATTTACTACGAGCACATTTCAAAAAACTCAGTTATTCAATTATTTTCAATTGATAGAAATTTTGGAATGTCACATCATATTTACCACATCGTGCTCAAGAAGAGGGTTCTAATGCATATTTGGCTCTGGCTCTTGAAAACTTAATATCTTCTTGTTGATGAGCTGCTGAACTTTGTACTTCAAGACTTGTAGGATTATCTCTTAGCACTTCTTTGGCTACCAAATGCCTTTCCAACAACATCAGTAGTAATTTCGATAGGGGCCGTGGCAACAGAGTAAATTGCCTTACGGGTCTTTTCTTTAGCTCAAACTATTTTGGATTTCTCTAAGGGACATTAGACGATTTTGAGAATGAAGCCTGATTAACATTAGGGCTAGATACCATAGCCACGTCATGTACAGGTTCTTTATCCTTTCTTTCAAGATACGGTCTCCGTACTGTCACTTCTCGAGATTTCTTTTCCTTCAATATCCATTCGATTCTTTCACCGACCTTCACCAACATGGCGAAAGTTTGGTAGCCCGATATATACAGCTTGTCATAATATTCAGTTGGGAACAACTTCAAAAAGAGTTCAATAAGCTCATCCTCACTTATAGCCGGTTTAACTTGTGAAGCTACAACTTTCCACCTTTGAGCGTAGGCTCTTAATCCCTCACTTCTTCGTTTCTCGGTTCTGACTAAATCCTCCCGGGTTGGAAGTACTTTGACATTGAATTTATATTGGCGAAGGAATTCTCCCGCCAAATGGTCCCATTCAATAAAATCTTCTATGTCAAGAGCGGTATACCATGCCAGGGCTGCTTCCTTTAAACTATCTTGAAATGTGCTGATAAGAAGTGACATATTGTCCAAATATCTTGCCATCTTATGGAGATAATATTTCAAATGGCTTTTAGGACATCCAATCCCTCCTTGCCATTGTATACAGCTGTCCTCGGGCCGGTGGCCTATTCTGATTGGTCGGCTGGATGGCTTCAATTTGATTTTTACTCTGGGGCAGTGGTGGCAGTAGTGCAGGTGACCTGGCCTGCCTGTTGTTAGGACAGTCCCTCATCTGATGGCTTCTTCCACCACATGTAAAACATGCTCTGCCCCTATTCGGGCAATGTCAATTCCCATGCCTTTCTCCACATAGCCTACATAGGATGTTCTGGTAACGGTTTGGTTTCCCTATATATTCCTCCGGACGAGAGGGATGAAATGACTATTTCCCGCCACAGGTCTTTTCCACATTTGGCGGTGGTCCCTAGCCGGGGTATACCGCGATCCATAAGCGATAGCCCGATCCGTTTGATCTCGCTCAATTGCCTGAGCCCTTTCATAGATCTCATGATAGTCTCTCAAGTTTAATGAGATCATCTGATTGTGAAAGTCCGGTTGCAACCCATCCCAGAACCTCCTAGCTTTGTCCACTGGGTCCTCTACCATCTTGGGGGAAAACTTGGACAGTCTGGTGAACTCAGCCTTATATTGGTCCACCGACATCTGACCCTGGCGAAATCTCGTAAATTCCATCAGTTTCTATTCTCGAGCGCTTTTCGACAAGTACTTGCCATTGAAGGTCTCAATGAAGATGGTCCAGCTTATAGCAGTACCAGTAAGGAATACTTGACCTCTGGTGGCCCTCCATGTAACAGCCCGAATTTCGACGTAATTTCGGGATCAATAAAATTAACATTTCTTTGCATTTCATTTTAGTAAGTCTCGCCCAGAGCTAATTACTTTCAGGATACTAACCAATGGGGTATGGCTAACTTGGGAAGTGGTACGTGGACCAGGGACTCGATCGTGAATCGGGCCTCGATCTCGAGAAACGATGAGGGAATATTTTGGACTGATATGGGTCAATCTTAGGAAAAATAATGGAATTAGTGTGGCCAAGGCCAACGATGTACAATCGGATCGCAAGTGATTCCGCACAATCGAAAGTGCACGTAGCCAACCAGCTCTGAACTTGAACCGAACGATCGTGACCTCTGGAACTAGCGATAATTCCTCTCTTTCTCTTGGTGATCGGGACCATCATGATTGGGATAATCCTAGGTCGATACGCGAAACCCCTAAATAGCCGTTCGTTAGTGAGACATCCTGAAATTGGAAATTGAGCGAGTTTTGATAACGAAATTGGACTTGGATTTCGATGTTGATTTTTGAGGGCTTAAAAGACCATTTTTATGGATTCGACGTCATATTATGTTGGCCATACACATTTGGGATTGGTACGAACGAAAAATGGAATTTCGACTCGAGACCGGAAAGTGACCATTTTGCCTTAGCCAATTTTTGGGTTCCAAATTTTGGGGGAAAATTAAGGAAATTATTTAAATATTTGGTCAGCCCAATAATTGAGCCAAAAGTCCATTTTTTTCCTTGCATTATTAGAGAAGAGTAGATTAGGGCTATTAGATCAAGGGCATTTTGGTCAATTGCCTTGGATTGGTGACATGTGGCATCCACTACCCTCTATCTTTGACTAGTCAAGACCCATTTCTCTCTCCTCTCATCAGCTCACTCGACCACTCCCTTCCACCTCCTCCGATTGCCTCCTCCACCGCCGGTCATCCTCCTCCTCCATCGCCGTTTGTCGCTACCGCCCAAGACCATCGCCACCGCACATCGCCGGTGCCCCCTCACCGCCTCACCTCACCGTCGCCACCACCCCAATCCATCCTATCCTGTCACGCCCCGAACCCCTCAAAGCGTGATCATCCCACGTACCGATCAGTTTCGATGCGACGTCTCAGGACATGTCGCCGACCCATCTCCCAACGCAAAGCATAAGGCACATGCGAAAGCGATAATTAAAACACCCGTACAAAACAATACATGACCAAGGGTAGCAGGAACGTCGAACAATTCAAAATCTAATAATCAAGACTCGCATTGAACTTCAAAACATATACAATATTCACGATACACCAATACAAATCTCTAAACAAAAGCGGGTCGACGGCCACTACTAACAAAATCCCTAAGTGGCCAAGGGGGCAGTCTAAGGTGGGACTATAATCAAAAGGGTTACTAGCCCGACCTAAGGGCAACTAAGATTGATTCTAGGAAACTTAATCGAGATCAGATCCTGATGACTCGGACTCAGCCTCGATTATCTCATTTTCCGAATCTATCTGCTCGACCTCGCCAACTTGTTTGGGATCCTGCTCCATGGGCTCCGAATCCTTATATTGATCGGGTACACCTGGTATCCTCTAACAGGGTCTGAAAATCGGGTTTAAATAACTATGAGATGAATCTCAATGAGTAGGCCTCTTAAACCGAGACTAGGCTAACATGCACCTCCCGACAAGCAAATCAACACAACAACGGACAATAATGTCAATCAAACGACCTAGGCCTTTGAGCCCAAATCGCTTACCTTACTGACCCTGTGGGTTAATCATTTTAATAGAATAATCAAATCCACACGCGAACACTTCATTCACACGTATGTCACGCATATGCTTATACTCATTAGTGTTCGTACCACATGCTTTTCATCGAGTTTCACATACTCACACTCTGGCTCATGCATTTTTATGCATGCAAATGCCACTGCCATGTTATGCTCACAATTTAGCTCAAATGGCATTCAGGCACAGGATTTCGCGCATGTTTCGATTATAAAATAGAATCCACTTAGATACGTCCCATACCATACCCAGCAGATTCCATCGCAAAATCAGGCACTATGCATTACACATAATCATTTATCCATTAACTCGACCTAAAGGACCGATCCGAAGACTAAGACCCGAAGGCCCGACCCGAAGGCCAATCACAGCACTTCGTGGCTAGCGTAAAAACGCCCCTGGCCCAGTGTCTCTAGCCTGCTACAAAGTACATAAGGCGCAATACTGATCTTCTTATGAGCCAAAGCCTGCTTCAAAGTGCATGAGGCTGGTCATCTTCCGGACATACTAGGCATCGTCCTGCTACAAAGTGCATGAGGACGGCACAACCCGAAGGCCTTAAGTGATCACACGGCACACTGTCAATTTTTATCTGAACCCAGCATAAAACGCATCGGGCAATTAGGTGATCACATACTCATGTCAGGCACGCATTCTCGCACAATCTCATCTCATGCCCTATTCTCGGCATACACAATATGTGGCCATGCAATGTCGTACAATGCAACATGAGCATTCAATTTCAGCACGGCATTTCAACAAACATGCCAAATCAACGTGCTCAAATAGCCAATCAATTGCCCATACTCAGTCGCATAACATGCGCACTTGACCGACTAGTACCATGTGGCCCAAAACATAATTTATGCACTTGGGCAATAAACATTCACACCAATGATTGGTCAATCACACACCGCATTGCTCGAACATGAAATCAGGCGGCATGGCATCAAACAATTGAGCACGACAAAGTACCATTCAACTACCGAGTCGCTCAAACGAGGCACCACAAAATTTAATACAATCAGCACAATTTGTACCCAAATCAGCCGCTACATGGCCCAACAATTCACACATGAAAATTCACGAACAAACCACATATTAGCCGTACAAGGCCCAATTAAACCTCAATGGCAGCCACTAATTGGTCCGAGAGAGAGAAAACCAGGAATATACAAAATCTGGTCTTAATGTACATTTTCCGTGAGAACTAAAAACCTAGTTCTAACCGTAAACACCTCGTTTTATTACTTGAAGTCAAACAAAAATCAACCCATCCGATCAGGCCACCTGACCATCAAAATGCATCTCATCTAGTACCCAAATCACTTTGGGAAACTTTGAAATTTTTATATGTTACCGTCACAAATGTCCCCAATAATTTTTGTGAAGGAAGTATTTTGAAAATAGGTTTGGAAAAATTTATAAAACTTCACACAAGCCCGAAGGTCGGGTGAACAGTAAATTGGATAGACCTATTTCGGTCCAAAGATGGACTTCCGAATGGCCTCAAATGATTTCCAAAAATTCCCAAATTAAAGTATGTTATACTTAAAGATGTTGGGAACAATTTTTATGAAGAAAACTTCTTCAGATTCGGCTCACAATGATCACAAAAAAATAACAAAGTGTAGAGATATAGTAAAATCAGTAATCCGAGAATCATTAAACTTGCACCATTAAGCAAATCCAGCTCATACAACCTCTAAACCAAGTTCCCACAGCCTTAAACCATTCTTAAATCATCACCTTAGGCCCTTAAAATCACCATAACATCAGCCCAAATCAGTCCCCACCAATTACCCCTAAAACTTGTCCAAAGTGCACCTAATCCTAATTAAGGGTTAGGATTTCCACTCACTTGGATTTAAGCTTCAAAAGTGGGCTGAACAAGGAGAGAAACGAGCCAAACAGTGGCTGGATTGAACCAGTTCAGTGGTGGCACTCCGGTGTCCTTACGGCGGCACTTGGCAGTGAACGGCGGCACCGATAGTTACTCCGGCAGTGGCGAACTCACGATCGGCGAAGGGAGAATCGGCAAAGAAGAGAAATCAAAGAGAGAAAGAGGGAGGGCAGTTCTAGTTAGGGGAGTGGCCGAATGCGGTGGTGAAGGGGAGAGAGAGAGTCAATATTGGTAAAAAATGTGGGCTGGTAGGGACACGTGTCACGATCCTAGGCTATTTCCCAAATTGCCCTTGATCTAACGGCCCAAGTTTGTGCTTATCTAATAATTCAATGGGTAAAAAGGTCAATTGTCCAATAATTGAGCTGATCCCCTTAATCAAATAATTTTCCTAATTAAGCTCTAAAATTCAGAATCAAAAATAGCCTAGGGGTAAAATGATCATTTTTCCGATCCCAGGTCGAAATTCCATTTTTCGCCCATACCTACCCCAAATGTGTGTGGCCAACATAATATGGCGTCATAATCGCGAAATTAGTCGCACAAGTCCTTGAAAATCGCCATCGAAGTCCAGGGGCAAAAATGTAAATTTTTCCGATTTCGGTCGAAATTCCAATTTTCGATTGTACTTGCCCCAAATGTATATGGCCACACCAAACCGACGTTGGCCTTACAAAATAGTCGCAAACACCCGTAGAATTTTGACATCGAAGTTCGGATGCAATTTGGCGATCAAAATTGCTCAATTCAGAATTTTAGAGCCTCTTACTGACAGGTGGCTATTTAAGATTTACGCGTATCGACCTAGGATCACTCGAGTCGTGACGGTCTCGATTACCGGGATAGCACAAGGAATTATTGGTTATTCTAGGGGTCACGATCATTCGGTTCAGGTTCAGGATTTATTTGCCACGCACACTCTCGATCGAGCGGAATCACCTGTGATCCGATCGTACGTCGTTGGCCAAACCAAATCCGTCACCTCCCTAGAATCAGCCCACACTGGCCCAAAATACTTTCCCTCCATTTCCCGGAATCGGTGCTCGATTCGTGATCGGGTCTCCAGTCCACGTACAGTTTTCCTAGTTAGCCTTTCCCATTGGTCAGTATCCCGCGAGGGGCCAGCTCCGGGCGAAACGTACTAAAATCAAATGAGAAATAATATCCACTTCATCGGATCCCAAAAATGGGTCAAAATTCAGGATGTTACACATCCTCTCTCTCTCTCTTTCTCTCCTTTCCCTTCCGTTCGACGAGTGGAACTGCCGGACCACCGTCCTCGTCACTGTTTGCCGCTGTTCTGCGCCGTCGTGTACCACCCTCACCCTTCGCCTCACCGTCCTTCCCCTGTTCTAGCCATGAGGACCGCCGGAATAACCGTGGCCATGAGAACGCCGGCCAAGCCATCGTTACCAGTGTCGCCGTCCGCCGTCAGTATAGCCGTCGTATGCCGCCGTTCACCACCAGCCCTCACCCTCACTGACCCATTCTCCCTCTCTCCACCTCAGCCGCCATACGGACACCTAGGACAGTTGTCTGTATCGCCGAGACCGTCACTGTCGTTGTTGCCCTCGCCCTCGCCGGAAACGCCACCGCACTGTCCACAGGTGATCGGCCGCCGTTTCTCGGCGCCGTAATTTAGGAGTTGGTGAGTATACTTCCTAAACTTGGATTAGGACTAATAGTGTGTTTTCTGAACTGGTCTGGGTATTATCGGTATATATTACGAGCAATTAGTGAACTGATTGATGGAAATTGTTACTGGAACATTATTGATGGAATAATATGATTTAATTGGAGACAGATCTAGCCCTCAGACTGGCTGCATTGGTGGCTGTCCATTTATGGAATATTGGACTAGAATGGGCTAATTGAGGTTTATGTGATTGGATTGTTGGGATTGCCCGGGTTGGTAGATTATTGGGTAAATTGTGCTTAATTATGATATGCCATGTTGTGTACTCATATGGCCGAATTATGCGAAATGCGATTGGTTAATTGATGGCTGAATTGAATGTCAGATTATACAGTGTAAATCGGGCTGCACGGTATTAATTGGCCAATTGAGCATGTTGTTTGTGAATTGGGCATAGTGTGGTGATATTGATTTGAATGAGTGCCTGTGTATGTGGATGCTCATGGTACATTGCACGACATTGCATGGCTACGCATTGTGTATGCCGAGAATGGGGCATGAAATGAAATTGTGCGAGAATGCGTTCCTGACATAAGCATGTGATCACCCTAAATGCCCGATGCTTTTACGCCGGGTTTAGACAATAACTGGCTATGTGTATGTGTGATCACAATTCGCCCTGATGCATTTTACGCGGGGTGTGCCGTTCTGATGCGTTTGACGCAGAACGATGCCCGGTTCATTCGGATGATGAATGATTTAGCGCGTTTTTACGCGGGTCCTGGTCATGAGGAGATTGGTGTTGTGTTTGATGCGTTTTGACATGGGCTAGAGACACTGGACCTGGGGCTTTTTTACGTTGGCCACGGAGTGTTATGATTGGTCTTTGGACCAGGTCTTCGGGTCGGGCATTCGGGTTGAGCTTCATTAATGAAAATAAGCATTGAGCTAGTGTGCCATTTGAGATTATTAGAAAGCATGGCCTGATGACATAAATTGCACGCATAAAAATGCCTAAGCTAGAGTGCGAGTATGCAAGACTCGGTGAAAGGCAAGTGATGCGAACACTGATAAGCGTGAGTAAGCGTGTGACGTATGTGCGAATAAAGTATTTGTGTGTAGGACTTGATTATATTATTTGAAGTGTTTAACCTGCAGGGTCAGCCAGGGAAGTGATCTGGGCCCGAGGGCCTAGGTCAGAAATTCATCGTGAATTTTATTGATGTGATTATTGTGTGTCGCCTGTCAGGAGGATGTATGTTATCCTAGCCTAGGTATAGAGGTTGTACTTGCTGAGCTTAGTCTCACGGTTGTTGGAAACCGACATTTCATATCCCCAGCAGTGAGGATGGCATAGGCGCCAATCCGTTTCGGGATTCCCCACTTCATCAAGAAGACTATGTACATACATCCTGTAGGGAACGGGAATATATACATTTGATACTATACTTTAGTATGGGTAGATGTTGGGGAGTTAGTATCGAAGACACACGAGTATGTTGCGTGGTGTTATAGAAAGTTTAATGGAGAAGAGACCAGGCCCCTCCGGACTTTTGATATCCTATTTAACGGGCAGGGCGAGGTAGACCCGTAGTGCCTCGATGGACAGATGGTGGATCCCGGCACTTCAAATGAGGAGAGTGTGAGCTCCGATGGCATACCTATGGAGTACGAGGTTAATGAGGTCGAGCCGATGGATATAGAGCTAGATGATGATGAGTTAGAGCAGCCTATAGAGGAGGATCCCCGAGTTTGAGGAGATGGATGCTGAAGGCAAGTCAGAGGAGGCTGAGTTCGAGTTAGACTCATTAGATTCTGATGAGGAGCTATCTGACAGTTCTTCTACGTCAGAGTCTTCTGGTTCTGACCCAGACTGGGTTCCCTAGGTTGACTTTGGTTATAGATGGAGCGGGCAACACCTTTTTAACTAAAGCCCGTCTTAGCTTAGTAACCTTGACCACTGACCCTTTTTGACCTTAGTGGTCGTTGATCGCTTTTGATGGTAGTATGTATTTCCCACAAATGGATATTATATCTACTTTTAATAGTAATGTTATCTATATGTCTATGTTGTAAAAAGAGTTTTAATAGTTATATAAAATTTATATATTTTTAGCCGAGTTGTTTGTTGCCGTGCTATCCATTGTTTTGTATTAATTCTTTATGATAGCATTTGTTTATTTATTGCTTCCGCTTGTGCTTGTTCTCTGTTTGGGACGTTGGGACGATGACGCTTTCTTGGACGTTGCAAATATATTGACCAAGGTAGGGATGTTGCATGCCATGGGGTTCGGGGCGTGACACTCCACCAATCACGTGCATTGCTCTGAAGCTGATAGATTGCTAGCATTGCCTTCTCTTCCTTAGTGCACTCCAGCACCTCGAAAGCTTTCTCTAGCTCTTCCACCCATCTTGGTCCAGCCTTAGCATCTCCTTTCCCATCAAACTTCGGGGGTTTCAATCTCAGAAACTGTTCGACTAGCTTGGATATCGGTTTAATCGCACTTACTCGTACTGGACTAGGATTTCCACCAATCACATTATTCCCCTGATTCTCCATTATTCCCAATAATCTCGCTGGCAGCTGCAGCGGCGACAGTAGCACTTCTTTCCCCTGTTTGTCTACTCAATAATATTCCCGCTTCCTCGAGCGCCCTTCAGATTTCATCCACCCTAGGAACGTCCATAACTCTAGCTAATGGGGCTACGCAACCTCGATCTCAACCTCTACCCCGACCTCGACCTCGACTACTCATCTTATTGGTTCCCTCAAATGCTCACCTGCTAAATTTCATGTAGGAATTAGAAACCTAGGTTAACTATACTAGTCTAAAGCTCTAAGCAGTGAATCACAACAACAATTCACTAAGCAGATAGCCAATCACAACCAACACTTGATCATAACCAACAGGGTTTGCATACTTACCTTAAGTCTTGATGCACTTGCACTTCATATATTATTGCATAAAATCACTCAGCAATCACAATCAAAGAGTCTAGGGTACGCATGGCACTCGAGTCTCCTTAACTATTTACCCTAAAGTCATCGCTCCTTATCACTCCAGACTTCGACCAACTTGGATCGATTTGACCTTGCTTTGATACCAAATCGACCGGGATATCACGCCCCGAACCCTAACGGGCTCGCAACACCTCTTCAATGGCCGTATTGAACGTGACATCCTAGAACATGTCGCTGACCCAAACGAAACACCCACACAAGTAGGCCAGCGGGAGCGAAATTAAAACAACCAAGACAATAAAACATGACCGTTACTTACACCATTCGGTCACACAATACAGACATTAGGCTCCTAGGGTTCGATCCACCATAATCATAAAAAAAAGGGACATGTGGCAGGGTAGATTACCGAATACAAAAAAAGGGCCCTATAAAAAGTTCCTACACCCAGTACCTAAACATCCTTAGGTACCCAATTCGGGTTGGATCCAGAAGACTTGGACTCAGAATCCATTGACTCAAGCTCAGATTCAGTCTCTAGTGGCCCCTCTTAGGGTCATCCTTGGGCTCTGGTACCACCTCGAGATCCTCCTTTGGCTTTGACTCTAGCTCCATCGGCTCCAGCTCGGGGTCAGACTCCCACTCCATACTCTCCTTATCTTACTCAATAATGATGGGCCGTAGATCAGAGTCCGTCTTGGACATGGAATCAGGGCTCGCCAATTCTCCATCAGCTATCTACGGGTCCCATTGACCTAATCCATCAATCGAAACATCAAACATCCTAAGGGGTCCATAATAGCCGATCTAGTTCCGAAAGCACCAAGCAAGGTAAAGATGGGCCTTAAGCTGCGGCCCGCACTCGTCAACCCATACAATGATATAATATCTAATATAAGCCTCCCCATTCCCAAGGGGATACTCGATCATCGAACGCTCTATATGGCCCGGGATCCCAAAATGTAGTGGTACGCTGGTCATCTTCAAGGTCAAGGATCTGAAATGATTATATAATAACCGTGAGAACGAGTCTTAATAAGCAACACCCTAAACCCATAAGCCAATGCATACCCAAACCAGTTTTGACATGCAATCTAACCATTAACAGACAGAAATCACATAATTATACTTACCTCGCTTAAACCACGCATCCACTCTGCATATTAATCAAACACAATAATATAATAATAATTCAGAAACATAACACCACCACTTAAATGCCTTAGCCATGCATATTCAATCAATTCAATCACACTCAGTTCGCATGCATGACCTAAGCACTTTCCACGACCTCCCAGGTTCATTCACACTACCCGCGTTAATACGCCTCAAGCTAGCCCTCAGATCAAGCCGGGCTCTGTCCCTCACTGGACATTTCACACATTTACACGACCTGCGTCAACACGCCTCATATCAAGCTGGACTTCGTCATGCGTAACCATGCCTCAAGATATTTGTCCCCTTCTAATGACCGGCGTAAACACGCGTCAGGTTTGTTCATGCCTTTCTCACCACACCCGCGTAACCATGCCTAAGGTTGGCAACCCTCCGATCAATCCGGACTTTTCTCATGCACATGCACCACAACACAATTCGCTATTTAACAAGTCACACCATTAAAATTCAAGGCATACTCACCACATTAAAATTTGCCATTCAACGCGTCGTACGAATCCAAATCACATCACAAGCCCATTACACTAGCCCACAAATTTGGCACTCAAGTCAGCCCAATCAAATGTCAATTTCACCCACACACACCATAGCAATTCGGTCCTTTCACTTACCGTAATTAGCCACGCAATCACCACAATTTAATTCTACCACCTACCACATAATCCATGTACTAATCACATTCTAACCAACTAATCCATTCCATAACTTAGTCACTAAATCAACTCTAATTGACCCCTAAATAAGTCTAAAAATACCCATTATACTAAGTAGGGATTCGGAAGTCACTTACTAGATTTTGACTAGGGAAAAATCGGCTAGGACCTGAAATGGCTTAGGTGAACAGTGACGGGCTCGACGCAGGCGAGGGCACGGTGGGCTTATTGGCCGATCAAGCTCGGCATGGCACCCAGCCATGGCTTGGGACACTCAGCCACGTGTGGGACAGCATGGGCAACGACTAGGAACGAGGGGCGAGCTGCTGGGATGGCTTGGGTTGCGGGCGAGTCGCTCGGCCATGGGCGAGGCAATGGCCTGGGCGACTCTGCCGTGGCTAAGTGTGGCTTGGTTGGTCGCCGAGCTAGCCGAGGCACGCTCGAGCATGGCCTAGGCAAGCTTGACCATGGCCTAGGGCAGCAGCCAGGCGAGCTCGGCTACTTGCGTAGCGACGGCGACAGAGGCGACAGGTGGTGCTAGGCAAGTTAGCGACAACGTCAGGCGGTTGTTGAGCGGTGATGGCGATGGCTACAAGCTCGGGCAAGGCACGTGGGTGAGCAGGTCGGCCGGGCGAGCGATAAGCACACGGGTTGCGTGGCAAGACCCTCAGCGGCGAGCTGTCGAGCGCTCAGGCGATAGTGGCGACGACAAGCAGAGGTCGAGCGGTGAGCTGGTCGGGTAGAGGCGACAGTGCATAGTGGCGATGGGCTGCTGTACACACGCAAAGGAGAGAGGGAGGTTAGCCGGGGGCAATAGTGGTAAGAGAGAGCTGGGGGCTGAGGGGGGCGAACCGCCGGCGGCGACGGTCAGGGCAGCACAGCGGTGTCGAGCGACAACTAGTGACGCGGCGACGTGCTTATCCTAGAGGGCCTAGCTGAGCAGTGACTAGCTTGACCCAACGACTACAAGCATCGAGCTGGGCTCGCGGCGACAACGGACATGTGGCGGTTGGAAAGGCGATGTGGCAGCGGGTGAATGGCAGTGTTAGGCAAGCGGCGAGCGATGGCGAGCTACGGGCAACGGTCGGGCGGAGCAGAAGCAGCGGCATCGGGGGAGAAGGAGGGAGAGGAAGAGGAGAAGGGAGAAAGAGAGAGGAGGAAGAAGAGAAGAAAAAAGAGAGAGAGAGAGAAGAGAGAGTTTGACAGAAAAAGAGAGGGAAGCATGCATGGAGAGGACGTGTACATGGGGGAAAACGTGCGTAGGCAGAGCAGGGCACGCAGATGTGAGAGAGAGAGAGAGAGAGAGAGAGAGAGAGAGAGGACAAAAGTTAATTTTGGGCTCTAAATAACGGCCAAATTTGATCGAGTGTGATTCTAGCGAAATCTTAATTTTAAAAATAATAATCGAGAGTGATCAATTCCCGGGCAAGATTTTACTATAAGCACACTAACGAATTACACGTTTTATAAATCCAAAAAATGGGTCGAAATTCAGAATGTCACAGGTAACTCCCCTGTCCTGGAATTTATTTAATACTTTGATTATTGGGTGTTAATTTAGTGGTTTGCACACCCGTATGATTACCTTGCATGTTAAGAAGTAATAAAATTAATCCAAGTTACCTACTTAAGAATTTTCGTGAAAAGAAAATGTAATGCCCCGACCTCGGGGCCAAAAACGTGACGTCCCGTTCATTATTATCTTTCTTTACAAATAAGCGGAAGCATATCTCGGGACAATCACATGAATAAACAGTGGGATTCAGACAACATCATGAGCAAACCTTATGTTTACATGACACGCAAACATATTTTACAAGCCAACTTATTCTTCCTTAGCCAATTACACACAACACGTAATGGCTTGGGTATCCTAAGCCCACTACTTCGGTTTCACAGCTCCTAGCTTTCCCCGAACTCAAACAGGGCTCAAACTCCCCCTTTGCCGCCGCCGTCCGTTTGATCATCCTATGGACCTGAGAGGGAAAAACGGGGGATGAGTCGGGGAGACTCAGTAAGTGAAAACACTAATATCAAGCGAGGATATATCAATCGCCGTTAACATAAGTCGGCCCTTACCGCACCCATATCGATGGCAGATCAATAGCGAAGTTCATACAAGAGAACATCATGCACGGCTATAACATGTGCACCTTACCATCCAATTCTCGATTACCAACCAAGGCTCGGTTTTGTCTCATGTGCACTTTACCAATCAAGGCTCAATTCTATCTCAAAACAACTTCAACACATGAAACACGGTCAAACCAAGGAAATGAACCAACCACGACTAACCAAACGACCGAGAAACGGTCCAAGCAAACCACATCACAACGCATCTCAACATCCTTTCCCGATATTAAGGAATTCACTTACTCAACAATCAAACAAGAACTAGAGAAAACGAGGCGTGTGAAGGACACGCAAGTCTTGGCAACTCTCGGCCGATTCACGAACAATCGGGCCTCGGACATGGATTCCTCGCTCGATTAAACCACAAGAGAGACACGGGCTAATTAGTAAGCTCTCTCTCTCTCTCTCTCTCTCTCTCTCTCTCTCTCTCTCGGCTTCACTTTCTCTCTCTACTTCTCTCTTCCTTTGGCCGAATGGCCTTTCTCTATTTATAGAGAGGCAAAACTTGGGGCCAAAGCTTTGGATGACCTAAGCGCACGTGTCATCGGGGCGATGAGGTAAGCGCGCGTGTCATCCACCCATTAATGGCCTAAGTCCAAAGTCAAGAATAATGATGAAGGTGGCCCTAAAGTCTTGATTCATTAATGCATGACATCATGACAGGCCACCAAAGTCCAACTTCATAAATACAAGCCATAATGAAGCTTCTTGAACAAGCTTGGACTTAGTCTAGTCAAAACTTGCTCCCCAAGTTTGACTTTCTCTATTTCTCTTTTTCGTTTTCCCCATGAGCCGACCTCCAATCAGTGCATAAAATATCTCATTTGAAAGCTCGGAATGTGTATTTTAAATCATCAGAAGACATCAAGTCCAAATTCCAACGTTCTCATATAGAAAATGCTAATTCTTTGAAATCTGGCAAAACCGGACAGTTTTGCACTGTTCACGAAATCGGACTTGAAAATATAGTAAATGGATTCCGAAAATTCTCAAATTTGAATATGTCTTAAACAAGACCTTAACAAACATTTCTCATGAAGAACACAAATTCCAAATCTTTCCATAAACACCATTTTTAGTAGCTCAAAAACAGACCAAAAACACTTCACTGGAACAGAATTTTCGCTTCTCAAAGTAAGCTCTGTCCATAATCTAAATCATCTCGGAAAATTCCCAAATTTATATACGTTATATAAAAGGACGTTTTCAACAACTTTTG
Organism: Syzygium aqueum; assembly: GCA_031216185.1. Lineage (NCBI taxonomy): Eukaryota > Viridiplantae > Streptophyta > Magnoliopsida > Myrtales > Myrtaceae > Syzygium > Syzygium aqueum. The sequence goes on from CM062233.1 coordinate 19,928,005, forward strand.
TGAAGAAACCTTTTCTAAAATCGGCCCGGAAAAACTCGTAGAAAATAAAGACGGTGTAAACATCAACGAAATACCCCTCTGGGCAGTTTCACATGGTCCGAAAATCAGGCCATCGCACCACTCATATCAACTCCAAAATTTCTGAAATTAAATCATGTAAAACTTCAAGATGTTTGGAACAACTTTCAAGAAGAAAGTGCTTGGAAATTCGGACCACAAAACTCTCCCCAAAAAGAACAAAATGAAGGGGTATAAATGATCCAAAACTGGGTTTTCCAAAACAACAGTAAAATTAGTTCCGATTGGAAAACCACCAAACTTAACCCATAATCATTTCCCAGGGATTGAAATTGAGGATATCACAATTTACCTGCCGCTTCCCAGGTCCCAAAAATCGGGATGTGACAGAAAAGGCACCGAAAAGGTGTTAGAGTAATCTAGCTTAATCATGTCCTTGTACTCATAATCTTCGGTTCGTGAGAATAAAGTATATCTCATTATACTTTATTTAGGTTTCTAATTGACCCACCATAAACTAATTAGTGGTGACTCCTAATTGAAAATCATTTACATGTTAAGAACTTGAACAATAAGTTGCGAATTGGTATGGGCTTAGGAGAACCCAAGTTAAATCTATGCTTAACAATCCATTAGCCAAATCCATAAGTGGTGCACCCCGAGGTAAGTTCATGACAATAATAGTGGAGATAGGCCTGATCTAAATGATTTAGGAACCATGCATTGACTTCTCCCTGATCATGCGGGCATCATACAAAAAGCAAACACAGACATTGATCCCTCATCGCACCCTACCTTACAAAAGTTTCGTATCATAAAATATACATTGATATGTCTAACGATATGTGGTATGATACTAATTTCTACAAGAATTATGTCAATTTGAAATTCGGTACAATGTGGCATAACCGAAAATTGTTTCTTCGAGAGATCATAGAAGGGCCAACTAACACCTCGACTTTACCTTAAAAGTAGTACAGAACAAGTGCGTGAGTGCGCGCGCACACACGCATATATATACATATACATATTGATTATGGCCAATAAATTATACAAAAGACTACGGACAAAAAAGATGTATTGACATTGACTGAGCTGCCCCGGTGCGGCTGGAAATTTTTAGTAGAAACACTTTTTTTTCTCAATTTGAAATCAAAGATGTTAGTGCACTCTCCGCTCTCTCTCTGCAATGGTTATCGGGCAATAAATAAAATGACGTACCAAGTTAAATGGACGAACATAAAGCAAGATAGTGGGGCATCGGTTCCCACAGAAAAAGCCGTCTGGTGAAGATCAGCATCCGCCTTTTTGCATTGCACTTGATTCCAAGATCCATCTACCTAAGATATCATTTCCCAGAATGATAAATTATTATAATGGAAACGAATTGTGAATCGAGAGGTCGATTGGCTAAACTTTAAAGCGGAAAAACAACAACCACATGTAACTCATTTTAGGGTTTTCAAGGAATAATAAAACGATGGCCCCGTAATCAACATATACATATTTGAAGAGATAGAGATGTGTGGAAATCGCTTGTGCATACATGATTAGAACCTTAAGTTGATAAAAAGGCTGCACTATCATGTATTGCATTATTTTTTTAAAGAGAGATAGTGCAGGGCTAAAAGAGATAAGATATGGTTAAAAGAGACTAAAGTGCCTTACACATTTCCCATTTTGATGATTAGCAAATGGATTCTACACTAATATCTGGCAATGCGCAAACTCTAAGGCCATTGACAAGGACCGCCTTTTATACAATATCTACGAGTTTTGTTTATAGGGACATAAATTATTCATAGAGTTACGTAAAGGGTTTGCTTTTACTTTGCATAATGTGATTTAGCCTTTGTAATTTTTCGAACGTTGGATATTGCTAGAATATTTAAATATTAAAAATTATGTTTTTATCTAACAGCTTAAACTTTTAGAATAGTTCGCAGTATTTCCATAAAATTTCGAATGGTATCAGAGACCCCTACACGTGGGGGTTAGTGTTTAGAATATTTAAATATTTAATCACGTATTTATCTAACAATTTAAGTTTTTAGATCAGTTGGTAGTGGTCTCGCAAAATTTTACAGAAATAGTAATAGGGTTGCCAGAGCCGATGTCTATCGACCCAACCAGAGGTTCAAAATTCAAACAATATATTATGGTAGATGCACTCTAGAACTAGGGTTATGCAATGAGTTGCATAAGATAAGCCAAACTAATGATTTTCATGATCTCTCGTCTTAGTTGAATCACTATTGAGATCGAGCCACCAATGGGACGATCTGGTGCCATGTACTCACTCTCGGTTGAAAACATTCTGCTTCCATAACCTTAGGGCTTGTTTGGTAAAGCTTAGTAATTTTCCGATTTTCTCTTGTTTTGTTTTCCGGAACAAAAAAAGAACAGAAATCCGTTTGGTAACGTCAGTCAATTTTTTTGTTCATTGGAATAAAGAAGTGGCTAGAGAATAGAATTGGAATAGAACCAAGAAAGAAAAAAAAATCTACTTGTTCCCAGAAACAAAAACAAAAACAAAAGAGAAAACAGATCAGTTCTTTTTCTTTCATAAGATATTCCCATGCTAAATCCTAAATCTCAACACCTTAAACCCTAAACATTAACCCTAAACCCTAAATCTCAATATCTAAACCCTAAACCCCAAACCTGAAACACTAAACCCTAAAACCTTGAATTCTGAACCCTAAACCATATATCCTAAACCTAAAACCCAAAACCTGAATCCCTAACCTTAAACCCTAAAACCTCAAACTCAAAACTCAAAACCAGAAAAACTAAACCCAAAATCTTAAAACCATAAACCCCAAACCCGAAATCCTAAAACCCCAAAACTCAAAACCCTAAACTCTAAAACCCAAACCCGAAACCCTCAAACACTAAACTCCTAAACCCTAAATTGCAATTTTCTCAACCACCACCCGGTATTTACTTTGTCTATAAGGAGTAATTTTTTTTTATGATTGTATTAAGGTCATCTAAGTCTATATCATAATATATTATAATTCTATTTCTACTCTAATTTTATCTAATCACGAAGAATTATTAAGTCTCCACTCAAATTTTATAATTAAATGAAAAATTGGGAGTAGAAATTTTTAAGGTCATTTTTCTATTCCAGGAATAGAAATTTTGTGCAATTACCAAACTTTTTTTTTTTGCTTAGAAACTATTCCCGAGAACAGAATTAGAAAAAAACTATTTTTGGATAGAAATAGTTCCTGGGAATATAAATGTTATCAAGCAAACCCTGGGTGTCCTTCCTAGGTCGAAAGTGAGGATTTTCCCTCTAGATAAAAAAAATGATCGTGGATTCACTCTAGTAATTGTACATCTTCCAATTATTTATACAATCCACAATTTATAAGAATTTGTAACTCTCACTTAATCTTGAAAAAATTACTAATTCAATCCTAAATCTATTCTATAAATACCAATTCAGTTTTTAACTTTTCAATTTTACTAATTTAGTCCTAAATCTTTGTGTAAAATATATGTAGTCCTTCTGCCAAAACTTACTGATGTGGCATCTAGTTATTGACGATAGCCCTATGTGGACAAATTTACTTGAAACAATGTCCCATATGAACTGCCAGATCAACGATTTTCAACGGCAATTGGTTGAAATGACTACATAGGAAATTCACATAAAGGATTAGAGCTATATTGGCAAAATTAAAAAGTATATAACTGAATTTATATTCATATAATATATTCAGGATTGAATTGATAATTTTCCCCTTAATCCCTAATGCACTAGCACAACTGGATCAGATCGGCCGAGTCCCATGAGCAATAAATTGTAGTCAAATCACAATATCTCACTTGAGCATGATGGGCTAAGCATTGGTCCAGATTAAATAGTGCGATTTTCAACATAACATGATCATGAAAATCAGTCATATGAGCAAATAGGTAAACATACGTGCTCAATCTTTAGGAGCTCGTAAATTGAACTAATTGGGGATACATACGTGCTCAATCTTTTGACAAAAACAGTTTTCATAGACCATAAAAACTCCACGTATTTTATATCGTTGCAAGTATTCGAATCCCTATAAGAACCATGCTAGATCTATGTGTCGTGCATTCAAGTTATTTTCGTACCCCACATAGGCAATATAACTGCCTATCCAATATAAATAAACGTTAGGCGTATTGTAAGGTGGAAGCAATCATGATTGACAGTCATATACTAAAGTAGCAATCCTTACATTGGAACCTCAAAACTCAGTCGAGAGTACGAAGGGCATACAAGTGAAGGGATTAGCACAAAAATGCATTTCAAACTCCCACTTCCTCTTTACGGTCGACTTGCTCAAGTGATATGAATCGCGTGTTGCAATGTTATTCTCTCCTAGGAAGCGTATGCATTCTGCTCATCAAAAAGTAGTGGTTTTGGAGGGATGTTTGATTACGATGAGCACAATATTTTGTACTTTTTTCCCAAGTTCGAGGCTCATTTATTCGGGCACCCTTCCTTCTTCATTCGAATGTTCCTACACTGAGCGGATTGGATTACTCACCCCCGCCCCCCAAAACACGCGCACACACGTTGGATTGAGATCCTCTACATTTAGTTACAGTTAAGAATAAGCGGAAAAGTGAATTAGAGAATTTCTGTATATTTCTCTGTACATATTACAGATGATACATCAGCCTATTCATAGGCTATTCTAGATGACTATCTAAAGCGACAAAATATTACAATATCAAATACAATCAATTAGAATCAATTAGGAAGATAATAATATCTCTAGAAGATAACAATAGCTCCAACATCCCCCCTCAAACTCAAGGTGACATAGAAGAGGTCAACTGGAGTTTGGAGAAAAGATTTTAAAAATGTCCAAGTGGATGTGCCTTAGTGAAAACATTAGCCGTATGATCAATTGATGAAGTGGGAACAAGACGAACAGTACCGCGCACAATGCGAGAGCGTATGAAATGACCATCCACTTTACTATGCTTGGTATGCTCATGGAAAACATCATTATTTGCTATTTGGATAGCACTCTGGTTAATAAATGACCGTTCCACCATCTTGACAAACTCCTATGTCTTCTAATAACCATCGAAACCACAATACTTTTGAAGTTGTATCAGCAAGAGCACAGTATTCTGCTTACATACTAGATCGAATTACAATAGTCTGTTTCTTACTTTGCCAGGAAATAAGGGAATTTCCTAAGAAGAAATAGTGGCCTGTAATAGAGCGACGATCATAAGAGTCACCAGTCTGGTCAGCATCATAATAAGCCGTCAACTCAAATGTTGAGTTACTAGAAAAGTGAAGACCATGAAATAAGGTGCCATCGATGTATCGAAGAATTCGAAGAACAGTAGCAAAGTGAGTTGTTTGCAGTGCTTGCATGAATTGTCTTACAATGTGAGCAACATAAGCGATGTCAGGATGGGTAACAGTAAGATAAACAAGACTACCAACTAGTTAACGATAAAGTGTAGTTTTGTAATACCTATATGATCATCTCTAGTAAAAACTATGTCATCTACATATAAAAGTAGAAGAATATCTATGAGATGTTTGTTGAACAAAGAGAGCATTGCCATAGGGACTAGATGAAAATCCAAGACGTTCCATGGTGGAACTAAACTTAGAATACCTTGCACGAGGAGCTCGCTTTAGTCCATATAATGCTCGGTGTAAACAACACACTTTATTAGGAGTGTGAGTATATCCAAGAGGAAGCTCCATTTAAACTTCTTCAGTGAGGTCCCCATTAAGGAATGCATTTTTGACATCCATATAAAACAGAGGCCTTCGCTTAATAGTAGCAACAACAAGGAGACTACGAACAGAAGTAAGACTTGCAACTGGACCAAACATTTCATCATAATCAATACCACACTCCTAAGTGAAGCCTTTTGCTACAAGCTTGGCTATGTAGCATTCCACTATACCGTCTTCTTTTGTTTTGATCTTGTACACCTATTTACAATTTATAGCCGACTTTTCAAGAGGCAAATCAACCAAATCCCAAGTATAAGATTTTTCTAATGTTTGCAATTCATCCACCATTGCTTGCTACCAAAGAGGATTAGTACAAGCTTCTCTATATGTATGAGGCTCGTGAAAGGAAGCAATAGTAGAATAACAGTGAAAATCCCGAAGTCAAATAGAAGGTTGACTTACACAGGTGGAACGACGAATAGGAGATGAAGGTTCCTTCAAGGTTGAAGAAACCGCGGATGGTGCATACATATCAGGAGCTGTCGAAGTGGGATTGCCAAAGATACTTGTATCAACATTAGGAGGGGACAATTCCAAAGAAGAAGATCACGGGTGCAATCTTGTGGAAATAGATTGACACAAGGATTGGTGAAGAAGCAAACAGTTAGAGAGGATTCAAAAGGACGGAGAGACGAGAATGTTTTATGTTCCCAGAAGGTAACATGACGAGATACGCAAAGTCGATTAGAGATAGGATCCCAACATCTATACCTTTTATGCTCAATACAATATGCAAGGAAACAACATAGACGTGTATGAGGATCTAACTTTGGGCGTTCATTAGGGAGAAGATGCACAAAACATGCACTACCAAAGACTCAAAGTAGCCTGTAGTTAGGAACACTGTCATACAAATGCTTGTAAGGAGAATTGTTACCTATAATAGGTGACGGAATACGGTTAATAGTATATACAGCAGTATGACAGGTGTAACAGCCCAAATTTTGATGTAATTCTGGGATCAATGAAGTTAACATTATTCCGTATTTCATTTTAGTAAATCTCGCCCAAAGCTGATCACTCTTGAGATACTAACCAATAGGGTATGGCTAATTAGGAAATGGTATGTGGATCAGGGACCCGACCGCGAATCGGATACCGATCTTGAGAAGTAATGAGAAAATACTATGAACCGATATGAACCGATCTTAGGAAAGGCAACAGATTGGGTCTAACCAAGGCCAACGATGTGCAATCGGAATGCAGGTGATTCTGCAAGACCGAAAGTACACGTGGTTAGTCAATCCTAAGCCTGAACTGCATAATCGTGATTCTTGGGGTTAAAATTGTATCTCATTCTCTCAAAGTAAGGAACCATCGTGATTCGGATAATCCTAGGTCGATACGCGTATATTCTAAATAGCCACCCGTTAGTGAGAGATCCTAAATTTTGAAACCGAGAGAATTTTGAATACAGAATTGGGCCCGAAATTAGATATCGATTTTCTACGGCTTAAGAGACAAATTTTGGAAATCTGACGCCGTATTACGCTGGCCATGCACATTTTGAGCAAGTAGGGTTAAAAATCGGATTTTCGGTCCGGGGTCAAAAAAATTACAGTTTTGCCCCTCGGGAAGCAGATTTGGGTTCGGGGGCCGTAAGAGGTTATTTCTTGGAACGGACGTCATTTTGGAGTGGCCATGCATGCCAGGAGTCGTTTTGGACCAAAATAGGAATTTCGACAAAAATTGGAAAATAATATTATTTTATTCCTGGAACTTCGCAGTCGATTTTCGGAGGCTTAAAAAATGAATTTCGCGATTCCGACGCCACATTAGGTTGGCCACTTATGTAAGGAACGCGTAGGTGCGAAAATTGGAATTTCGCCCTGGGGCCGGAAAAAAGACAGTTTTGCCCCTCGCCTGGTTCAGGTCCGAATTTCGGGGTGTAGGTTCAGGATATTTTCAGATAGTTATCAGCCCAATTATTGGTGTATTTGACCACTTTGCCCCTAAATTATTAAGGTTGAATGGTTTTGGATCGTCGGATTGAAGGGTAAAATCGTCAAACGCGCGGATCGGCGACACGTGGCGCCCTAGCCCCCCATATTTGACCACCTTGGACCAGCTTCTTCTCTCTCCTCCCCATTTCAGATTTGATCAGCTCTCTCTCTCCTCTCTCTCTCTCCCGAAATCTCCCTCTTCTCCCTCTCCTCTCTCGGCCAAGCCTTGGCCGGAGCACCACCGGCCGCCGTGAGCCACCGCCGGCACCACTGCTGCTCCCCCACGCCACCACCAGCCCTCAGCCTTGGTCCCGGCCCAGCTCAGCCTCGTTTTCCCTCTCTTCCAGCCCGTTTCTCCCTTTTTCTTTCTCTCTCTAAGTTCTGTTTTGGACGCACGGAGCTTCGCCGGAGCTCGGTCGGCCGATCTGTCACCACAAGGCCATCCCCCACCGCCGTACGACCTCATCTGTCGTTGTCCGTATAGTGTCCGTACAAATCACTGTTCACAGTGACCGTACGGAATCATTGTTCACTGTCAGTACGGTCTCGCTGGGAACCGGTCGCCGGATTCACTGTTCACCAGTGTTCGGCCGCCGTTCCGTCATCGTCGTGGGCCTAGAAAATTGTGAGTATAATTCCTAAACCCTGATTAGGACTGACAATACGTTTTTCTAGATCGGTTTAGGTAGAATCGGTGCATTCGGGACAGGGTTAGGTATTATTGGTACTAGCTTTGAGATGAAATGTTAAATTGTATGTGTCCATAAATCTTAAGTGATTTAATGGAGTTTTTAGGAATGCTAATTAAGTCTGAATTAAGGAAATGTTAATTTTCATAGGACTAGATTTCGTACCGGGGCTAATTAGACCGCATTAGTTGTGGGTCGTGCAATTGAGGATTGCCTGATTGAGTGGTTGGTTGTGATTGATAATTGATTGTGTGATTTTAAAGGTGCACGATGCATTACTTGACATTGATTAATCACTCATGTATATATGCCGGGAATGAGACGTGTGCTAATTTTGTACGGAAATGCGTGCTTGGCATGTGTGTGTGTGATCATTATAATTGCCCAATGCGTTTACGCTGGGTTCAGATAAAATGGGCTGTGTGCCGTGCGATCACATTAAGGTCTTCAGATCATGACCTTCAGGTCGTTCCCGGTTCGTCCGGAAGACGGCATTGACCGTGAGGAGATCGGTGTTGCGCCTAGAGCGTTTCGACGCAGGCTAGAGACACTAGGCCAATAACGCTATATGCGGGCCATGAAGTGTAGTATTGGCCTTCGGGTCGTGGTCTTCGGATCAGGTCTTCGGATCGTGGCCTTCGGGTCAGGCCTTCGGATCGAACATAAAATTGAAAATGAATGCCGAATTAGTGTGCCGTGTGATTTAAAATTGAGATTTGGCACGTGTATGGCATCTTCAATTGCGATTTGCATTAATTGTCGCATTCTTGCATGAGAATTGGTATGCAAATTGAAATATTGGCACCTTAAATCATGAGCACGAGTGTGGTGTTCGAGTGATGAAATATGCCACGTGTATGTTGTGACTATATGTTATTAAATTGCCTAACCTGCAAGGTCGATACAATTGCCGGTTTGGGCCCGAGGGCCTAAGTCATTGTTTGTATTATACTATGTGTTGGTCAGGAGATTGTACGTTAGCCTAACCTAGGTTTAGGGGTTGTATTCACTGAGATGTATTCTCATTGGTGTTTAAACCAAACATTTTAGACCCCCATCCTTGAGAATGCCGCAGCCGCCACTACTTTTTGGGATTCCGACACAAATAGAGTGGTTTACAAGCGCATTTCCTTCTGGAAATGGAGAGGCCTGCATAAGATATCGATCCGTGGTTTCCGTAGATGTCGGAGAGCCCGTTGAGCAGACGCAAGAGTATATTGCCTGGTGTATGGGAAACGATCAGGGAAACATAGGTCCCCCTCTTAGATCCTTTGACTCACCCTTAGATGAGAACGGCTTGATGGCGCCAATTATAGCTGATGGCGAAGTGATAAACCCCCAGGACGAGCTGATAGAGGAAGCCTATGATCACTCGATGGGTGAGGAACCCCAGGTAGTAGCTGAAGACCAAGATGAGTGGTTGAATGATGAAGATCTACCGGATGCCATGGATGTCGATGAGGCTGAGAATGGAGAAGTCGCGGAAGTAGATAGTGACGAAGAGCTTGGGTGGTATCTTGATCTAGAAATAGAACTGGATTCAGAGGAAGAGAGAGCGGCAACCTTGAATATGGACTCGGAGGAGTCCGAACCTCAGGCTAGCTTTCGAGAGGAGTCCGAGACACCGGAGAGTTCAGAGTACGATTCCTCGGGTTCTGTTCCCGACTGGATACCCTAGCTCAGTCCTAACCCCCAACCTCTAGTTAACTCTTTTTGGAAGGCCATCTCAACTTAGTTAGTAACTAACCAAACCCTCTTTCGCAGCCAAAGCCCCTTTTTGTTGTAATGGCTGCAATGTGTCGGCTTTTTATGTAAATTTTAGTGTGGCGTGTTATAGGCTGAGTCTGTTGTAAATATGTATATATATGCTAGTTGTAAATATTTTCAAGGATGTAAATGTTTTTATGGCAATGTAATAAGTTTGTTTAATTTCTGCATTAATGATCTTGTTCTGTGCTATCCATGGTTGTCATTATATTTGTACGGGTGTATATATAGATATTTATATATACGTGTCTTCCGCATGTGTTTTGTTCTCTGATGGTTGGGTCGGCAATGCAATCCTGGGAGCGTTGCACATCGAACGACCAAGGGCGATAATTACAAACTGAGTAGGTCGGGGTGTGACAACAAGTCTCTCCCCAAAACTGTTCTGGACAAGATGTTGAGATTAGAAGAGTGCGTACAATATCTAAGATATGTCTGTGTTTACACTTTGCTCGACCATTTTGTTGGGAAGTTCCTCGACAAGAATGACGAATAATGGTACCATTTTGAGAAAGAATTCTAAGGAACTCTCTATCTCTATATTTCGTGGCATTATCAGTGCAAAAAATCTCGATATCTCGAGAAAATTGTGTTTTGATCATGGCAACAAAATTACTATAGCTTTGAGTAATTTCACATCCATTTTTCATAAGATAAAGCCTTGTATATCGGGAATGATCATCCACAAAAATCACAAAATAATGAGATCCTCCCATAGTGGGAGTAGGAGATAGTCCCTAAATATCATAATGAATTAGATCGAAAGAAGCATAAGAGACATATTCACTAATATTGAATGGTAAAGCACGATGTTTTCCCAATTTACAAGGCAAGCAATCAAAAGTTTTATTGTCAACGGAACCTAAATGACCACTTAGAATTAGAGGACTTAATCTAGAGAAAGAAGAATGACCTAAATGAGAATGCTAAGTCTCAGATGATACTGTGGTAGCACAACCGGTGAAGGAGTTGGGAAGCTTTAATGAAACAAGCTCAAACAAGCGTTCCACTTTACGGCCTATCCCAATTGTTTATCCCGTCCGTCAATCCTATATACGATAACCATTAGAAGAAAAATGAATGTCAAAACCAAGTTCACATAACTGTCCCACAGATATCAAGTTTAGTGAGAGTTTGGGAACCATAAATGTATTAGGTAAGGATAATTTGGACAACAAAATTTTCCTTGTATGACTAACTATCATATGAGAGTTATCAATTGTATGAATAATAGGTGCTTGTGAAGTGTATGATTTTGACTTGAATAAATTGGAATTGGAGGTCATGTGATTACAATAGGCAGAATTAAAGAACCACGAATCAGAAGTACTTGGATTAACTAATAGAGTAGAGGAGTTGGGTACAAAGGAGCTAGAAGTACTAGATTCTTAAATAATGGAATGGATTGTGGTACATCTAATGATAGAGTAATTGATGAATGGTTGGAAGAATCCTCAATGGTAGCAGTAGCGGATGAGCGCACACATAGACCTCTGAACTGAGATCGGTTGATTATTCCCATAGGTTGCTTAGGTTGTAGCTGATAACAATTGGATGCATAATGAGCAGGTCGATGACAATGCATACAATAAGACTTGCATCTGTAGGAGTGGAGACTGATAGAGTAGCGCGTTGTGCTTTTAAAGTTAGTTGAGTCTCTTCGGTCAATAGTTTTGAGACAACTGCCTCAAGACGAGGTAAAGGATCTCGATGTAGAAGTGAAGCTCACACAGATTCAAACTTATCATTAAGTGCCATCAGAAATTACATAACACGCATTCGATCGCGATATTCAATAACCATGCGGGCATCAGTAGTCAACTGCCATTTAGGCTCAGATAAGGCTAGTCGATCCCATATAGCATGTATCGAAGATAAAAATTCGTTAATAGATTGACCTATCTCCTAATCATGCAATGTAAATTTCCTAACAATAGATCTTGATGAGCAATGTTTGATGTGGAATAACGACTGGCAAGAAGATCCCAAGCTTTCTTTGTTGTATCTAGTCGACCAAACTGAAGTTTGATAAATGGAATCGAATTGTTTTGAATCCATGTGAGTATCTAATGATTCTTGCTATCCTACTCCTCTAAATGTTCAGCAAATTTATCATCAGCCTCACCAGTAGCCTAAACAGGCTCACGAATATCTACAGTGACGTAACACCAAAGCTTACGTCCTTTTAGAAATCTTGACATTTCTTGAGCCTATAAGATATAGTTTGATCCATTCAAGATAGTCTCAATGGGTACTGGACTTCTAATTTTTCCATAATATGTAACAAACTAGTTATACCAATATAATGAATTTTGACAAAACCGATATTTCCAAGGCTGATATTGAAAAAATAAGGCCAAAAATGGATTCAGGATGTTGAAATACCTTTGGAACCGATTTGAAAATGCCAAGAACAGGTCCAAAAGAGATCGAACCGGTCAGAAAATAGATAAACTGGTTTGGTCAACGCTAGTCAACGTATGGTCAAGGAAGGTCAACGCTGGTCAACGTTGTAACATCCTGAAATTCGACTCGATCCCTGGAATGAATAAAATGAGTTTTATTCGATATTTCCTTTTTCGTAAGTCTCGCCCGGAGCCGATCACTCTCGGGATACTGACCAAATGGGAATGGCCAACTAGGAATAGGTACGTGGACCCTGGACCCGGTCGTGAACTAAGCTTGACTTAGAGAAATGACGGGGAAATATTTTGGTCCAGTATGGGCCGATCTTCGGAACTCGAGCCGGATGATCGTGTCCTCGGAACTAGTGATACTCCTCTCGTCTCTCGACAATCGAGCACGTCACGAGTTGGACAAACCGAGGTCGATAAGCGTAAGATCCTAACCGGCCACCCGTTAGTGAGAGAATTGGAAAATGGGAAATTGATGAATTCGTTCGTGGAATTTAATCCGGACATCGGGAGCGATGTTTCGCGAGTCTCGGGATAGTTTTTATGAGGATGACGTCAAAAATATGCTGACCACTTAGGTATAGGTCTTATATGGTCGAAAATTAGCGTTTCGACCCGGTACCGGAACTTGATGCCATATTTACCCTTTTGCCCCTAGGAGTTCCGAATTTTTGAAATCCTTGAGGGGTGTGACACTTGTCAACACCCCCCTTCCCCATGCATGTCATGATGTGTGCAAAGTCCACACACTACCTCTTCCTCTCCCCCATGCAAATCATCACCTCTAATCACATCACTCTCTCTCTCTCCCTTGTCACACTCTCACTTCTCTCATTCTCCCTCTCTCACTCGCCGGCCACTCTCTCCTCTCTCCCGTCCGCGCCTCTCTCCCTCTCGGCCTCACGCCGCCGCCTGCAACCCGCCGGAACCGCCGGAACCGCCGTCCGCCGGTGCTGCTCGCCGTGAGCCTCTCTCCCTCTCTCTCGGCCTCACCACCAACCGACCGTTCCCCTTCTCCCTCTCCTTCTTTCCCTCACTGTCCAGAACCGGCCGAGACCAGCTCCGCCCGCCGCCGAGGCCACCACCGCCGCGCCGCCGCCGAGCTCGCCGCTGCACCGCCAGCTCGCCGTGCGCCGCTATTCCCCTTCGTCCGTCCTCTCCTCTCCGGCTGCATGCAAGGAGAACGGCGCCGGTCAGCCAAGGAGGACCGAACTGACTGCCGCTGTGCACCGCCGGCCGCCGCCGCCTGGCCGCCGACGCTGCCCGCTTCCCCCTCCGTCATCTCTCTCTCTCGCCGGTGCATGCAGCTGAGTGGGCGTCGGACCAGCCACGCCGCCGTCGCCACCGTCTCTCCCTCTCCTCTCCGCCGCGGCTGCATGCAGGGGTGAACCGCCGCCGGGGCTGACCGCCGTTGCACGCCACCGTTCGCCGCCGCCGCTGTGGCCGTTCACCGCCACCTCACTCGCCGTTCCTCCCTGTTCTCCGTCCGTCTCCCTTCCTGTTCTGTTCGGCCATTCGCCGGAGCAGACCGCCAGTCGTCGCCGTTCACCGTCGCCGGACCGCTCGCTGCTCGCGCGCCACCGCCGTGCACCGCCGTGGACAGCAGCCGTCCGGAGACCACTCAGCCACTCGTCCTGTCCTTCCTCGCCGCGAACAGCAGCCCCGTCGGTCGTGCACCACCGCCCGTGGTGGCTGTGAACCGCCGAACCGCCGTTCGCCGCCGACGGACAGCTCGCCACTCGCCGTCGCCGCTTCAGCCGAGCCGTCCTCTCCCCCGCCGTTCACTGTTCTGTGCCCCCTTTGCCGGAACAGTCCACCGCCGCCGCACGCCGCCACTCGCCGTCGCACCATTGGGAAGTGTGCCGCCGGTTCCACCGTGTACCGGTGATCGGCCGCCGTTCCCCGTCGCCCGAGCGTTGGAATTAGGTGGGTGGAAACCTCTAAACCCTAGTTAGGACGATAATGCGCTTTAAAACGGGCCTAGGGTGTATCGGTTAATCGGTTAGTGACGATTAGGGTTCGTGTAAATTTAGGTGTTAATGGTAGGTGTCGGGAAATGGTTAGTAAGTGACGAAGCATGTTTAGAAGAGGAATTAGAGCTCGGAATGACTGAATTAAGTTGCTGTCCACATTGAATTTATCGGCCAATTGGATGGTAGATTGAGGTTTGAATGGACTTGAGTGTCGGGATTGCCGGAATGATTGAGTTATGTGTCGGGTTGCCGACTGTGGTGTAATCGAGTCTACCATGCCGTGTGTCCTTATGGCCGACAATTGTGGAATGTGAATTGTGGTTTGCCAATGTACATAATGATGCCCGAATACGTCATGAGTGCTAATTTCACGTGTGATGCCCCGAATTAATTGATGAGATCGATTGAGCATATGACGTGGATCATTGATCATGATATGTTGACATTGAATTGTGCGGGACATTATGTCATGACACATTGCACCAACATTCGTGTGCGAATTGCATGGCCACGCATTATGCATGCCGAGTATGAGGCTTGTGGAAATTATGCGAGTATGCGTGTATGCCATGGACATGTGATCACCTAATTATGCCCTGATGCGTTTACGCGGGGTTAAGATAAAACCGGTTGTGTGAATGTGTGATCACCTTCGCCCTGATGCGGAATACGCGGGGTGTGCCGTCCTCATGCACTTTGGAGCAGGACGATGCCCGGTACGTCCGGAAGACAACCATCCTGATGCGTTTACGCGGGCTCTGGTTTGTAAAGGAGATCGGTGTTGCGCCTGATGCGTAAGGACGCGGGCTAGAGACACTGGGCCTGGGGCGTCTTTACGCTGGCCACGGAGTGTTGTGATTGGTCTTCGGACCGGATCTTCGGATCGGACCTTCGGGTCGGGCCTTCGGGTCGAGATAATGATATAAACGGATAACGTGTGATGCATAGTGTCTGATTATATGTTGGAATCCGCTGGACATGGTATGGGACGTGTCTAGGTAGATTTCACTCTATAATCGGAACACGAATGGAAGTTCGTGCCGGGATTGCCATAGAAATTGGATTGTGGGCATGGCATGTTAGTGGCATTTGCATGCATATGAATGCATGAGTTAGCGTGCTGAATTGTGTGACTCGGTGAACCTTACTTGGAATTGTCACGAAAGGTTTTTAGCATACGTGTGACGTACGCCTGGTCGAGGATGCCGCTTGTGGTTTGTAATACTATGGGATTATCTAACCTGCAGGGTCATTGATATGCCGGTTTGGGCTTACGGGCCTAAGTCATTGTTATATATGCGTGCTATTGTTTTTCCCGTCAGGAGATGCATGTTAGCCTAATTTAGGTTTAGGAGTTTTCACTCACTGAGAAGTGTCTCACGGTTTTCATAACCCAACCTTTCAGACCAGCGCCCATGAACCGACCGCCCATTCCAATTCGCTTCGGGATCCCTATAGAATATGAGCATACGATGGTTGAATTCCCGGTGGCGAACAATGAAGTTTACATGAGGCATTATACCATGATTACCGTAGATGTAGGTACGACACATCCCGAAATCCATGAGTATGTAGCCTGGTGTTTTCGAGACCGTTGGGGAGACGAGTTCGGACCCCTCCGCACGATGGACGTTCCATTCACCATAGAAGGCCAGCTTGATCCACAATGCCCGAGCGGTGAGGTCGTGGATTCCGAGACGAGTGTGGATGAGACTATAGGTCCTTTCGCCTGGTACGAGCCTGCCGAGGATGAGGAGTTGGGTGGTATAGATCATGAGTTCCCGATGGAGGATCCAGCAATAGAGGACCCGGTAGTGGAGCCTATGGAGGTTGACGAGGCCGAACCAATGGACACCGAGGAATCCGAGGAGGAAGCCCCTAGCGAGGATTCAGAGATACCAGACAGCCCGTCCGAGTCCGATGGTTCATATCCAGATTGGGAACCCTAGGCTAGGCTTAGTCGGTTTGCAAGGGTAGACACCTTTTTGGATTTTGGACCCTTTTTGTTTAGCCGTTGGTTCCCCTTGTTACTAGCCTCTTGACCCACCAGCAGTACTCTTTTATTGTGCTTGTCTCAGTTGTTGTTGTTTTTATTTTGAATTAATGTAAGGATGTTTCAGGCAAATTTTGGGATTATGGATGTGTACGTTACCTCAGTGTTCTCCGTGTTGCTTCCCGTGTTCTCAGATATATTGTCTGGGTGATTCTCTCTCTAATTTTGCTTCCGCATGTGTATTATGAATTGTTTGGGATTTGGGTCGACGATGGCATGTCCTGGGACGTCGTACTATATCGACCATCGTGAGCGCGGGTTGTCGCGTGCCGAGGAGGTCGGGGTGTGACAAACGTCTAGTCAACGCGATCAACATTCAAAAGGTAATGACACGTGGCATACATGTGGCAGCACGCAGCACTGGCGTGGAGGATGACGTCAGATGATGAAGTGGCAGACACGTGGTGATGACATCACCTCCTCAGTGGATGTGGCGATAATCACGTGCATGACATGCTAGCACATGGATCTTATGTGCATTCACTTTGCGTGGTGCGTGAGGGCGTGTAAGGAAGTTCCAGCGACTTGGACTCGTCGGAGGATGAGGAACTTGTTTATGGTGGTGGTTGTTGACAATAGCCAGCTAATGACTTCGAATAGGGCACTTATAGATGACGGCGTCGGTGGGTCAGTGGCACGTGCGATAGCTACTAGAGTCAGTTGATGACGAATTTTCAAGTCCAACTCGTCTAAGCATAGTGAGTCTAATGATGGTGTTTGTTTTTCAAAATAAGCAATAATATTAGTTGAACAGAAATCAAGGGTAGCGGTTTGGTGATGAATGGATACTGGCGCAGCTGTGGAATGTTGCTATAACACCATATAACTCAATCACTACTTCCTCAGACAGCAGTGGATCTGATATCAAGTTAAGAATAAGCAGAAAAGAGAATCGGAGAATTTCTATATATTTCTTTGTACAGATTATAGATGATACATGAGCCAATTTATAGGCTATTCTAGATGACTATCTAAAGTAATAAAATAATACAATCAATTAGAATCAATCTAGGAAGATAATAATATCTCTCGAAGATAACAAATCAATTTAGGAGGATGACAATATCTTTAGAAGATAACAATATCTCTAACGATTATAGAGACCCTACTTCATGCTCTATCCCTCACGTTCCCTTATCCCTAGCTCGTTGGTCGCCACCTTACAATGACCGAGGTTGTGACCACCTTAACTGTCACGCCCCGTACCCCACGAAGCGCAAACATCCCTCTCTGGTCCATTATGGTGCAACGCTCCCAGGATTGCATTGCCGACCCAATATACACAGAGCATAATACACATGCAGAAGATACGTATATATATAAATAAATATATATACACCCGTACTATTATAATGACAACCATAGATAGAACAACTCATAAATATAGAATCTGAAACAAACAAACTTATTACATTACCTCATAAATATTTACAACCGATATGCACATAAATACTACAAACTATGCCTCAAGCACACCATGCTATCTAACATCAAAAACCGACATACAACAGCCAATACAACAAAAAGAGGCTTTGGCTGATAGAGGGTTTGGTTAGCCACTATCTAAGGTGAGATCGCCATCAAAAAGAGTCAACTGGCGGATGGGGGTTAGGACGAAAGCTAAGACATCCAGTCGGGGTCAGATCCCGAGGAATCGTGCTCTGAACTCTCCTGCGTCTCGGACTCCTCCTGAGAGCTAGCCTGAGGTTCGGACTCCTCCGAGTCAATATCCAGGGCTGCGGCTCTCTCATCCTCAGAATCCATTTATAGTTCTGAATCAAGATACCACCCAAGCTCCTCGTCACTATCTACTTCCGCAACTTCTCCATTCTCAACATCATCAACATCCATGGCATCCGGTAGATCATCGTCGTTCAACCATTGGTCTTGGTCTTCAGCTACCACTTGGGGTTCATCATCTACCACGGGATCATAGGCTTCCTCTATCGGTTCATCTTGGGGGTTAATCACCTCGCCATCAGCAATGATCGGCGCCATCAAACCATTCTCATCTAAGGGAGCGTCAAAGGACCTAAGAGGTCTACCTATGTTCCCTTGATCATCCCCAATACACCAGGCGATATATTCTTGGTTAAGATCGACAAACTCTCCGACATCTACGGTGACCACGGATCGATATCTTATGTAGGCTTCTCCATTTCCCGAGGGAAAGACGCTCACGAACCTCTCTATTTGTGTCGGAATCTCAAAAAGTGGTGGCGGTTGCGGCATTCTCAAGGACGGGGGTCTGAAAGGTTTGGTTTAAAAACCAATGAGAACACTTCTAAGTGAATACAACCCCTAAACCGAGGCTAGGCTAACGTACAATCTCCCGACCAACAAACAACAAAACACAAACAATGGCTTAGGCCCTCGGGCCCAAGCCGGCAATTGTATAGACCTTGCAGGTTAGACAATTTGATATAACATAATCACGGCACACACATGACATACCTCATCATACGTGCATCACGCACATGCTCACGTTTCATCGTGCTAATGTCTCAATTCATATGGCGAGTCACACACATTAATGCCACAATTATATGCATAGAAATGCCATACACATGCCATAATATCACTTGGAATCACACGGCACATTAACACGGCGTTTGTTTTCATTATCGATGTTCGACCCGAAGGCTCGACCCGAAGGCCACGATCCGAAGACCTGATCCGAAGACCACGACCCGAAGGCCCGACCCGAAGGCCAATTCTACACTTCACGACCCGCATATAGCGTTCTTGGCCCAGTGTCTCTAGCCCGCATCGAAATGCTCTAGGCGCAACACCGATCTCCTTACGGACAATGCCGTCTTCTGGACGAACTGGGTACGACCCGAAGGCCACGATCCGAAGACCTTAATGTGATCACACGGCACATGGCCAATTTTTTTATCTGAACCCAGCGTAGTCGCATTGGGCAATTAAGGTGATCACAAACTCACGCCAAGCACGCATTCCCTCATAACATTAACGCACGCCTTATTCTTGACATACTAAATGCGTGGCCGGGCAATGTCGTGCAATACATCATGAGCATCAATTATGCATAAGCACTCAATCAATTCTAGATTATTATACAATGCTCAATCGGCCAATTAATACCATGTGGCCCAAAATTACATTCTATAATCATCGATAAATTCAATTATATTCGCACGTGACACGATTAACACGGCAATATTGAGATTGGCCCTAAACAATATCAATCAACACCAAATCAGCCATTTTGGGCAATCTCAACCATGCAATTAGCCATTTTCGCGGTCTAATTAACCCCGGTACTACCTCCAGTCCTATAAGTAACTGCCAATTTCTCAATTCGGACTCAATGAATATTCATAAAAACCCTATTAACATACTTAGGATTTATGCAAACACAACATTCAACATCCTCACTCAAAACCAGTACCGAAATTGCCTAACCCAGTCCCGAATGTACCGAATCTACCTAAGCCGATCTAGAAAAATGTACTGTCAGTCTTAATCTGGGTTTAGAAATTATACTCACACTTTTCTAGGCCCACGACGATGACAGAACGGCGGTCGATTACTGGTGAACAGTAAAACCGGCGGCCGGTTCCCGGCGAAACCGTACGGACACCGTACGGTCACTGTACGGACCGTACGAACACCTGTATGGACGGCGGTGGCTGAGGTCGTACGATGGTGCTGGACGGCCCTGTGGCGTCAGTTCGGCCGTTTGAGCTCCGGCGAAGCTCCGACGACCCAAAACAGATTCTAGAGAGAGAGAGGAAGAGGGGGAAACGGGTAGAAAGAGAGGGGGAAACGGTGCTGAGCTGGGTTGGGACTGAGGTTGGGGTCTGGTGGTGGCGCGGGGAGGCAGCAGCGTCGCTGGCGGCGGTGCACGGTGGCTAGCGGTGCTCCGACCAAGTGAGAGGAAGAGAGAGAGAGAGATTTAGGTGAGAGAGAGAGAGGAGAACAGATCAGTTCTGATCTGAATGAGGGAGGAAAGAGAAGAAGCTGGTCCAAGGTGGTCAAATAAGGGGGCTCACGGCGACAAGTGTCGCCCATCGGTGCAATTTCCCAATTTACCCTTCAATCCAACAATCCAAAACCATTCGATGCAAATAATTTAGGGGCAATTCGGTCAAAAGGCCAATAATATAGCCGATTTATCATAAGAATAATCCCACTAATTAGTCCAAAATTCGGAATTCCCGGTACAGGGTCCAGGGGCAAAACTGTAATTTTTCCATCCCAGGTCAAAACTCAAATTTTCGCACCTACGCATTCCATATATGCGTGGCCAACCTAATATGGCATCGGAATCGCGAAATTCACTTTCTAAGCTCCCGGAAATCGACTGCGAAGTTTCGGGAATAAAATAATATTATTTTCCAATTTTTGTCAAAATTCCAGTTTCTATCCAAAACAACTCCTGGTATACGTGACCACCCCAAAATGACATCCGTTTCAAGAATTCACCTCATACGGCCCCCGAATCCAAATCTGCTTCCCGAGGGCAAAATCGTCATTTTCCAAATTCCGGATCGAAATTCCGATTTTTGTCTATCCTCACTCTAAATGCACGTGGCCAGCGTAATACGACATCAGATTTCCAAAATTGATCTCTTAAGCCGTTGAAAATCAATATCGAATTTCGGGCCCAATTTCGTATCCAAACTTCACTCGGTTTTCAATTTTAGGATCTCTCACTAACGGGTGGCTGTTTAAAATATACGCGTATCGACCTGGGGTTATCCGAATCACGTTGGTTCCGTCCTTTGAGAGAATGAGAAATTATTACTAGCCTCAAGAATCACGATCGTTCAGTTAGAGTTCAGAATTGATTGGCCACGTGTACTTTCGACTTTGCAGACTCACCTGCGATCCGATTGCACATCGTTGGCCTTGGCCAACTCAATCCATCACCTTTCCTAAGATCGGTTCATGTCGATTCATAACATTTTCTCATTATTTCTCAAGATAGGCATTCGACTCTGATTGGTTCCTTAGTCCACGTACCATTTCCTAATTAGCCTTACCCTATAGGTTAGCGTCCCGAGAGTGATCAGCTCTGGGCGAGATTTTACTAAAATGAAATGCGAAATGATGTCAATTTCATTGATCTCGGAATTACATCGAAATTCAGGCTGTTACATTAACAATGCCGGTGAGCGCTCTCTGCCTCCCTCCCTATCCTTGTCGAGGATAGAGGAAAGCTCATGGTCTGACCTTGTGACCACTACGGTCACCAACCTAACACGATTGCTGCTTAGGCCTGTACTTAGGCTCGGTGACATTGGATTCACTGTCTCGAGCCCAGACTTGACCCATAGTGTGTGCATGGGGGTATAATACAAAGGCAGCGATGGCATGGTGAGTGCTTGGGAATGAGCGATGGAGACAACGATGGTGGCAGGGGTATAGCTAAAGTGTAACATCCTGAATTTGACCTACTTCTGGGATCAATGAAATAGATGTTTATTTCTTATTTCATTTTTGTAAGTCTCGCCCTGAACTGATCACTCTCGGGATACTAACCGATGGAGAATGGCCAACTAGGAAAACGGTATGTAGACACAAGAACCTGACCGTGACTTGAGCTTCGATTCCAAGGAACGACGAGGGAATAATTTGGGTCAATGTGGGTCGATCCAAGGAGAGTGACGGATTTAGTTTGACCAACGACGTATGACCGGATTGCGGGTGATTCCGCACAACCAAGAGTATGCATGGCGAACAATCCTGAACTTACTCCGAACGATCGCGACCTCCGGAACTAGCGATAAATCCTTGCGTTCTCTTGGAAATCGAGGCCGCCACGACTCGAGTAATCCTAGGTCGATACGCGTAACCCCCAAATAGCTGCCCGTCAGTGAGAGACGCTAAAATTGTAATTGATTGAAATTGATTGTTGAATTGGATCCAGACTTGAGCGTCGAATTTCACAGATGTACGCGACTATTTTTGCAAGGACAACATTGTATTAGTGTGGCCAGCCATATTTGGGATCGGTATGGCTGAAAAATGGAATTCTGAGTCGGGAACAGAAAATTACCATTTTGCCCTTGGACCCCTAAGCACCAATTCCAAATTTTAAGGGATAAACTGGACTTCCTCAGCTCATTAGTGGCCAAAAATCCTTGGACAATGATGCCCCCCATCACCCTTGCTATTTCCCAAATGGCCCTTGGATATTTGTGTGAGGTTGAATCTTGGCCATTAGATTTGGATTGAATGATTGACCCTTAAATTTAGGCCATTAGATCAAGAGCTTAGTGGGGTGGGTATCATGGTCTTTGTGAGTGGAGTGGGTCACCTACTCTTACTCAAGCAAAATTGATAAAACACTCCTCTCTCTCTCACTCCTCTCACTCTCACCATAACCGGCCAACTCTCTCCTGCTCTCGCTAACTCTCTCTTTCCCCCTCCTTGCCGTGAGAAGCTAGCCTAGTCGAAGTAGTCGCTGCGGCCGCGCCGCCACCGTCGAAACTCCACACCGCCGCCGTCCGCTCAATCACTTCACATGCACCAGCACCACTCGGCCAGCTCACCCTCACCATTTCTCTCCCCTTCCCTCTCTCATTTTTGGCGCCACTATCACCGGGTCTGCCCTGCCTTGGCCATGAGGCCGTTGCACGAGCGCCGCCCCCGTTGGATGCCCATCGCCTCTCATACGCCACTACCGCCACCTCGACCTTTTCCTCCTCCATTTTCGTGCCTCACCACTAACACCATACTCTCTCGCCATGTTGAATAGAACCGCCACATAATCCGAGAGCCACCCACCATCGCCATCGCTGCCCGCTGCCGTGAGGACCGCCGGCGCTGCTGCTTGTTCCGCTGTGATCCGGTGACCGCTCAGCTCACTCTCTTGCCTGGCCAGCCTACATTGGGAGCTTAGGAGTTTGGGTGCGTACAACCGCAAACCCTAATTAGGCTAGTATACATTTCTAGATTAACTTAAGGTTTAATTAGGGTGTTTTAGGGGTTGTTAAGTGGCAGTTAATTATGGCTGATTATGTGGTGATTTTAATTACTTAGTATGGTGACTTAAATGTAAATTGGAGGTCTAGAGCGGGCTTATTAGTGGTAGATTATTGTGTACTTGATTGGGCTATTAAGTGGATTGATATGGGTGCAATGAGTGGGCTGTGTAGAGATTGATTATGAGGCAATTTGAGTGGCCTAAGGTGACAATTGGGCAGTGGATTAGAGGAACAATAGGGTTGTTTGTGGGCCGAGTATTGTAGACTTGAATGATCAATAGCTTGCAAGTTCCTGGTTTCAATGTGAATTGCCATGTGTGATTGGTAATTCGTGTGTGAATTGTACTCAATTGTGTGATGCCATATTGGGTGCTTGAGTGGCCGAGAATCGAGCATGTTGCCGTGTGAATTTTCGTGCTCGTAGTGGTTTCGTTATGGATGTCCTAAGTTTGGTTGATTTGGCCATGCATTATGCATACTGAGCATTGGCATGACATTTGAATCATACGGGTATGCGCGCATGGCATCGAGCATGTCATCACCTAAATTGCGCTGATGCGTTTTACGCAAGGTTCAGATAAAAATTGGTGAATGTGTACGTGTGATCACATAAAGCCCTAATGCGTTTTACGCAGGGTAATAAACCCGTTCTGAGGCGTTTAACGCGGGACGATGCCCGAAATCCCAGTGGCTGGCCAACCTGATGCGTTTTACGTGGGTTGTGTCGTGGTTATGAGATGCTTGGATTACCGGAAGATGGCCAACTTGAGGCATCCCACATGCTGGTTGTGTCATGAGCCAGATGCATTTTATGCTGGCCGGAGATTGATTGGAGGATGATAGACCTAATGCGTTTTATGCAGATCGTAGGAAAAATTGGAATTTGGCACGTGTGCAATTGTGCATTAATGAGCATGAACATATGCATAGTATCGGATACACATGCGATGAGTGTAAGCATGTGCATGGCATGTATCGTGGCCAAGCATTGGTGTAGTTGCGTTGCGATTGGTTCTGTACTATTATTGTTATGTGCCTAACCTGCAGGGTTAAGAATATATTGATTTGATCCCGAGGGCCTAAGTCGTTTGAGTGCTTACTATATGTTCAGTTAATAGTTTATCTAGAGGTGCATGTTAGCCTAGTTTAGGTTTAGGAGGCCTACTCATTGAGATTTATTCTCATGGTTGTTAAAATCCTACCTTTCAGACCCCCGGCCTTGACGATGGCAGGAGTGCCCCTACGTTTTGGGATCTCGGACCGCATCATTTGTTTGGTGACCGAGTACCCCGGTTGAAACGGGGAAGCATATATTAGACATTGTACTATAATTTGGTTAGGTGAGGGTGGACCACAGCTCAAGGCCTATCCCTATGTTGGTTGGTGCTACCGGGATGAGACTGGACTTTTTGGACCTCTTAGGACCTTCAACATTTCGTTCGACGGGTTTGGCTAGTGGGACCCACATCCAGCTGACGGGGAATTGGTAAGCCCCGATGCCACATCCGAGGTGACTTCTAACCCCCAGCCAAATATCATCAAGATGGACATCAAGTCCGAGGAGAGAGAAGATTCGATAGAGTGGGAGATCGACTCAAAGCTGGAGCCTATGGAGCTAGAGCTAAAGATTGACCCAGAAAAGAAGCCATCGAAGATCGAGTCCGAGCAAGGATCTATGAAGTTCGTGTCTGAGCTGTCCGAGAGTTTGTCTAAGTTGTCAGGATCCGACCTGGATTAGAGGTACCCTAAGGTAGACCTTAGAGCCTAGTTAGTATGAGGGCCGACGCTTTTTGGGAGAGCGCCCTTTCTATTAGTACCTGACCGCCCGGGCCACATACCCCTTTTTATCGTTAGTGGCTGTTGACCCGCTTTTGATTTATATGTATAGTTCACTTGTTGTGGATTTTGGAAATGCTTTGTATCAATGCAAATATTTGTTTATAATGATGGTTGTTCATTGCTATCCTTGGTCATTGTTTTATATTGTATGGGTGTGATATTGCTTCCGCATGTGTATTATTCCCTGTTTTAAATTTTGGGTCGGCGACGAGTCTTGGGACGTCGCACTGAAACGACCGCGGTAGGGTTGTCACGTGTCGTAGGGTTCAGGGCGTGACATCCCCTGTTAATTTGGTATCAAAGCAAAGTTAGCTTGATCCAATTCGGTTAGAGCCTGGAGTGATAAGGAGCGATGACCTTGGGTAACTAATAGGGAGACTTGTGTGCTAAGTGTACCTTCAGATTGTTTGACTTGCTTGATTGAGTGATTGTTTGGAATGGCCCATAAAGTGCAGGTACAGCAGGACCCGAGGTGAGTACGCATATCTCTTTAGATGAGATCTTATGCTGCTTGTGTTGTACCGCATATTGTGTGACTATTGTTGTGATTCCCTGCCTAAGACCTTAGACCGATATAGTTTGGGTTAGGTCTCTAATTCTTGGATTGAATTATAGCAAGTAGGTGAGTAGTGAGGAGCTTGTGAGCATGAGAAGAGGAACAGGAACCCGAGGACAATCAAGTACCATGGGCTGAGAGGCAAGAGACCCAAGACTTGATGAGGTCATTTAGACATTGTAAGAAATAGGGAATTTGATAGGAAGGCAGGCTCAAGAGAAGGTCACCAATATTGCCCAAGCTACTGAGGCAACAGCAACTGCTGCTATTAATGGTAACCAAGCCAATCATGGGCAAGCCTAAGTAGTAGTGCATAGGCAAATGCACCAACTAATGGAGCAGTTCCTCAAGTTAAAGCCACCGAAGTTCAATGGAAGAGGTGACCCTGAGGCCGCACTACGATAGGTAGAACAGCTGGAGAAGGCCTTCGATGTTTTGGAGTGCATTGAGACCGAGAAAGTGACATTGGGCGTGTACCAACTGCAAGAGAATACCAATGACTGGTGGAAGGCCACCAGGGGAAGAGTGTTTCCTGAGGGTACTGCCCAAACTTGGGCTATGTTTACGGAGAGTTTCTATGGAAAATACTTCTTGGAGAGTGCCAGAGAGAGGAAGTTAGCGGAGTTCATAAGACTTCGCCAAGGATTGATGACAGTGGATCAATATAAAGCGAAGCTTGCAAGATTGTCAAAGTTTGCGTCGAGGATAGTTGAGGACCCACAAGATAAGGTCCGAAGGTTCCGGGATAAGCTGAAGTCGAACCTTTGTAGCCAGATAATTTCTTTAAACATCAGGGACTATAGAGAAATGTACGAGAGGGCTCAAGCGATCAAGCGAGATCAGATGGACAGGGCTTTCGAACAAGATACGGGCATTATGAATTTACGGTGATGCCCTTCGGTCTGACTAATGCCCCTGCTGTTTTTATGAACTTAATGAATTGAGTATTTAAGGAGTTCTTGGATCGGTTCGTCATAGTCTTCATTGACGATATATTGGTGTACTCGAAGATCCCGAAGGAGCATGAGGTACATCTGACGGAAGTGTTACGGACCTTAAAAATAAGCACTAGAGTCGTCATCAATGATATCATTCCATGGATGGCTGGAATCACACAAGTGGACTTGTTGCGCTACGATGCCGATCCATAAGTGGACTAGTCACTCATCAAGCACAATGTCTGCTCGTTCATATGATACCTAGCTAATAGTGCAACAAGCCACTCCACGCGCAAACAACGCCCCTAAAAACGAGTGCACCGACCCCCCACTAGGACCTAAAACCCTCGTGAGAACATGCAAGTTGGATATTATCTTCTCTTAGTTGCCTAACAAAAGCACAAAATAAGCACTAGAGCCGTTTTCAGTCGACTAAAGAAATGCACGTGAAAGCAACAGATGCCCATCTCCAATTCAGTTGTTTAGTAAGTGGGAGATCCACGTCCTTTTGCATGCCTTATTTTACGTCCTATCGAGCCTTGCTTTTGCTTGACGAAAGTCAGCACCAACCTCCACGATAGACAGTGGCGTTCCAGGACGATGCAATCATCAGTTCACAGCCTCACGCATCTTTTTTGCCCCATTTTTTGGCGTTGGAAAACTCACTTCCTCGTCCTTTTTCATGAAGTGCTACAGGCATTGAAAAGTTGTGACCCCCGTAAGGATTCATGCTAAATGCGGGCTACTTGTTATTTTTTTTGGTCGGATAATGCGGGCTACTGTATATCGCGGAAAATTGATTGTCAGAAGGTACCTCTTCCAAAAATATTGGTTGTGAGAAGGTTCCCACTCTGTTTCAGAGCATAAGTCAAAATGTCAAATCACCCTCCCTCTCCACTCCTCTCCCGAAAGAATAATAAACGCAGCTTTCTGAGCACCATCAATTATTTCACCACCGTCAGCCATCCCCGTTGTCGATCACCAACACTGGCCTACCAATGATGCCACTGTAGCCATCACCGTGTTAGCTACCTTGGCTAGCTACCACCGCCACCAGTGTACATTATTGCCATTTCAGGCAATCACGGCAACTAGGACCGTCGTTGCAATCACTCGCCATCACTAGTTGCTATGACTTGTTTTTGTTGAGAAAACTTCAAATATATTTTAAAAATGACAAAACAATCCATAGTTTATATCGGATTGATAAATGCAATAAGTGTTTATGTTTAAGGTAATATTCATGCTGAAAGGATTCTCTATGATTGAAAGACCTATGTGAATAGGTGGAATGGATATTAATATTGACTTGAAAAGGCAAGGTTTTATGTCTACAGAATCTAAATTGATTGGTAAAGTATCTTGATAAGAACATTTCATAAGATCCAAGAAGTCAAAAGCAAGTGAACTGCTTGAATATTAGCAAGATCATTCTATGAATATCAACTAAATTTTTGAATGAATATTATCAAGGTTTTCATATAATTATCAATGGATATTACCAAGGAAGCCGCTAGATATCAACAAGGCAAGTGATGAATATTATTAGAATATATACTTGAATATTAACAGGAAGTTGAATATGATCGGAGGAATATGATGGCTAAATATTAATAGAATACTTGTTCTTACTTGCGACGACAATCTTATTACAAACTTCAAGACCATTTTTTATAGATATAATTTCCGTCTTTAAAAGGTATTGATTAACATTCTATCTTAATTGTAGAAATATTTAATCATGCAAGATATCTTGATAGATTGGTAATCGTCCCGAAGGCAAAATTCTTTCTATAGTTGACGACCTTCATTTATGAAAACCAAGATTTATTTGAATCAAAGACCAAATCAACGGGATTTCTTATTTTTCTAACTCAGCGGCTACCCTAATCTTCTTGTCAATTGTCTAATGGCTTGCTTGGAGATTGATCCTGGCAAAATATTGTCCAACGGAAAGTTTTGGATGTTGCGGACATAAAAGAAGACCAATGTGCTAGAGAGAGATAAATCGTGAGAAAACAATTTTAAAGCTTGAGAGAACTACCCAAATTCTAGTTTCTTCTGTGAGCTTACAAATATAATAAATTAAGAAGTGTTGGCAGTGTGATAGTTAGTGCTTTGGTGTGAGATAGAGTGCCCTATCTACTTGTGTATAAGCAACACCAACTTCGAGAAGTACTAGAGATTAAGTAGCACTTACTAATGTAATTTATCATTGATTTTCTAGTGGAATCCAGCTAGAAGCTATCAGCGTGGAAGATTAGATGTAAACTTACACTAAACCAAACGACTATAAGCTCTGTGTGCAAAGTTTTTTTTTTATCTCTCGACTCATACTTATTTACTGCTTGATAGAATAATTGCACTCGATAATCTGGATATTTACATAATCTGATCATATTCATGCTCTATTTTACTTATTGTTAATCATATTCATCTTGATTATTTTAATTTCATAATATTTAATTAAGATCTCGTGAAATCACCTATTCACCCCCCTCAAAGTGCTATTGTTAGCCTCTATCAGTTTTCATCTCTGTTGCACTCTTGTTAACCACCTTTTCATTATTAAAACCCTTTTAACATAAATTTTATATGGTTTGCTATTAACACAACCTAGAAATGTTATTGAACCATGTAGTCTTGCATTAAAAATTTCCTATTACAAGTTTCTAGCCCCCCCCCCCCAAAAAAAAAAAGGTTTTTCATTGAAGAATAGGGACTCATTCGCTACAATAACACAAATTTTATGTCACCTAATACACACACATTATATATACTCATGCCATATTAATTGAGCACTTGAGGGAAAATTGAGATAATTGTCCAAATAGTCATAAATCTATTATACAGTGGCCAATTTAGTCTGAAATCTTTTAATAATTTAAAAATATTGTCCTTACGGCCAATTTTCACTAAAAATCGTTATTGTGAATGTTGGTTGTCCTATGGGGCATGGATTGCGCTAATATGAATATTTTCGAAAAATTTTAAAACTTTTTATTTTTATTTTCATTTCATTTTTCTTTTCTTTTCTTTTGTCTTGTGACTGTTACTCGGCAATGGTCAGCGACCAGCCACAAGCGTGGGACCCTTGCTTGGGTGAGGCATGGCCAACGAGGGCTGTGATGCTCTTGCCCAGATCTGGCGAGGGTGTTGCGGCCCTCGCCGTCCATTGCTAAGATCACCACTAGCAAAAAAGGAAAAGAAAAAGAACAAAAAAAGGAGTACATAGGAATTTGAGAGAGAGAGAGAGAGAGAGAGAGAGAGAGAGAGAGAGAGAGAGAGAGAGAGAGAGGTACTAATGTGGTTGCGGGAGATGTCATGTGGAAGGGCCACCGAGAATGCACTAGCTACTTGGAATCTCTCCATCAAAACAAAATCAATGTGCACTCGCAATGTTTGTCATCCCTTAAGCCCACAGCAATTATATCCTCAGCATCGACATGTAGTACGCCTCCCAGGATTTAACATTTAATGGAGAGCCCACCAAGCCTCCATTACCATGGGAAAGAAACATGAATGATTTCGTGGAAGATGAGCTTAGGCAAGCAGATAGGAGTTCAAGGTGGCAATCTTTTGTTATCATAGATCGACTGACTTCATGTTTCGAATTTAAACTGTGAGATTCTATGGGATCATTGCCGATTGTTCTAAAAGCTTAACTTAGGCTACACTTTGGCCCAACCCTAAAGCATAGAAATATGTAATTTGAGAGGTAAATAAGGGTGTGGAAACATTCGAATTGAGGACCTCATGCTCTAATATTATGTAAGATTTTGTGGGATCACTGCCGACCATTTTAAATGCTTAAACTGTAATATGAAAGCATGGCTTAACTTTTAATTATTATAACATAAACCAAACTGATGACTATTCTTTTTATTTATAAATTTCTTGTTATCATGCATAGAACAGTCGACTTCACTTTTCAGATTCCAACTAAGCTTATAAATAAAATTTCCTTTTCATTCGAATTACATCTCATGCTCGAGAATACTTTGAAGAGCCCCCACTATACAATAGTTTAATTAAACACCTAGCAATCGCCTTTTGATATGCGTTCCTCGTGCTAGTGCAACATTATGGCACCGGGAATGAGTAGAGAACCAGTGATTATCTATATGAAAGAAGAAAAGATAATAGTCGAACGAAATTGTGTTAGAGTGTGGTAGTGGGATGAGATTGATGAACCGCATAAAATATGGTCACCATGAATTTATTATTTAGTACGGATAGCATACACTTGTGTGACCATCCCAACCCAAATCACCTTTCCACTGTACGTTTTCTTAGGGGTAATTGTCTAAAAAATCTTAAATCTATTTCACTTTTACCAATTCAATTAACCTTTTAATTATGTCAATTGCGTCCTAAAACGATTCACATTCTATCAATTGAGTTCATCCGGCCAATTTACGTTAGAAATCACTGACTTAGAAGCCGGCCATCCTACGTGTTGCGGTTGGTAATGATGAAGATAATTTTTAGTAATATTTTAATTTTTTTAATTTTCCTTTTTTCCTTTTTTACCTTTTTCTTACTATGGCGAGCTGTGGGCAAGGCTGGGACGCCCTCGCCGGTGGTAGGCTAGGGTTCTGCGTCCTTGCTTGGATCTAGCAAGGCCATCGTGTGGCCATGGCATTTGACCATAGTGAAGGGAGTCAGGGTTTTGGCAAATGAGGCTCAAATTGGTGCACTTGTAGTGGATGCATGAAGTGTCTCCACTTCGAGTTCGCTTCCATGGCACGACGTCATGCCAAAATCAATCGACTCAGTGAAGAGAGAGAGAGAGAGAGAAGGGTCAACGGGCTAGGTTTTCTCTTGGGCTTTGAAGTATTCGTTTCTTGGAAAATGCTCTCTCTAGAAAATTATGAAATTTTTGCTTTAGTTCGTTTTACATTGTAACTTTTTTGGCCCCAACCTCGACCGCAGTTGACGAGGACTCAACAATCCTCGTCCAGTGGCCGACGAGGGCCTAGCAACCCTCACCAGCCACAATTAAAAAAAAAAGAAAAGAAGGAAAAAATAAAAGAGAAAAGAAAATAGAAGGAAAGAAATAAAAAATTAAAAAACATTAAAAATTATCTACGTCAGCGTCAGCTGCTCCACATATCAACGATTTCTAATCAAAATTAGTCGGATATAGTCAATTGACAAAACTTAAAAATATTTAGAATTCAATTGGTAAAAGTGCAATAGATTTCTACTTTTTTCCCCATTTTCCCTATGAAGTAACCCTCTAGTTGCAATCAATACTCATTTTCCTATCACAAATACTCTTATGGCAGAGGCACCGGTGACAAAAGAGGACTTTTTTTTTTCTAATAATGCAGCGTGCGTGAGCAGACTGTTCAACGGGGTGATGGAGAAATTCGTCATCCAAGGTCGTGAAATGTTATGGCAACGGGTCAGATACCGTCACTATTGTAGCACGTAGGGTGACAAACTTAGCCTATAGCAACGAAAATATTGTCGTCGTCTTCGATATATTCTTCTCACCTTTGAGAATTCCCTGAGTTTAGTCTTTAATTTTAGCATTTAATTTGTTAATTTTTTAATTGCTTACAAGTTCAATGATGATGCACATGAAGATGTTCAATCCATCGCATTAAATATACAGACATGATCTACAATTGTAGAAAAACAATACGTACTGTCACATAACTTTTCAAATCTTTCCAGCAAGAAAAACATAACCATGCTTCCACACGCAAGGAAAAACAAAAGCTACTCGATGGACTCGAGATCCTCATCCTCATCTTCTTGTCCGATCTGCCCGCCATCAAGATCAAGTGTATGTCTGGTCAGCGAGCATGCTTCGCCCTGTCTTGATCCCACTTCAGGAGATACTCGAATTCTGACATGAGCTCCAATAGATTTTTTCTTTTTGTTCGAAAACTCCAAATGCAAATAACTCCTGTTTAGATCCAGCGTCGTGGGGGCGGAGAAGCATGTACCTCTTCACAAAGGTTGAACGAGCTCCAATCGGGCCATAAATCTTTCAGAAATTCAAGTAGCCCCTTGAAAGAATTATTCGAGAGTAAATTACCCAATCGATCATAAACTTATTATATAGATGCTAATTTAGTTCTAAACTTTTTAGTTTTGCCGCTTTAGTTCTAAGTATTTACATGAAATTTCAATGTAATCCTTTCGATCAATTTTTGTTGAAAATTACTGACGTGCCAGGACAGGATTTGTTTCTTAACCAAAGAACATTTACAAGAGTATCTTTAGTTGAGGTGGCTAGCACTATCACCTAGAGGGGGTGAATAGATGATTATAACCAAACTTGACAAAATAAAGCGGAATTAAAACAGTTAAGATTAATATCACATGAAGATAGATTCCAAAGAGAGACTATGCTATAATCAGATTCACTAATGTGCAAGATACTATCAAAGATAATAACAAAGAAGGGATAGAGAAAATTGCATAGAAAAGTAACGGTGGTTTAGCTTATTGTAAGCCTACGTTAACTCTCCACACGTACAGTTTATTAGTTAGATTTCACTAGTAAATCAATCAGTGTCGCGACCTAAAAAATTTTCTCAATTTTTCAAACTAATAGATTATTAAGACTAATCTTAACTCGGGCCCTCCCAAACCCTACCAATTCGCAACTTAGGGTTTAAGTTCTTAACATGCAAATGTTTTCATGCTTGGAGTCGCCACTAATCAATTTATGGTAGGCTGATTAGAAACCTAAATAAAACATAGAGAGATATGTTTTATTTCTACGAACCAGAAATTCTAAGCCCAGGGACTTGGTTACGCTAGATCTAGTCTAACACCCTTTCGGTACCTTTTCTTTTCAAAAATGTTTTGGCAAGCAGTTTGGATCCATTTTAACTTATTTACTAACATGTGAGGTGTTCATGCGGGTGCGCAAACCACCAATTTAACACCCAGAAAGCATTAAATAAATTGCCAGATTTGAAGAATTACTAAACTCAGTGCAATACTAGCATCTGCATTGTTAGCTAGAAAATCACATCAATCAACCCTAATATGATTTCTAATTAACAAGCAATTCACTCAATTTCTTTTTTTTTTGGATTTTCACTTATTTAAATGAAATCTAGTCTACATGCAATGACGTGCAAAAATGACATGTGAATAATGCAACTTAACATGCAAATTATATGTCATGCGACGAGTGACCTAATTCTAATGACGGATGCAATGATATATTTTTGGTATTTTCTGATGAAATTCGAAATAAAAATATGCCTAAATTACCATGCAACCTATTATGACTTAATTTATCATAACATGATTTCTTTTTGGGATTTTTGATTAAAAATTCGAAATTATTAAATGCCATGAATAATCCATTGAGATTAAAACAACACGTAATTTAAACTAGGAAACATGACATCTTAAGTCCCAATTTAAACTAGATAATTATTTCAATCTCTAAGAGATATTCAAAACCTAAACATGCAAAATTCTAATTTAAATAACAAAATAGATTTTTATTTTGAATTTTCATTTTCATTTCAAAAGGAAAGCAATCAAACAAATAAGGATAGTAATCACATTCAAATCAACCACGCGATCCGCCAAATTTGTTCCAAACTCGGATTAGGCACAAAAATCAAACTAACGATCATATCTACAGGGTTATAGATATCGATGGAAAGTCGATTATTCAAAATTGGAAAGCTAATGAAATTCATTATTGTATCCAATTAGTTATGGATAGGATAATAATTTCCCGTATCGCCGCGTATCGTACCTTAGGGATAAGGTCGGATAGTCATCCAGATACGTTGCTAAATTAGGAAATTTTCCTAATTTTGAATATTTGAAAATATTGCGAATATGTCAAATATTATCCTAAGATATCTAAATATTCACATGATATTCACGAAATATTTCAAAACATGCAAATTAGGAAATTGAATATTCTGAAAATTTACCGGATAATAATCTTACTTGATTTGCGGATAACTTTCCAAATTCGAATCACGTGGATCGGGACTCGGGCTTGCGAATAGGGATCGCGACGGGACAATTAGCGACGATGACGGGATGGCGTCGACGGTGAGGCACGGCACCAGCGAGGCTCACGACAACAACAGTGGTGTCGGGATCGGCGTGCTCGACGACGGCGTGCTCACGACAACAACAGTGGTGTCGGGATCGGCGTGCTCGACGACGGCGTGCTCACGACAACATCGACAAGATCTCTGGACACTGTTCCAGCTGTGGCAGCAGCGTAGGCTGCTTTGGCGCGGCGTACAGCAGGCGACGATGCTGGTGGTGGCGGTGCTGTGATCAGCGATGCCGGTGGGAACGTGGTGGACGAGCGTGTGGCAATGAGAGCGTGTCCGGCGGAGCAGCAGTGAATCCGACGCTGTCACAATGGAGCGGTGGTGCAAGGGATAGGCACGGCAGAACAGGAACGGCGGAATGGAGGCGGTAGGCTGCTCGGTGGCTGGCGGGGCAATAGGGAGCTCCGGTGAGCGTCCGGCATGGTGGGGCAGCAAGCAGGGACGTCTGGCAGGGCGTCCGGCATAGCAAAGAGGCACGGCGGCGTCCGGCGGTGATCGGTGACCAGCAGGGACGTCCGACAGGGTGGCAGCTTCTCCGAGCTCGACGGGCACTGGTCCACGCGTTGAGATACGGCTTGAGGCGCGACGGACGACTGTGGACAGCGGCGGCTGTCAACGATGGTGGTGTCACGGTGGAGAGGCGTCGGTCCGGCACAGCAAGGGAGGTGGCGGCGACGTCGGTCCGCAGTGATGGTGCCGCCGGTCTTCCTCTCTCTCTCTCTCCTTCTCTTACTTTTCTCTCTAAAAATTTTTTCTGATCTGAAATTGTTCTCCCCCCCCAAAATTCTGACCTAAACATGTATTTATAATACTAATCCTAGGTCAACTAGATGGGCTCTAGAGTCCTAATGGGCTTAGGCTTGGGCTTAGGCTCTAATTAATATTAAAATGGGCTGAATTAACTTAGGCTTTAATTAATTAAATTCAACATACTAAATTAAACCCAAATTAAAACAATTGAGCCCGTTTGACTTTGAATTCCCGGCCCTTACATTCCGAGCGTGCCGAGTCTCGATCGATGAAATTTAGGCTCATTCGCCATCGCCAATTTAATGCAAAATGCAATTAAACTAAAATGAACTAAACTATATGTTGTGCAATTTAAATATTTTTGATTAGGGGTTAAAAATTAATCCATAATTTTCTATGCAAATTACGACTAGACGGTCAGTAAAATTTAGGTGTCAACAGCTACCCCTTTTTGAAGGTGAGCTTGCAGAGGTTGCATTTAAAGACTAAATAATACCTAAATTTCAACTATGCAAATGCAATGAATGTTATTTTTGTCGGGATTATGAGTCCCATTTTTTAATGCATTAAGAAATGATGCATGCTGACATGAAAGGAAAACATACCTAGAATTACTTACCTGACAGAAGCGGTAGCGTAATTCGAGGCATGACTCTGATTCTGTGAGTTGTTTGGCAAACGCTTGGGCTCATTCCCAAAGATATTGCCTGACGAACTGTTGGGGTTTCGGTGTCCTGCATCTCAGTCAAAACACACGAAGAAAGACTCAAGGCATCCAGTTATCGTCTGAAGTGCCTGAGAAAAAGATTTAATGAAATGGAGTCCATTCCGACCTTAACGAAATACCC
Source organism: Syzygium aqueum (assembly GCA_031216185.1). Lineage (NCBI taxonomy): Eukaryota > Viridiplantae > Streptophyta > Magnoliopsida > Myrtales > Myrtaceae > Syzygium > Syzygium aqueum. The sequence continues at coordinate 19,964,582 of CM062233.1, forward strand.
ATACCTTCCTCGTGGGTACTCGTTAAAGTTTAGCCGTTACACCTAGATATCATCATAGGTATTTAACGGGGGAATTTGTCCAATTCGTATAGATGTTCCGACCTTTACAAGATACATATACCTTCCTCATAGGTATTTGTAAAGATTTGGCCGCTGCGCCTATACCTTCCTCATAGGCATTACATGGGGGAACTCTAGAAAGATTGGAAAAATGTTCCGACCTTTACGAGATACCTATACCTTCCTCATAGGTACTCGCAAAGATTTGGCCGCTGCACCTATACCTTCCTCATAGGAGCAATGCGGGGGAACTTTCCGAGATTAGGAGAATATTCCAATCTTTACAAAATATCTATACCTTCCTCATAGGTACTTGTAAAGATTTGGCCGCGGCACCTATACCTTCCTCATAGGTGTCTCACGGGGGGAATATCTGAGATCAGAGAAAGATTCCGACCTTTACAAAATACCTATACCTTCCTCATAGATACTTGTAAAGATTTGGCCGCGGCACCTATACCTTCCTCATAGATATCCCGCGGGAGAATCTTCTCGAGATTGTACGAAAACATATGATTTTGGTGAACAGATGGGCTAGCCCGAATGTTCGAGTGTTCCTTGACAGAGTACTTGGACATCATCAGGGGTACCTAAAAAGGCTTGATCAATAGACACCTAAACATCATCAAAGACATCTAGAGATCGCAATAAAATGATCAAATGAGAGACCTGACGATTGCTCGAACAGGTATCCAAGGGATAGACACATACTTACTTGGGGATATCTCCGACTCTTGAGGGTGTGTCTCCTGCTAGACACGACTTTAAGTAACATATGATATGCATTCATGAACGGTTCAGAACACATGTACTCATGCACTATGAATTCAACTGGTTTTCATGTATGACGATTTTCTCAAATCGGTATTACAAACTTCGCTAGGGAAAAATTCATGATAATACAATCCTAACTCACAAGCGGATATCTTGAAAATGTCGAATGAGGAACTTTTGGTCCGAAGGGGCTTTCTCTCATTCTCATCTAAGAAGCTGATTTATGAAAATCACTCTATCTCACCATCATCATGCCGACAAGGGTCTGAATATTCTTGCAAGCGGTACGACTTTACCAATCTAAGAGGTGTTTGCTAGGACTGTAACATGGGCTTGGTCAATGACTTAGCAAAGGGGACTCTTCGAGTCGAGGCTATTGAAAGAAAATCCTCCGCCATTGTCTCCGGGTTTACAAGTCAAGAACCCTGCGAAATGAGATAGAAATGGACTTGCTCTCACTTCTTCGAGCTAAGCTTATAAACATCTGAAATTTTACGTTAATTCAAGTGCCCTAATCTAAAAAGATTTTGTAAGGGACGTAACGTAGGTTAGGCTCATGGGTTGAGTAATGAATGGATCATTAGGCTCAAAATGTGTATGATTGGGGTGAATAAGTTGGTGATCATCTTGGCATTGTCACCGGTCTTCTTCTTCACCAGAGATTATGTCCTCGGCAAACATTCCATTGGCTCTGAGAATCCATCACTTGATTCTTTTAAGACTCGCAGGACCACTACTCTACTGGGGATAATTTCGATATGTCATATCTTGACATTTTTTTTATTGGGCATTGGCCTTGCTTTTACCAGGCACACTGCTTTTTCTTGCCCCTTCCCCTCTTTTTTTTTTTTATATACTGGCCAGCTATATCTGACTGATTGACTCGCCGTTTGAACTCAAAAGCTTCTCGTCTTCAATTGACACTTCTGATATACTGCTTGAACAATGATGACTTTTGCCTTGCCCCGATATAGGGGATGATCACCAACTGAGTTTATATGAAATGAATTTGCAGGCTCAATTGGGCTTAGCAAAGGATAAAGTGTGTAGGATAGAGAAAGAAATGCTCTTCGTCATCCTAAGGCACTTGAACTTTCGCATGAATTCATCTGAAAAAGCAACACTCGAAGATTGATGCAAGTGAGAGTAAGAAAATTTCTATTCATTTTTCACCATATGACACTGATTTACCTCCAGTTTGCCCCGATGTAGGGGTGGTTCTTAACAGGGGTAATTTAAATGAATTTCTCCAATTGTTTAGGCTCAAAGAGGTGAAACAAAGGATAAACTGTTGTGTTTAAGGTAGAGAAATGAAATGCCTCTTGTCATTTTGGTCGCCGTACCTTTTGCGAGAAAATTCTTTACCTTGCAAACATGGAATTTTTCTTTTTTCACTCATCTCACTAGGGATTAATGCATGGGACTGTATATAGGATAAGGCTTGTCTTTCATCATCCTGATGTACCTCATTCGACACACTCAATTTATTTCACATGAGTTATCAAATTGTCTAAATAGACTTCCCCTTTGAAGTCAACAATACTGATCGACAAAATAACCATGTAGAAATTAAAGCCAATGCAAACATTTTAATAGAAATTGATTGAAATCATTTATTCATCATCGAAATGTTTGCAATTCAGAGGTATAAAACCAGATACTGAAAAACTTTTGCTGCAAAATGATAGATTTTATCAAGAATAATACATCTTCACAGCATCAGAATTAACAGGAATGGAGAACTCACGACTATCCATTTCTGCGAGAATCAGGGCACCTCCGAGAAGCACCTTTTTAACCACATACGGACCAATGTAGTTTGAGGCAAATTTTCCTCTGGGAATAGGAAAAATTGGCAGCACCTTCCTTAGGACTAGATCATTTACCTCGAAGTGTCTTGGACACACCTTTTGGTTGAAGGATCTAGCTATCCTCTGCTAATAGGTTTGACTGTGACAAATGACTCGCAACCGTTTTTCATCAATCAAGTTCATCTGCTCATGTCTTTGTCGCACCCATTCTGCGTCAGACAACTCCACTTGGGATAAAACACACAGGGAAGGGATCTCCACTTCGATAGGCAGGACTGCTTTCATGCCATACACCAACAAAAAAGGGGTTGCACCGACAGAGGTTCGAATGGAAGTCCGACACGCCATTAGCGCGAATGGCAATCTTTCGTGCCAATCACGATAGTTTTCAGCCGTTTTGGCCAGGATCTTCTTGATGTTCTTGTTAGCGGCTTCCACTGCTCTATTCATTTATGGACGATAAGGAGACGAATTCAAATGCTGAATCTTGAACTCATCAAACAGCTGATCCATGAACTTATTATTCAAATTCGTCCCATTGTCGGTGATAATAGCTTCGGGAACACCATAACGAGCGATTATGTCTCGCCTGATGAATTTTACAACATTTTTCGCAGTAACGTTGGCATAAGATGCCTCCTCAATCCACTTGGAGAAATAATCAATTGCCACTAAGATGAATCGGTGTCCATTCGATGCCTTAGGATTAATTGGGCCAATCACATCGATGCGCCACATTGAAAAAGGCCACGACTGGGTCAACTGATGTAACTCCGTAGGGGGAACACTTATCTTATCCCTATGAACTTGACAGCGATGGCATCTTCGAACATGTTGGATGCAGTCACTTTCAAGATTGAGCCAATAATAGCCCAACCTCATGATCTTCTTAGCTAACATATGGTCATTCATGTGTTGACCACATATCCCTTCGTGTACTTCTTGCATGATCCTAGTAGCTTCAACTGCGTCCACACACCTCAGCATAATTGAATCATAGGATCTCTTGTATAGCTTTTCACCACTGACAAAGAATTTTGAAGCCATTTTCATTATGTACTTCCTATCAGCTGGAGTGCTTCCTTCAAGAAATTCTTGTATCTGGATGTAGTTCATGATATCGTAATACCATGGATTTTCATCAGGTTCTCCGATCACAATTATACAGTAAGCCAGTTTCATTAAGACTTCGATCCTCAAGGGTTCTACCTCTACTCCACCAGTCACTTGCAGCATGGAAGATAATATAGCTAGCGCATCAGCGAATCGATTGTGGGATCTCGACAAGTACTCGAAGGAAATGTCTTTGAATTCCTTTATGATTTCTTCGAGATATTCATGGTATGACACTAGCTTTGTGTCTCTCATTTTTCATTCTCCTACAGTTTGGAGAATAATCAGAGTGGAATCACCAAACACTTTCAACTTAGTTATTCCCATTTCTACTGCGGCTTGAAGTATGAGGATACAAGCTTCGTACTTGGCTATATTGTTGGTACACGGGAACACCAATTTTGCTACTACTGGATAATGTTGCCCATCTGGGGATATCAAAACTGCCCCAGTGCCGAAACCAGTCAAGTTTACTGCTCCATCGAAGAACATGGTCCACGTGTCTTCCTTTATTACTAGAATGCGGTCTTCTGGGGAATATTTGTCATCATCCGAGATTTCGGGATTCTCAACTAACACATCAGCAATTACTCGGCCTTTAATTGACTTCTGTGACATCATCCGGATATCAAATTCTGAAATCAAAATTTGCCATTTGGCTAGCTTCCCTACCAAGGCCGGTTGATCAAGTAGATACTTGATGGGATCATTTTCAGTCACGAGCAAGGTCTGGTGATGCAACGTACACTGTCTCAGCCTATGAAGCACCCATACTAGTGCAGCACAAGTCTTCTCGGCTTTAGGATAGTTCAACTCCGAGACGGTAAACTTCTTACTCAAATAATAAATAGCTCACTCTTTTCCATCTTCAAGACTTTTTTAGGCTAGCATCGCTCCTAGAGACTCACTATGAATCGTGAGATAGAGGATTAGAGGCTGGCCCGGCACTGGAGGGACGAGCACTGGTGGTTTCATCAAGTACTGCTTCAATTCATTAAACGCTTCATGGCAATTATCATCCCATTTCACTTGAGCATTCTTCCTTATAAGTTTGAAGAACGGTTTAGCAGTTTTAGAGAGTTGGGAAATGAAACGGGCTATATAGTTCAATCTGCCCAGGAGGCTTCGTACTTCTTTCACGGTCGACGGGGGTTGTAGCTCACATATAGCCTTTATTTTGGAAGGATCGACTTCAATGCCTTTACTGCTCACTACGAACCCAAGTAGTTTGCCCGATGTTGCTCCGAATATACACTTGGGTGGATTAAGATGGAGTTTAAATTCACGGAGTCGATCAAATAACTTCTTCAGGGCGTCAACATGACTCTCTCTGGGACGAGACTTAGCAATCATGTCATCGACATAGATCTCGATCTCCTTATGCATCATGTCATGGGAGAGAGTGATCATTGCCCGTTGATATGTTGCCTCGGCATTTTTAAGACCGAAGGGCATGACCTTATAGTGGAACATCCCCCAAGGAGTGATGAAAGCTATCTTCTCCTTATCGCTGTCCTTCATCCTTATCTGATTATAACTCGAGAAACCATCCATGAATGAAAACAGTTCGAATCCATCAGTACTGTCTACCAGAACATCAATGTGTGGTAATGGGAAGTCATCTTTATGGCTAGCCTTGTTCAAGTCACGATAATCAATGCAAACCCGAACTCGGCCGTCTTTCTTCATGACTGGCACGATGTTAGCCACCCAAGTAGGGTATTGGGTGACTTCGATGAATCCCACTTTCAAGAGCTTCATGACCTCTTCTTCTATTTTCTTCGAAAGCTCAGGTTTGGTTCTTCGTAGCCTCTGCTTCTTGGGTAGCATGCCGGGATTAGTAGGCAAGCTATGCTCCACAATAGAAGGGTCTAAACCTGGCATATCGGCATATGACCAGGCAAAGATATCCTGATAATCCTTTAGCAGTTGGATCAGGCGTTTGGCTTCACCTTTAGGGAGGGTTGCCCCTATTTTCACCTCTTTGGGCTCTCCGGAATCATTTAGATTGATGGTGGTAGTTTGATCTACCGTTAGAACTTTAGGTCTTTCATGAAGCTCTAAGTCGCGCTGAATGTCTGAGGAATCATCGAGTTCTCCGGCATCATCGGGATCAAGCTCAGTTGTATATAATTCATCGAATTAGACCATTCCCATACCCTCGCGTGTCACAAGATTGCTCCTGAAACATAAAGTAATTGATTCAGAAGGATAAACAGGGCTAAACATTGCATTTTTTTTTGTAATTTTTATTTTTGTTTTTTGAAATTCTTTTCGATAATTTTTTAACATGAGAAAGCACAAAGAAGCCCAGGCCTCAGAATTCTCCTTGGACTTTATTCTCTTTTATCGGTTAGATATCATCACCAGGCTAGTTTGGTATATCTCAACATGCCCTCAAAACTGAAAATAACTTTTAATTTCATTGATCACTTCAAAATGAATTACATTTATTGAATTGAAATTGCAACAATCAAAACCTAGAAACGGAAATGAAAGCAGCACCCGAGACAGGGCAAGTCCTAAAAAAAATAGTAAAATTCCCATGTAGGGGAGTGTGCGGAAAAGTAAAAGTTTTGCTCTTGTGGGCCTGTGCCCATTCCCTCTAACGGTCCTTCTTCGATAGCTCTGATGAAGACGTCATCGAACAGGGTAGTGATTCCCTCTATTGCATCCTCGGGGTCTTCTGTCGTTGGATCATCCATACCTCCCCATCCGTCAGGGACAATGTCACGGGGATCAACATAGAAGCTCGGGGGTGCTGAGTACTTCACGTAATAGTCGAATTTGCCGCTCGGTTGCCCCAAGGTGTCAATCACCTCCTTCTCTTCGTGCATCATTCTTGCAGGACCTGGGAACGTGGTACGAATGTGTGGAAGCAACCTACCTCGCCCGAGTTCTCCATTGTTCGACCCTTCATTAGATTGCTGTCTATTCTGCTCAGTCCCTCGACCTTGACTTTGACCAAATCCACGTCTCTCGTTGTTTAGTGCAGTTGGCCCTGATATCCCAATCCAGAAGTGTGGGGTCTTTGAGAGGCTTCGACCGGCCAGCGGATACCTTGACCATCCCTGCAAAGGCCTTCGCCCGGAATAAAGCCCTGGAACACCATAACTCTTCCAACCATGATAGCAGCATTTGATACCTCGGGAATGGGCGGTGATGATCCTCTAGCCGCATGTATGGTTGATACGAGTTCGAGCGACTGATAACTCGACTCTATTTTGCAATCCGACTCGACATAGGGGATAGCCGTGGCATGATAGATTGGGTGCTCTTCTTCGTCATGTACGGTGACTAACTTCCTCTCGACAACAAACTTCACCTTTTGATATAGACTAGATGGGACAGCTCCAGCAGTATGAATCCATGGACGACCCAACAGGAAGTTGAATACAGTGGGGATGTCCATAATTTAGAACATGATGTTGAATATTGTCGGTCCTATCTATATGTCAAGGTGGATTTCTCCCATCACTTCTTTCTTTGTTCTGTCAAAAGCTCGTACAGAAGTCTTCGCAGAATTAATTCTAGACGGATCTATCTTAAGACGGTGCAAAGTCGCTAGAGGGTAGATATTCAAGGCTGAACCGTTGTCGATAAGCACCCGAGCTACGTGTGTGGCCTTGTGTTTAACAGAAATATACAGGGCTTTGGTATGTCCTCTACCTTCTAGAGGGAATTCCTCATCCGAAAAGGCTATAAGATCTTTGAGGAGTATGGAACCGACGAATTCCTCAAACTTGTCATGATCAATCGTCTCGGGCACATGAACTTCACTTAACACTTTCATCAGGGCCTTTTGATGTTTGATCGATGTTTGGAGGAGTTCAAGCATAGAGATTTGCGCAGGTATCTTGCGCAGCTGCTCAACTATATTATACTCACTGGCCTTGATCACAGCCATGAATCTTTAGCTTCTTCATCAGTGACAGGCTTTGCAGGTTGAGCATTTGTTTGGCCATAAGCACGTCCGGATCTAGTGACTAAATCGACGTCAAGACTGTAGGACCAAGGAACTGCTTTATCATCAAAATACTCGTACGGCTTAGGTATCTCGATCACAATTCCTTCATCGGCTGCAGGTGCGTTTTATTCGATCTCTTTATCATCGGTCGCGTCTTCGAGCGGAGGCATATCTTTAAGCAAAGGATCGAACTTGTCCTTCTCGGTGTTCAACATAGCAAATTCTTCGTCTCAGTTAATGACGACCTCAGAGATAGTAGAAACGATGCCAGTGTGGTCAGCATAAACGATCAGCTCGGCTTTTACCATCCTCGAGATTCTTTCTCTCATGATAGCCAGGGAAATTGCCTCATTACTTGGGTAGTAACCAGTCTTCACCAGCTCGCTGTAGACATCGGTGGTGTATACCCTGACATTCTTGACTCGACCAGCGTCGAAGCTGAATATGGCATTCACATTACCCGCGTGATCCGGGAGCGGGTTACTCTGAATGTTCGGCTTAGCGGGCTGAAATGAGAAAGCCTTAGTGTCCAGGAGATTCTGGATTCGGTGCTTGAGAGTGATGCAGTTATCGGTCGAATGCCCCACTTCACCCATATGATAGTCACACTTCTTAGACGGATCGTAATTGTAGACATGCTCGGGGTTGGGCCGCTTTGGCTCAATGGTAAACAAATTCTTCTTCCGGAGGACTTCCAGCACTTGAGACAACGACCTAGGGAGAAGGGTGAATTGCCTTTTATTGATCTTCTTCTGAAAGGGTTGACAACTCGCACTTTGTTGCTGAGCTTCTGCTACTTGAATTGCCGGAGTAGGATTAGTACCTCGGCGGCTCAGTTGATTATAAGCCACGTTTACTTCAGCTGTCGGTTCTTTCTCCTTCCTTGCATTAAATCTTTTGGTCGAGGAGGACGGCTCCATAAACCATCCATCTTTCAGCCCTATCTCAATCTGTTCACCTATGGGGATGAGCTGGTTGAAGTTGTCAGCTGGAATGGCCACCATTCAATTATGGTACTCGAACGGAAGAGTCTTGATGAATATCCTTTTCAGCTCATTGTCGATAGGCTCTGGGACAACTTGAGCAGCTAGATTCCTCCACCTGATGGCGTAATCTTTGAAGGACTCAGTCTTTTTCATATGAGCGCGCTCGAGGTCATCGCGGGTGGGAATGATGTCCATTATGAACCTGTATTGCTTCAGGAATGCCTCATTAGCTTCCTTCCAGGTTTTGAGGCTGTTTATCTTCTTCATGAGATACCAGTTCAAGGCAGGGCCGGTTAAACTTACTTGAAACGCATGGATCATCAGAAGCTCGTTGTCAACGTACGAGGTCATTTGTACGTGGTACAACTGCAGGTAGGCTTTTGGGCAGGTGGTGCCATTGTATTTGTCAAAGTCCGGCATCTTGAACTTCTTTGGGATCTTGATCTGTGAATATAGGGATAGATCAATTGAGGGTGAATCCTGTGAACCCTCCAGTTGCTTCACTCTCTCCTCGAGTTTGTTGACTCGTTCATCAGGCTTAGGTTTGTTGACGACAATCTGGACGGGGTCATCTTCCAAGTCAGGAATATCGTTCTCTTCCTCAAGATCAACACTCTTTCCACCTTTATGCTTTAGGGCTGATGCTTCAGGAGGTGCTGGAACAGGGATCGACCGAAGGGTCTTGATCTCAGCAGTCATTTGTTGCATTGCGACGGCAAGCTGCTTGATCTGGTCTTCTATACCGACAACACACTCTTGCAAGTCGGTTTGATCGGCCATTCTGGCTCTCGATCGCATACGAATAAGTGATCGTGATCGGTCCGTAATTACCTAATTTGCAAATAGAGCATGGTAAGTATGAGTCCTCAAAACGATCGGTCTATGACTCAGTCTAATCGTCGTTTTTTTACTCCCATTTTTCATGACATTTTTCATTAGTCCATGTATTTGTGAAAATGGTGGCAAATTTCTTAGGAAATAATGACTTATGACAGTCCCAGAAAAATGATAAGAATTGAAAGTAATTTTTTCCAAAGCTTTATTTTTTTTCTTTCCTTTGAAAAGAAATTCAATGATCATTACTTTCAAAAATTACGATCGACTTAGACCTATCATGGACCGACCACATATACAAAAAAGTAAGTAAATTGCAAGATAAAGGTTCAGAGCACTTACTTCACCGGGTAGGAAAATGGCAATCACATAGACATGCGCATGGAATGTGAGGTTCGATTTCTATCTAGACTCTGGCTTACAAAATGGAGACACGAGGATTACCGAGCTAAACCAGTTATGGTGGTGGTTAGGCTAGGATTCCTCTGACTCCGGCTTAGTCAAAGAGTCGACCCGGGTTGAGTGGGATACAACCGTGGTGGGTACTCAATGACACCTTCAAAGAAAATTCGGGACTGAAGAGGGCGACCCGTACCATATGGTTTTTGTCGGGGTATCCACTATCTCAATACCATCCTAAACCTATGCCGCCCAGGTCCGGCAGCAGGTAGTGTGTGCGGTGTAGTGTAAATGTAGGGCATGCACAGCAAGTTATATCAAACAACGCTTCATGCATAAATTAAACCATACATCCGAACACCTCCCTGCAAAACAAGGGTTAACAACCACTCCTCCCCTTATACCTCTTATACTACAAAAACATTTAATACCTTAAAATGTTAGGGACGTACCTACGATCCTTGCTGCCAAACAAAAATTATTTTTGAAAAGCAAAATTGGCCTAAGTCCACTAAGAGTTTTAACTCAAGTCCCCAGCGGAGTCGCCAAGCTGTCGTGACCTAAAAAATTTTCTCAATTTTTCAAGCTAATGGATTATTAAGACTAATCTTAACTCGGGCCCTCCCAAGCCCTACCAATTCGCAACTTAGGGTTTAAGTTTTTAACATACAAATGTTTTCATGCTTGGAGTCGCCACTAATCAATTTATGATAGGCTGATTAGAAACCTAAATAAAACATAGGGAGATATGTTTTATTTCTACAAACCAGAGATTCTAAGCCCGGGGACTTGGTTACGCTAGATCTAGTCTAACGCCCTTTCGGTACCTTTTCTTTTCAAAAATGTTTTGGCAAGCAGTTTGGATCCATTTTAACTTATTTACTAATGTAACATCCCGAAATTCGACTCGATCCCTGGAATGAATGAAACGAGTTTTATTCGATATTTCCTTTTTCGTAAGTCTCGCCCGGAGCCGATCACTCCCGGGATACTGACCAAATGGGAATGGCCAACTAGGATTAGATACGTGGACCAAGGACCGATCGCGAATTAAGCCGATTTAAAAGAATGACGAGGAAATATTTTGGGCCAGTATGGACCGGTCTTCGGAACTCGAGCCGGATGATCGCGTTCTCGGAACTAGCGATAATTCCTTCCGTCCCTTGACAATCGAGCTCGTCGCGACTCGGACAACCGAAGTCGATACGCGTAAAATCCTAACCGGCCACCCGTTAGTGAGAGAATTAGAAAATGGGAAATTAGCGAATTCGATCGTGAAATTTAATCCGGGACATCGGGAGCGATGTTTCGCGAGTCTCGGGATAGTTTTTATGAAGACGACGTCAAATTAAGCTGGCCATATGTATATAGGGCATATACGGTCGAAAAATTAGCGTTTCGACCCGGTACCGGAACTTGATGACATATTTACCCTTTTGCCCCTAGGAGTTCCGAATTTTTGAAATCCTTGAGGGGTGTGACACTTGTCAACACCCCCCTTCCCCATGCATGCAATGATTTGCACCAAATCCACACACCACCCTTTCCTCTCCCCCATGCAAATGATTTCCCCTTCACCTCACATCACCTTCTCTCTCTCCCTTGTCACACTCTCTCTCTCTCACACTCTCTCCCTCACCCGGCCACACTCTCTCTCACTCACTCCCCTCTCCGGCGACCTCCCTCTCTCTCCGTTCAGCCTCACGCCGCCGCCTACCGCCGCCGGAAACGCCACCAGCCGGTGCTGCCGCCGTGAGCCTCTCTCCCTCTCTCTCGGCCTCACCACTAACCGACCGTTCCCCTTCTTCCTCTCCTTCTTTCCCTCACTGTCCAGAGCCGGCCGAGACCAGCTCCGCCCGCCGTCGAGGCCAGCACCGCCGCGCCGCCGCCGAGCTCGCCGCTGCACCGCCAGCTCGCCGTGCGCCGCTGTTCCCCTTCGTCCGTCCTCCCATCTCCGGCTGCATGCAAGGAGAATGGCGCCGGTCAGCCAAGGAGGACCGAACTGACCGTCGCTGTGCACCGCCGTCCGCCGCCGCCTGGCCGCCGACGCTGTTCGCTTCCCCCTCCGTCGTTTCTCTCTCTCTCGCCGGTGCATGCAGCTAGGTGAGCGTCGGACCAGCCACGCTGCCGTCGCCACCGTCTCTCCCTCTCCTCTCCGCCGTGGCTGCATGCAGGGGTGAACCGCCGCCGGGGCTGACCGCCGCTGCACACCACTGTTCGCCGCCGCCGCTGTGGCCGTTCACCGCCGTTTCACCCGCCGTTCCTCTCCGTTCCCCGTCCGTCTGCCTTCCTGTTCTGTTCGGCCATTCGCCGGAGCAGACCGCCGGTCGCCGCCGTTCACCGCCGCCGGACCGTTCGCTGCTCGCCGTCGCCGCCTCAACCGAGCCGTCCTCTCCCCCGTCGTTCTCGGTTCTGTTCCCCTTCGCCGGAGCAGGCCACCGTCGCCGAGACCGAGCCGCCACCACCGCGTCGTCGCCGGAACGCCGCTGTTCACACGCCACCGCCGTCACCACCGTGAGCAGCAGCCGCCCGGAGCTGCTCAGCCACTCGTGCGGTTCCCCCTCGCCGTGAACAGTAGCTCCGCCGGCCTCCCACCGCCGCCCAAGGCTGCTGTGGACAGCCGGCCACCACTCGCCGCCGCCTCCTTGGGAAGTGTGCCGCCGGTTCCACCGTTTACCGGTGATCGGCCGCCGTTCCCCGTCGCCCGAGCGTTGGATCGAGGTGGGTGGAAACCTCTAAACCCTAGTTAGGACAATTATGCATATTAGCGGGCCTAGGGTATGGTTGATAGTCAATTAGGGACGAGATTAATGGGTTATTATACTATTTTAGAGACGAACCATAGGTCGGGAGCATGCTGAGTATTGGCTGTCCATGTGGGAAATTAATGGGTTTAGGTTGGATAAAATTTGAGATCAAATTGCATAAGTGCCGGGAGTGCCTAGATTGACCTATTGTTGGCTGAGTTGTACTTGAATACGCTCAATTGTATGTGCATTGCCATGTCGCGTGTTCATGGGACCGATTAGTGTGACGAGTGATTGGCCAATAATTAGCGTGCATTATATTGCCTAAACATGTGGTTAACGAGCCCTAAAGCCTTGACATGCAAGATTGTCTTGTAACGATTAATTGGGCTTGTTAGTACGTTGATTGGACATGTCGTGATTTGAATTGAGCATGTTGCACTATAAGTGGGCGAGTTCTTGATAGCATTGAGCACGCTGTAATACTCGTTGACCTTGGCATGAATTGGTGATGCACCTTTGTAAATTGGATGTTCATTGTACATTACACCAACATTCGTGTGCGGAATTGCATGGCTACGCATTACGCTTGCTGAGTATGAGGCATTATGGAAATTGTGCGAGAATGCGTGTATGCCATGGATTGTGATCACCTAATCATGCCCTGATGCGTTTACGCGGGGTTCAGATAAAACCGGTTGTGTGAATGTGTGATCACCTTCGCCCTGATGCGGAATACGCGGGGTGTGCCGTCCTCATGCACTTTGGAGCAGGACGATGCCCGGTACGCCCGGAAGACAACCATCCTGATGCGTTTACGCGGGCTCTGGTTTGTAAAGGAGATCGGTGTTGCGCCTGATGCGTAAGGACGCGGGCTAGAGACACTGGGCCTGGGGCGTCTTTACGCTGGCCACGGAGTGTTGTGATTGATCTTCGGATCGGACCTTCGGGTCGGGCCTTCGGGTCGAGATAATGAAATAAACGGATAACGTGTGATGCATAGTGTCTGATTATATATTGGAATCCGCCGGACATGGTATGGGACGTGTCTAGGTAGATTTCACTCTATAATCGGAACACGAATGGAAGTTATGCCGGGATGCCATAGAAATTGGATTGTGAGCATGGCATGTTAGTAGCATTTGCATGCATATGAATGCATGAGTTAGCGTGCTGAATTGTGTGACTCGGTGATCCATACTTGGAATTGTCACGAAAGGTCTTGAGCATACGTGTGACGTACGCCTGGTCGAGGATGCCGCTTGTGATTTGTAATATTATGGATTATCTAACCTGCAGGGTCATTGATATGTCGATTTGGGCCGACGGGCCTAAGTCATTGTTATATACGCATGCTGTTTGTTTTCCCGTCAGGAGATGCATGTTAGCCTAATTTAGGTTTAGGAGTTTTCACTCACTGAGAAGTGTCTCACGGTTTTCATAACCCAACCTTTCAGACCAGCGCCCATGAACCGACCGCCCATTCCAGTTCGTTTCGGGATCCCTATAGAATATGAGCATACGGTGGTTGATTTCCCGGTGGCGAACAATGAAGTTTACATAAGGCATTACACCATGATTACCGTAGATGTAGGTACGACACATCCCGAAGTCCATGAGTATGTAGCCTGGTGTTTTCGAGACCGTTGGGGAGATGAGTTCGGACCCCTCCGCACGATGGACGTTCCATTCACCATAGAAGGCCAGCTTGATCCACAATGCCCGAGCGGCGAGGTCGTGGATTCCGATACGAGTGTGGATGAGACTATAGGTCCTTTCGCCTGGTACGAGCCTGCCGAGGATGAGGAGTTGGGTGGTATAGATCATGAGTTCCCGATGGAGGATCCAGCAGTCGAGGACCCGGTAGCGGAGCCTATGGAGGTTGACGAGGCCGAACCAATGGACACCGAGGAATCCGAGGAGGAGGCCCCTAGCGAGGATTCAGAGTTACCAGACAGCCCGTCCGAGTCCGATGGTTCAGATCCAGATTGGGAACCCTAGGCTAGGCTTAGTCGGTTTGCAAGGGTAGACACCTTTTTGGACTTGGGACCCTTTTTGTTTAGCCATTGGTCCCCCTTGTTACTAGCCTCTTGACCCACCAGCAGTACTCTTTTATCGTGCTCGTCTCAGTTGTTGTTGTTGCTTCTATTTGAATTATTGTAAGGATGTTTTCAGGCAATTTTTTGGGATTATGGATGTGTACGTTACCTCAGTGTTCTCCGTGTTGCTTCCCGTGTTCTCAGTTATATTGTCTGGGTGATTCTCTCTAATTTTGCTTCCGCATGTGTATTATGAATCGTTTGGGATTTGGGTCGACGACGGCATGTCCTGGGACGTCGTACTATATCGACCATCGTGAGAGCGGGTTGTCGCGTGCCGAGGAGGTCGGGGCGTGACAACTAACATGTGAGGTGTTCATGCGGGTGCGCAAACCACCAATTTAACACTCAGAAAGCATTAAATAAATTGCCAGATTGGAAGAATTACTTACCTCAGTGCAATGCTAGCATCTGCATTGTTAGCTAGAAAATCACATCAATCAACATTAATATGATTTCTAATTAACAAGCAATTCACTCAATTTTCTTTTTTTTTTTTTGGATTTTCACTTATTTAGATGAAATCTAGTCTACATACAATGACGTGCAAAAATGACATGCGAATAATGCAACTTAACATGCAAATTATATGTCATGCGACGAGTGACCTAATTCTAATGATGGATGCAATGATATATTTTTGGTATTTTCTGATGAAATTCGGAATAAAAATATGCCTAAATTACCATGCAACCTATTATGACTTAATTTATCCTAATATGATTTCTTTTTGGGATTTTTGATTAAAAATTCGAAATTATTAAATGCCATGAATAATCCATTGAGATTAAAACAACACCTAATTTAAACTAGGAAACATGACATCTTAAGTCCCAATTTAAACTAGATAATTATTTCAATCTCTAAGAGATATTCAAAACCTAAACATGCAAAATTCTAATTTAAATAACAAAACAGATTTTTTTTTTGAATTTTCTTTTTCATTTGAAAAGGAAAGCAATCAAACAAATAAGGATAGTAACCACATTCAAATCAACCACACGATCTGCCAAATTTGTTCCAAACTCGGATTAGGCACAAAAATCAAACTAATGATCATATCTACAGGGTTATAGATATCGATGGAAAGCCGATTATTCAAAATTGGAAAGCTAATGAAATTCATTATTGTATCCAATTGGTTATGGATAGGATAATAATTTCCCGTATCGCCGCATATCGTACCTTAGGAATAAGGTCAGATAGTCGTCTAGATACGTTGCTAAATTAGGAAATTTTCCTAATTTTGAATATTTGAAAATATTGCGGATATGTCGAATATTATCCTAAGATATCTAAATATTCACATGATATTCACGAAATATTTCAAAACATGCAAATTAGGAAATTGAATATTCTGAAAATTTACCGGATAATAATCTTACCTGATTTGCGGATAACTTTCCAAATTCGAATCACGTGGATCGGGACTCGAGCTTGCGGATAGGGATCGCGACGGGACAACCGGCGACGACGATGGGATGGCGTCGACGGTGAGGCACGGCACCGGCGGGGCTCACGACAACAACGGTGGTGTTGGGACCGGCGTGCCCGACGACGGCGTGCTCACGACAACACTGACAAGATCTCCGGACACTGTTCCGGCTATAGCGGCGGCGTAGGCTGCTTTGGTGCGGCATACAGCGTGCAACGGTGCTGGTGGTGGCGATGCTGTGATCAGCTATGTCGGCGGGAATGTGGTGGACAAGCGTATGGCAACGAGAGAGTGTCCGGCGGAGTAGCAGTTAATCCGGCGCTGTCACGGTGGAGCGGTGGTGCAGGGGACAGGCATGGCAGAACAGGAACGACGGAACGGAGGCGGTGGGCTGCTCGGTGGCTTCGCCGGTGGCTGACGAGGCAATAGGGAGCTCCGGTGAGCGTCCGGCACGGCGGGGGAGCAAGCAAGGACGTCTGGCAAGGCGTCCGGCACAGCAAAGGGGCACGACGGCGTCCGGCGGTGATCGGTGACCAGCAGGGACATCCGACAGGGTGGCAGCTTCTTCGAGCTCGATGGGCGCTGGTCTACGCATTGAGATACGGCTTGAGGCGCGACAGGCGGCTGTGGACAGCGGCGGTTATCAACGATGGCGGCGTCACGGTGGAGAGGCGTCGGTCCGGCATAGCAGGGGAGGCGACGGCAATGTTGGCGCGCGGTGATGGTGCCGCCGGTCTTCCTCTCTCTCTCTCCTTCTCTTACTTTTCTCTCTAAAAGTTTTTTTGATCTGAAATTGTTCTCCCCCCCATAATTCTAATCTAAACATGTATTTATAATACTAATCTTAGGTCAACTAGATGGGCTCTAGAGTCCTAATGGGCTTAGGCTTGGGCTTAGGCTCTAATTAACATTAAAATAGGCTGAATTAACTTAGTCTTTAATTAATTAAACTCAACATACTAAATTAAACCCAAATTAAAACAACCGAGCCCGTTTGACTTGAAATTCCCGGCCCTTACATTTCCAGCGTGCCGAGTCTCGATCGATGAAATTTAGGCTCATTCGCCATTGCCAATTTGATGCAAAATGCAATTAAACTAAAATGAATTAAACTATATGTTATGCAATTTAAATATTTTTGGTTAGGGGTTAAAAATTAATCCCTAATTTTCTATGCAAATTACGACTAGACGGTCGGTAAAATTTAGGTGTCAACAATCAGAGTTTACAAAAATAAGTGATAACACTCAATCTTGATAGGTCTCACAATCCGAGAGTCACTCTTTTTACACCTCTTAATGATTACAGTGTTGAAGCTCACAAAGATGAGTGTGTGATGTAAAAGCTCTCTTCGACTTTGGAAATTCAAATTCACGACCACTTATTGTCTTTGGTACTATAATCTCTTTTTATACTCCACCACTTCCGATCTAGTTGTTAGATGGTATTCAGAGGATCATTCTCCAATCAACCCATTGGACATGAATGCTTCAAGAAGATTGTGAAGCTGTTAAATGACGAGATCAGAATCCTCCATTGTTTCAGTCGCCCGTACAACTAAAGCTGGGTTTCCACAAGTCTTTGTTTGGAAAGAATATCTTGCCTTTGGACGATTGTCAATCAACCAAATATGTCTTGCTTTGATTAAGTCTGTTGCAAAACAATCTTTAAGATCGAAAATGAATCAACACCTTTTATAAAAGAAATCTGAGCCAGTTCATATACATATATATATATATATATATATATATACATTCGTTGTATTCAGAGTCTTAGTAGACTTCTCGATGAGATGATTCTATCTAGGTCTAAATACTCCCTGAGTCAGAATAGACTTTGCATAGAGTTTGAAGATGCCAAACGTCTTAACAACATCCATGTGCAAGCTTTGTTGATATCATCATATTACTCTAATAATATCCATGAAGTAAATACTTAGAACTTCAAATGCAATATCCAAATGACAATTACTAGAGTCTGGACATTGTTTCTTCATAAATATCACCTGAAATTACTTTTGTCAAATTCCATAGTCACTATGGAAGGTTAAGGTTTTGTTAATCCTCAAAACATATAAGGAGGTTTTCTCAACAATAGTTGTCACGCCCCGACCTCCACGGAATGTGATCATTGCTCTTGGTCGTTTCTATTTGCAACGCTCCCAGGATTGCATTGCCGACCCAACATACGCAGAGAATAATACACAAGCGGAATACACGTATATAAATAAATATATATACACCCGTACTAATATAATGACAACCATGGATAGAACAACACAAAAAGAATGATACTGAAAAAAAAACAAACTTATTACATTTCCTTAAAAATATTTACAACTTATATGCACATAACTACAACAAGCTATGCCTTAAACACGCCACACTATTAAACATCAAAAACCGACATACAACAGCCATTACAACAAAAAGGGGCTTTTGCTGAGAGAGGGTTTGGTTAGCCACTAACTAAGGTGAGATCGCCATAAAAAAGAGTCAACTGGCGGTTGGGGGTTAGGACGGAAGCTAAGGCATCCAGTCGGGGTCAGATCCCGAGGAATCGTGCCCTGAACTCTCCTGCGTCTCAGACTCCTCCTGAGAGCTAGCCTGAGGTTCGGACTCCTCCGAGTCCATATCCAAGGCTGCCGCTCGTTCATCCTCCAAATCTGGCTCTAGCTCAGTATCTAAATAAAGTCCTAACTCCTCATCACTATCTACTTCGGCGACTTCTCCATTCTCCACATTATCAACGTCCATGGCATCCGGTAGATCATCGTTGTTCAACCACTGATCTTGGTCTTCAGCTACCACCTAGGGTTCATCATCTACCACGGGATCATAGGCTTCCTCTATCGGTTCATCTTGGGGGTTAATCACCTCGCCATCAACAATGATCGGCGCCATCAAGCTATTCTCGTCTACAGGTGAATCAAATGATCTAAGAGGTCTACCTACATTCCCCTAATCATCACCAATGCACCAAGCGATATATTCTTGGTTAAGATCAGCAAACTCTCCGACGTCTACAGAAACCACTGATCGGTATCTTATGTAGGCTTCTCCATTTCCCGAAGGAAAAACACTCACAAACCTCTCTATCTGAGTCGGGATCCCAAAAAGTGGTGGCGGCTGCGGCATCCTCAGGGACGGGGGTCTGAAAGGTTTGGTTTAAACACCAATGAGAACACATCTCAGTAAGTGAAACCCCTAAACCTAGGCTAGGCTAACGTACAATCTCCCAAACAATGGCCTAGGCCCTCGAGCCTAGACTTACAATTGTACAGACCCTGCAGGTTAGGCAATTTAATGAAATATAATCACGGCACATACGTGGCATATCTCATCACACGTACGCCACACACATGCTCACACTTTATTGTGCTAATGCCTCAATTCACATGCCAAATCTCATGCATTAATTTGACAATTAACGCAATCATATGCACAAAGATGCCATTCATGTGCCATAATCTCAATTTAAATCACACGGCACATTAACTCGGCATTCATTTTCATTATCAATGTTCGACCCGAAGGCCTGCCCCGAAGGCCACGATCCGAATACCACGACCCGAAGGCCCGACTCGAAGGCCAATTCTACACTTCACGGCCCGTATAGAGCGTATTTGGCCCAGTGTCTCTAGCCCACGTCGAAATGCTCTAGGCGCAACACCGATCTTCTCACGGACAATGCCGTCTTCCGGACGAACCGGGCACGATCCGAAGACCTTATTGTAATCACACAGCACACAGTCAATTTTATCCGAACCCAGTGTGAACGCATTGGGCAATTATGGTGATCACATGCTCATGTCAAGCACGTATTCCCGCATAACATTAATACACGCCTTATTCTCGACATACGAAATGCGTGACCAGGCAATGTCGTGCAGTACATCATGAGTATCAATTATGCACAAGCACTCAATCAATTCTAGATTATCACACAGTGCTCAATCGACCAATTAATACCGTGTGGCCCAAAATTATATTTTCAAATCAACGATCAATTCATCCATACTAGCAAGTGGCATGGTAATAATGAAATTGACCCCAAACAATGTCTATCAACATCAATTCAGTAAATCTGGGCAATCTCAACCACACGACCAGCAACTATCGCGGTCTAATGAACCACGGTACGAAACCCAGTCCTATGTGAAATCGACATTTCCTCAATTCGGACTCGATAATCATTCCTAACAGTCCCATTAAATTACTCAAGATTTATGGACACCAACAAATCAACATTTCTAATCAAAATCAGTACCGGTAGTACCTAACCCTATTCAGAATGTACCGATTCTACCTAAGCCGGTCTAGAAAAACGTACTGCGAGTCCTAATCAGGGTTTAGGAATTATACTCACTCGATTTTAGGCTCACGATGACGAAGAACGGTGGCCGATTACTGGTGAACAGTAAAACCGACGGCGCATTCCCGGCGAAACCCGTACGGACAGTGTACGGACGCTGTACGGACGGCGGTGGCTGGGGTCGTATGGTGGTGCTGGACGTCTATGTGGCAACAGTTCGGCCGTTCGAGCTCCGGCGAAGCTCCGGCGGCCTAAAACAGAACCGAAGAGAGAGAGAAAGAGAGAGAAATGGGTGGAAAGAGAGAGAGAACAGGGGCTGGGCTGGGCTGAGGCTGCAGCTGGTGGCTGGTGGAGGTGAGGGGAAGCAGCAGCGGCGCCGGCGCCGGCGGACGGTGGTCGGCGTGCCTCCGGCGGTGCTCGGCCAAGGAAGAACAAGGAGGGAGAGAGAGATTCGGGAGAGAGGGGAGGAGATCAAATCGGTGGGGGCTAGAATGAGGGAGGAGAGAGAGAGGGGACCGGTCCAAGTAGTCAAAGAAGGGGGCTGGTCGCGACAAGTGTCACCCATCCGTGCGATTTCCCATTTTACCCTTTATCCGACAGTCTTCGTTGATCCTATCCAAATAATTTAGGGGCAATTCGATCAAAAGGCCAATAATTGAGCTGAAATAACATTAGAATAATCCTATTGTTCAGTCCAAAATTCGGAATTCCCGATACAGGGTCCAGGGGCAAAACTGTAATTTTTCCGTCCCGGGTCGAAACTCCAATTTTCGCACGTACGCGTTCCATATATGCGTGGCCAACATAATATGGCGTCGGAATCGTGAAAATAGCCCCTTAAGCCTGCGGAAATCGACTGCGAAGTTCCGAAAATAAAATATTATTATTTTTTACTTCCGAGCCAAAATCTCCAATTTTCGACTGGAACTACTCCAAATATCCTTGCCCACTCCAAAATGACACTGGCCTCGAGAAATTATCTCATCCGGCCTCTAAATCTCAATCCGACACCCCAAAGGCAAAACAGTCATTTTTCATTCCCGGACCGAATTTCTAGTTCTCAACCCTACACGCCCAAAATGTGCATGGCTAGCGTAATACGACGTCAGATTTCCAATTTTAGTCTCTTAAGCCGTAGAAAATCAATATCCAATCCTAGGTCCAATTCCGTATCCAAACTTCGCTCGGTTTCAAATTTTTGGATCTCTCACTAACGGGTGGCTGTTTAGAGTATACGTGTATCGACCTAGGGTTATTCGAATCGCGATGGTTCTGTCCCTTGAGAGAACGAGAAAGTATCACTAGTCCCGAGAATCACGATCTTACGGTTCAGGCTTAGGATTGATTAACCACGCGTACTTTCGGTCTTGCAGAATCACCTATGATCCGATTGTACATCGTTGGCCTTGGTCAGACTCAATCCATTGCCTTTCCTAAGATCGGTTCGTATTGGTTCAAAATATTTTCTCATTACTTCTCGAGACCGGTATCCTATTCGCAATCGAGTCCCTGATCCACGTACCACTTCCTAATTAGCCATACCCTATTGGTTAGTATCTCAAGAGTGATCAGCTCTGGGCGAGATTTACTAAAATGAAATGCGAAATAATGTCAACTTCATTGATATCAGAATTACATCAATATTCAGGCTGTTACAATAGTATCCCTATTGCATGTAGAAATTAGGAACATCGCATTTCGTTAGTAATTATGCATCATTTTCTAAGTAAACCAGGAGTTGACTTTTTTATCAAAGTTAAAAAGTCAACTATAAGTCAAAACTAAAAAAAAGTAAAAAATCCACAAATCATGTCAACATTGCATATAGGTGTCAATTTAGCATAGGCATGTTGAATTAAGGCTTTAAATTTGAAATTTTCATAGGAGTCAATATTACAAAAAACTCCAAATTATGTCCACTATGACACAAATACTCCAAACTTTTTTTTGTGTTACTAAAAACCCCAAACTTGCCTACCGTGACACAAATACCCAAACTTTTTCGTGCCAGCATGACAAATATACTCTGGATGGAACTGAAATACAGGGTATATATGTTAAAAATGTATAAGTTTGGGTTTTCAAGACAAAAAAAGTTAGGGATATTTGTGTCATAGTAGGCAAGTTTAAGCTTTCAGGTGACACCAAAAAATTTGGAGTATTTGTGTCATAGTGGGCATAGTTTGGGATTTTTGCGATATTTGCCCTTTTGATAAAATGGTCAAAGTTTTACTTTTTTGGTCAATTGAAGAATTTGACATTTGACCAAAAATTTAGAATTTCATTAGTTTCTAATCATGTTTTTTAGATTTGGTTTTGTTGACACCTAAATTTTAGCGATTTATTTCAGTCATTTACTGCATAAGAAAATTAGAAGTCGACCATGACTCTTAAATAAAAATAATTTTGCACTTGCATTATCGATATTAGGAACCTTTAATAGTAATAAGCCCACATAAATTGCATTTTAATTAGTTTGGTACTAAATAAGCTTGAGCAGGAGGACCTACACTTTATTAAGTTTTAAGAATTGTGCCCCGAAGAGTATGAAATTTGGCCAAGTCCATTGAATATCCCATATGGTCAAAAATCACATGTGCATTGGCATACACATTCAGCAACACTTTGCTGATCATCTTCTGAAAAAGTTTTGTACTATTGATTATTACAAAGTCTATTATGCTCTCACTATATATTTCTATTCCAGCATATCATTTTTCTCTCCAAACACAATTAAATTCACTATTTATAATATATAAACACATTGTACTTTTGATCTTGTTGAAATCCTAGAAGTGAAGCATTCTACTTTCACACCTATTAATGTTGAACCTAAGTATTTATATAGACAACTTTCTGACATCTCTGATTTCACCAAATCCACATAGTCTCATGTATCACACCACCATTTTCCTTTGAAGCATATTGTTTTGCACAAAATCATAATCAATTGTCCCAAACCCAAAGGATCTTCCAAAACTGATATTTCCATATATGGAGCCAAATTTTCTAGGCTATCATGAACAATGTCTCTTTCTCATTTCCACACACTATCATTCTCCATATGTATAGAAGTGTAAAAAGAACTAGGGACAACTGTCATGTGGTGCTCTAATGATAATTATATTTGAATACTT
The DNA here is from genome assembly GCA_031216185.1 of Syzygium aqueum. Taxonomy (NCBI): domain Eukaryota; kingdom Viridiplantae; phylum Streptophyta; class Magnoliopsida; order Myrtales; family Myrtaceae; genus Syzygium; species Syzygium aqueum. The sequence continues at coordinate 19,988,258 of CM062233.1, forward strand.
TTCCATTGAACCACCTTCCAAGTTTTGCTCCATGTCACTACCATTAATGAGTGTTGGAGAAAACATGATGAACAGAATGGGTTTTAAACCAACAAAGGACAGCTAGAAGAACGTAAAGGGAAAGTTAATAAAGGTTGATGTTGATCTTGCGTTTGTGTAAGGGACCTCCTCACTTCGGGGCTTATTATTGCAATGTCCCAGGTTTGTCACCGTCCCATTCCTTTTATCTTATTAACATGCACATGCGAAAAATGTGTACAAACAAACTCTCAGAAAACACAACAAACAAGCAGTCAGGAAAACACCATACATAACACACTACTTCTATACTACCTCAGTACATTTATAAGCCCATTTTTGTACAGGCACTTCTTGTTTACACCAGGCGATATACTCTTGCGTCTGCTTAACGGGCTCTCCGGCATCTACGGAAACCACGGATCAATATCTTATGTAGGCCTCTCCATTTCCAGAAGGAAATACGCTCGTAAACCGCTCTATTTGTGTCGGAATCCCAAAAAGTGGTGGCGGCTACGGCATTCTCAAGGACGGGGGTCTGAAATGTTTGGTTTAAACACCAATGAGAACACATCTCAGTGAATACAACCCCTAAACCTAGGCTAGGCTAACGTACAATCTCCCGACCAACACATAGTATAATACAAACAATGGCTTAGGCCCTCGGGCCCAAACCGGCAATTGTATCGACCTTGCAAGTTAGGCAATTTAATAACATATAATCACGACATACACGTGGCATATTTCATCACTCAAACGCCACACTCGTGCTCATGATTTAAGGTGCCAATATTTCAATTCGCATACCAATTCTCATGCAAGAATGCGACAATTAATGCAAATCGCAATTGAAGATGCCATACACATGCCAAATCTCAATTTTAAATCACACGGCACACTAATTCGGCATTCATTTTCAAATTTATGTTCGACCCGAAGGCCCGACCCGAAGGCCACGATCCGAAGACCCAATCCGAAGACCACGACCCGAAGGCCCAACCCGAAGGCCAATACTACACTTCATGGCCCGCATATAGCATTATTGGCCCAGTGTCTCTAGCCTGCGTCGAAACGCTCTAGGCATAACACCGATCTCCTCACGGTCAATGCCGTTTTCCGGACGAACCGGGAACGACCCGAAGGCCACAATCCGAAGACCTTAATGTGATCACACGGCCCATTTTATCTAAACCCAGCGTAAACGCATTAGGCAATTATAGTGATCACACACACACATGCCAGGCACGCATTTCCGTACAACATTAGCACACGTCTCATTCCCGGCATATATACATGAGTGGTTAATCAATGTCAAGTAATGCATCGTGCACCTTTAAAATCACACAATCAATTATCAATCACAACCAACCACTCAATCAGGCAATCCTCAATCGCACGACCCACAACTAATGCGGTCTAATTAGCCCCGGTACGAAATCTAGTCCTAGGAAAATTAACATTTCCTTAATTCGGACTTAATTAGCATTCCTAAAAACTCCATTAAATCACTTAAGATTTATGGACACATACAATTTAACATTTCATCTCAAAGCTAGTACTGGTAATACCTAACCCTGTCCCGAATGCACCAATTCTACCTAAATCGGTCTAGAAAAATGTACTATCAGTCCTAATCAGGGTTTAGGAATTATACTCACAATTTTCTAGGTCCACGATGACGACGGAACGGCAGCCAAACACTAGTGAACAGTGAATCCGGCGACCGGTTCCCATCGACACCATACAGACGGTGAACAGTGATTCCGTACGATCACTGTAAACAGTGATTCCGTACGGACACTGTACGGACGGTGACGGCTGAGGTCGTACGGCGGTGGGGGACGGCCCTATGGCGACGGATCAGCCGGCCGAGCTCCGGCGAAGCTTCGGGCATCCAAAACAGAACCTAGAGAGAGAAAGAAAGAGGGAGAAACGGGCTGGAAGAGAGGGAAAACGGGGCTGAGCTAGGCCGGGACCAAGGCAGAGGGCTGGTGGTGGCGTGGGGGAGCAGCAGTGGCGACGGCGGTGGCTCACGGCGGCCGGCAGTGCTCCGGCCAAGGCTTGGCCAAGAGAGGAGAAGGAGAAGAGGGAGATTTCGGGAGAGAGAGAGGAGAGAGAGAGGCTGATCAGATCTGAAATGGGGAGGAGAGAGAAGAAGCTGGTCCAAGGTGGTCAAATATAGGGGGCTAGGGCGCTACGTGTCGCCGATCCGCGCGTTTGACGATTTTACCCTTCGATTCGACGATCCAAAACCATTCAACCTTAATAATTTAGGGGCAAAATGGTCAAATACACCAATAATTGGGCTGATAAATATCTGAAAATATCCGGAACCTACGCCCCGAAATTCGGACATGAACCGGGCGAGGGGTAAAACTGTCCTTTTTCGGCCCTGGGGCGAAATTCCAATTTTCGTACCTACCCGTTCCTTACATGCGTGGCCAACCTAATGTGGCATCGGAATCGCGAAATTCATTTTCTAAACCTTCGGAAATCGACTGCGAAGTTTCGGGAATAAAATAATATTATTTTCCAATTTTTATCGAAATTCCTGTTTTGGTCCAAAACGACTCCCGACATGCATGGCCACTCCAAAATGACGTTCGTTCCAAGAAATAACCTCTTACGACCCCCGAACCCAAATCTGCTTCCCGAAGGGCAAAACTGTAATTTTTTTTTACCCCGAACCGAAAATCTGATTTTTAACCCTACTTGCTCAAAATGTGCGTGGCCAGCGTAATATGGCATCAGATTTCCAAAATTTGTCTCTTAAGCCGTTGAAAATTGATATCTAATTCCGGGCCCAATTCTGTATTCAAAATTCGCTCGGTTTCAAAATTTAGGATCTCTCACTAACGGATGGCTATTTAGAATATACGTATATCGACCTAGGGTTATCCGAATCACGATGGTTCCTTACTTTGAGAGAATGAGATACAATTATTAACCCCAAGAATCACGATCATGCAGTTCAGGCTTAGGATTGGCTAACCACGTGTACTTTTGGTCTTGCAGAATCACTTGCGTTCCGATTGCACATCGTTGGCCTTGGTTAGACCCAATCTGTTGCCTTTCCTAAGATCGATTCATAGTATTTTCTCATTACTTCTCAAAATCGGTATCGATTCGCGATTGGGTCCTTGATCCACGTACCACTTCCTAATTAGCCATACCCTATTGGTTAGTATCCCAAGAGTGATCAGCTCTGGGCGAGATTTACTAAAATAAAATACGAAATAATGTTAACTTCATCGATCCCAGAATTACATCAAAATTCAGGCTGTTATAGGCGTTACAGGTTGTATGAGTTGGATTTGCTTAATGGTGCAAGTTTAATGATTCTCGGATTACTGATTTTACTGTACCTCTGCACTTTGTTATTTTTTTTGTGATCATTGTGGGCCTAATCTGTAACACTCGAATTTCGACTCAATTCCGGAATCAACAAAACAAATATTATTTCTCATTTCACTTTAGTGAGTCTTGCCCAGAGCTGATCACTCTCGGGATACTGACCAAATAAGAATGGCTAATTAGGAAATCGATACATGGACCAAGGACCGGATCGCTAGTCTGGCATAGATTTCGAGAATATTTTGGGCCAGTGCAGGCCCATCTGAAGAAGGTGATGGATTTGGTTTGGCCAAGGCCAACGATGTATATTTGGATAGCAGGTGATTCTGTTTGATCGAAAGTACACGTGGCCAACAAATCCCGAACTTAAACCAAAAGATTGCAACCTTCGAAACTAGTGATAATTCCTCTCGTTTTTTCGATAATCAAGACCGGGATAAATCGGATAAACCTAGGTCGATACGCATAACCCTTAAACAGCCACTTATTAGTGAGAGACGCCGAAAATTGAAATTGAGCAAGTTTTGATCGCGTAATTGGACTCATATTTCGATATCGATTTTCGACGGCTTAAGAGACTATTTTTGGGAATCTGACGTCATATTATGCTGGCCATGTATATTTTGAGTAAGTACGGTTGAAAATTGAAATTTCGGTCGGGGGCGAAAAATTACGATTTTGCCCCTCGGGACACCGGCTTGGACTTTGATGCCGTATGAGGTTATTTTTCGAGGCCAATGTCATTTTAGGGTGGCCACGTACATTTAGAGTTGTTTTGGTCAAAAATTGAAATTTTGGCTCGAAAGTGAAAAATAAGATTATTTTAATCCTCAAGACTTTGCAATCGATTTTCGAAGGCTTAAGAAGCTATTTTCGCTATTCCGACGCCATATTATGGTGGCCACACACATTTGGGGTTGATATAGCCAAAAATTGGAATTTCGACCCAAGACCGAAAAAATGACCGTTTTGCCCCTAGGCTATTTTTGGGTTCTAAAATTTTGGGATAATTAAGTCTGAATTATCAGCTCAATTATTAGGGCTAAAGACCTTTTTGTCCCTCAATTATTTGGATAGGATCAACGAGGACCGTCGGATTAATGGCAAAATGGGAAATCGTGCAGGATCGCGGCAAGCATCGCTACCAGCCACCCTATTTGACCACCCTTGGACTGGCCCCTTCTCTCTCCTCCTCATTTGGCTAAAACCCCCTCCCCCTCACCCGAAATTCTCTCTCTCTCCCTCTTCCTCCTTCTCGGCCAAGTTCGCCGGAGCTCGCCGGACCACCGCTGTGCCGCCGCCGTCTGCCGGTGCTACTACCCTGCCTAACCTCATCTCACCACTAGCACCCTCATCACCATTCTCTCTTTCTCTCTCTCTTCCCCGTTCGGCCAAAGGAATGCCGGAGCAAGCCGCTGTTGCGCCGGAGCTCAATTGGTCGAGCTGCTGCCACCGTGACCGTCTAGCCACCTATACGTCGCCGTCTGTATAGTGTCCGTAAGTCACCGTTTGTATGTTGCCACTGGGAACGCCGCCGCCCGCTTCACTGTTCACCAGTGATCGGCCATCATTCCTCGTCGCCGCAAAGTTGGATTAAATGAGTAAACCCCCTTAAACCCGGATTAGGACTGGCAGTACATTTTTTAAACTGGTTTGGGTATTATCGATGTATATTAGGAATAATTATTGAACCGATTAATGAGAATTAGTACCGGGATATTATTGGTGGAATAATGTGATTAAATTAGAGACGAAAATGGACCCCGAGGTGGCTGAATAGTGGCTGTCCAATTAAGGTATTTTTGGACTAGATTAGGCTACTCGGAAATTTATTTAGCATAATTGTCCAGATGCCCAAGATAATTGGCCATCAGTTGAATCATGACTTATTTGTGCTTAATTGTGCTATATTATATTATGTGCTCGTATGGTCGATTCATGCAAAGTGAGATTGATTGGCCGCCTGATGATTTGAATTGATTATTGATTTATAAATCGTATTTCGGTTCGCACGATATTAATTGACTAATTGAGCATGTTATTGGTAAATGAAGCATGTTATTTATGAATTGGGCACCGTGTGGTAATATTGAATTAATTGAGTGCCTAGATTGTAATGATGTTCATGTTGCACGGTATTTCATTTCATGATCACACATTGTGTATGTTGAGAATGAGGAGTGTGATGAAATTATGCGGAAGTGCGTGCCTAGCATGAACATATGATTACCCTAAATGTCTGAAGCGTTTACGCCGGGTTCAAATAAAATTGACCGTGTGCGGTGTGATCACTCTAAGGCCTTCGGGTCTTGCCCGATTCGTCCGGAAGACGGCATTGTCCATGAGGAGATCGATATTGCGCCTAGAGCGTTTTGACGCGGGCTAGAGACACTGCGCCAGATACGCTATATGCGGGTCACGAAGTGTTGTATTTGGTCTTCGGATCGTAGCCTTCGGGTCGGGCCTTCGAGTCGAATATCAATAATGAGAATGAACATCAAGCTAGTGTGCAGTGTGATTCAAAATACAAACATGACACAATAATAGCATTTACATGCACATGTTTCCGTTGACCTTTGTATTAACATGTGAGACTCAGTGTATGGCTCGTGATATTAGCACGGAGAAGCATGAGCATGTGTTTGGCGTATGGCGTAAGTGTGACGAGGTGTGCCACATATGTGCCGTGATCATTATATATTGAACTGTCTAACCTACAGGGTCAGATGATTATCGGTCTAGGCCCGAGGGCCTAGGTCATTGTTTGTGTTTTGTGTTGTTTTCCCCGGTCAAGAGATTGTACGTTAGCTTAACCTAGTTTTAGGAGGTTTTACTCATTGAGACTTGCTCTCATTAGTGTTTTAAACCAAACTTTCAGACCCTCGCCCTTGAGATGCCGCAGTCACCTACACTTTTTGGGATTCCGACACAGATCGAGCAGTTTGTGAGTGTATTCCCTTTGGGCAATGGAGAGACTTATATAAGATACCGTTCTATGGTTTCCGTTGATGTTGGAGAGTTCTTTAATCATACCCAGGAATATGTCGTATGGTGTATTCAAGACGTCAAGGGGAATATAGGTAGACCGCTTAGGACCTTCGACTCCCCTTTGGATGAGCATAGTAAAGATGGCGCCGATCATTGCGGATGGTGAAGTGATAGACCCTCAGGATGAACTAGTTGGAGATGCCTATGATGACGCGATGGATAATGAACCACAGGTGGTAGCGAAGGATCAGGATCAGTTGGCGAACGAAGTTGAGATACCGGAAGCCATGGAAGTAGATGAAGCTGAGGAAGAAGAGATTGCTAAGATAGATTCGGATGAGGAGTTAGGACTTTATCTTTACCCAGAATTGGAACCGAACTCAGAGGATGAACGAGCAATAGCACAGGACATGGACTCAGAGGAGTCCGAACCCCAAGAGAGTTCCCCGGAGGAGTCTGAGCCTCAGGAGAGTTCGGAAGACGATTCCTCAGGGTCCGATCCAAACTGGATGCCCTAGTTTTAGTCCTAGTTCTTATCTAGAAGATGTCCCTTTTTTATGGCGACCTAACCATAACCCATAGCTAACTTGACCCTCTCCCAGTCATTGCCCCTTTTTGACCGAATGGGTGCTGCGTGTCGGTTTTCTTTTGTTTTCTAGTTTGGCTTGTATAAAGAGTCGTTTGTTTTATAAATGTACATATATGTTGTAAATATTTTATGTTAATGCAAAGGTATGTTTTAATCATATTGGTCTTGTTTGTTATGCTATTCATGGTTGTCTTATTTATTGTACAGGTGTATATATTTATATACGTTACTTCCACATGTGTATTGTTCTCTGTGTGTGTTGGGTTGGCGATGCATCCTGGGAGCGTTGCACTTGAGACGACCTAAGGCGGGATGCTCGCGTACTGTGGAGGTCGGGGTGTGACATCCCCTGTATTAAATTGGTATCAGAGCAAGGTCAACTTGATCCATTTCAGTCAGAACCTAGAGTGATAATGAGCGATGAGACCATGGGTAGTCCTTAGGGTGATCTCGTGTGCTAAGTACATCTTTTGACAGTTTGTGTTTTGAGTGGTTCATTGTGTGACCTGTATTAATGCAGGTGCAATAGGACCCAAGGTATGTATATTAGTCTCCTTGGGTGAAGTTTGTGTTATTTGTGTTGAAACGCATGTTGAGTTCTAGCTTGTTGTGCTAAATACTTGCCTAGGACTTAGACTAGGTTAGATTGGCTTAGTTTAAGTCTTTAATTCCTTGGTGGAATTATAGTAGGTAGTTGAGTTGAGTAGCCGAGTTTATAAGGATGAGTAGGAGAAAGGGAAAGGAGCCTCAAGGCCAGTCTAGTGAAGGAGTTCGTGAGGCTAGAGATCCGAGATTTGACGATGTGATGGATACCCTAAGGGAAATAGGACACGTATTTGGTTTGCAAGCATAGGAAAGGGCCGCAGCTTAGGCCCAAGCTGTTGAGATCGTCCTGGTTGCTAGTAATGAAGACAATCAAGCCCAACAAGGACAGGGCTAGCCAGCTATAGTCAGACAGATACCCCAACTGGTGGAGCAGTTTTTAAAGATGAAACCGCCGAAGTTTAACGGCAAAGGTGACTTTGAAGCTGCCCAAGATTAGATAGATGAGTTGGAAAAGGGATTTGAGGTATTGAGGTGCACAGATTCAGAGAAAGTGGCATTGGCAGCATATCAGTTGTAGAGTGGTGCAATTTATTGGTGGGAAGCCACTAAGGGTAAAGTGTTCTCAGAAGGCACCGAATTGAATTGGGTCGTGTTTGTTGAGAGTTTTTATGGAAAGTACTTTTCAGAAGTTGCCCAAGAAAGGAAATTGATGGAGTTCATGCGACAACGTTAGGGTTAGATGACTGTTGATCAGTATGAAGCTGAGTTCGCAAGGTTGGCTAAGTTCGCGCTAACTATGGTTGAGAACCCGTGAGACAAAGCTTGTAGATTTCGAGATGGTTTGAAACCGGATCTCTGAAGTCAGATTCTGTCGCATAACATCAAGGATTTCGATGAGATGTACGAGCGGGCACAAATAATAGAAAGGGATTAGTAAGAAAGAGCAGCTGCAGCTGGATCGCAGTTTGCCCAAGGTAGAGACAATCGCCGTTTGGGTAAAAGGCTGATGACAGGAAACAGGCGTTTTGTTCCATCTGCTAAAAGGAACATAGGAAAGCCGAACCCCCAACAAAGTAGATTTAGGGCGTGCTTTAGGTGCAAGAGTTTAGAGCACCAGATCAAGAACTGTCCACAGCAGCGTTCCTTAGGACCGTCCAGGTCATTACCGCCGTCGCGAGTTGGAAATCAAGCCGAACCTCCCCTACTGGCTAACTAGGGACGACCACCAGCACAAGGATGAGTCTATGCCATGGCGCACAGAGATACAGAGGACGCGCCAAATGTAATCACAGGTATTATTTCTCTTTGTGGTAATACAGCTTATGCGTTATTTGATCCAGGGGCAACCCATTCCTTTATTTCTGAGCAATTTGTTCAATTGGATGGTTTGGAACCCATGTTGCTTGAGACTATGCTTTGTGTGTCGACGCCTATGAATGATAAGATGTTAGTCTCTTTTGGATGTCCCAACTGTAAGATTGTGATTGGGGATAGAGAAGAAAGCATCGACTTGGCAGTGTTGACCATGTTCGATTTTGATGTGATAGTTGGGATGGACTGGCTAGTGAGCCAGAAGGCCGTCATGGATTGCAGCAATAGGACGATCCAATTTAATCCAATTGGACGTCCAAGGTTTGAATATTAGGGAAACCAAGGAGGAACCTCGATCTCTTGGATTTCTTTGCTCGAAGTGACAGAATTGTTGGACGATGGATGTGAAAGATATTTAGTGAATGTTGCAGATCTAACAATGGTGGAACCTAAGTTGGAAGAGATACCCATAGTGTGCAATTTCCCCGAGGTCTTTCCTGAGGAATTGTTGGGTTTACCGCCGGAGCGAGAAGTGGAATTTGTTATCAAGTTGGCACTAGGAACTGAGCTAATTTCAAAAGCGCCGTATCGAATGTCGTTGACAGAATTGAAAGAATTGAAGGTATAGATGTAGGAATTGTTGGACAAGAGTTTCATTCATCCTAGTGTGTCTCCGTAGGGTGCACCAGTCCTTTTTGTAAGGAAAAAGGATGGGACATTGAGGTTGTGCATTGATTATAGGCAATTAAATCAAGTGACAATTAAGAATAAGTACCCATTGCCAAGGATCGACAACTTGTTTGATCAGTTGTAAGGAGCATCCATGTTTTCCAAGATTGATCTGCAGACCAGATACCATCAGCTGAGAATCCGGAAGGAGGACATACCTAAGACCGCTTTTAGGACGCAGTATGGGCACTATGAGTTCACAATGATGCCCATCGGATTGACAAATGCCCCTGTAGCCTTCATGGATCTAATGAACAGAGTGTTCAAGGAATTTCTGGACAGATTCGTCATAGTGTTTATTGACGACATTTTGATATATTCGAAGAGCCCGGAGGAACACGAAGTACATTTAGCTGAGATACTACGGACCTTGAGAGAACACGCACTCTTCACCAAGTTTAGTAAGTGCGAGTTTTGGCTAAGTAGAGTGGCGTTTCTTGGACACATAGTTTTGGGAGATGGAATTTCTATAGACCCGACTAAGATTGAAGCAGTAATGAAGTGGCCAAGACCGACCTCAGTAATAGAGATCAGGAGCTTCTTGGGACTGGCTAGTTATTATCGACGCTTTGTAGAAGGATTCTCGTCGATAGCCATACTGTTGACGCGATTGCTAAAGAAAGAATCTAAGTTCGTATGGGATGATAAGTATGAGAAAAGTTTCCAAGAGTTGAAGCATAGATTAACAACTGCCCTAGTGCTAACCATTCATCCGGACCAGGAGAATTTGAGGTTTATAGCGATGCGTCATTAAAAGGACTTGGATGTGTTTTGATGCAACGCGGAAGAGTGGTTGCGTATGCGTCACGCTAATTGAGGCCGCATGAATTGAACTATCCAACACATGATTTGGAATTGGCAGCAATTGTATTTGCCCTAAAGATCTGAAGGCACTATTTGTGCGGGGAAAAGTTCCAAATTTATACATACCATCAAAGCCTCAAGTACCTGTTTTCGCAAAAGGAGTTTAAATATGAGGTAGTGCAGATGGATAGGACTTCTGAAGGACTACGACTACGATATCATGTATCACCCTGGGAATGCTAATCGAGTGACAGATGTGCTAAGTCATAAATCAAGTGCGGTACACATGATGGTCAGAGAGTGGACCTTGCTGGAAAAGCTCAGGGATTCAGAATTCAAATTTGAGATGAGTCAGATGTCTAGCCCGATGGCCGCATTGAGAATTGAACCGAAAATCCAGGCAAGGATTAAGGCGCTCCAGTTTACGGATCCAGAGATACAAAAGATGTTAGAATGGATGCCGCCTCGAGAAAACCAGAATTTCAAGTGAGTGAGGATGGAGTTTTAAAATTCCAAGGATGATTGTGTGTGCCTAACAATTTAGAACTCAAGGAGGAAATTTTAAGAGAGGTACATCATAGTAACTACAGTATTCACCTAGGCAGTACAAAGATGTATCGGAATTTATGGTAGCATTACTGGTGGAATGGACTGAAGAAAGATGTGGCCAAGCATGTGGCCAAGTGCTTGACCTCTCAACAAGTGAAGGCACAACACTGTAAACCTGGAGGACTGTTAAGACCGTTGGAAATTCCTGAATAGAAATAGGAACATATCACAATGGATTTCGTAACGGGTTTGCCACGAAGTCAGAGAGGTCATGACTCGATATGGGTGATAGTGGATCTCCTGACCAAGTCAGCGCATTTTCTGGCTGTTCGAGAGGATTTTGAGCTAGAAAGATATGCAAAATTGTATATGCTGTAGATAGTCAGACTTCATGCGGTACCAGTGATGATTACGTCGGATCGTGATCCGAGGTTTACAACGAATTTCTAGAAAAGTTTGCAAATGGCCATGGGAACAAAGTTGCAATTTAGTACAGCCTATTATCCGCAGACAGATGGCCAATCTGAAAGGACGATTTGGACCTTAGAGGACATGCTAAGAGTTTGTGTATTGGATTTTCAAGGCAAATGGGAAGAGCAACTGCATTTAGTAGAATTTGCCTACAATAATAGTTTTCAACAGAGCATTCAAATGGCACCGTTTAAAGCCTTATATGGTAGAGCGTGCAGGACGCCAATGTGCTGGGATGAAGTTGGTGAACGAAGTATCACAGCCCCAAAGTTAGTGCGGCAATTAGTGGAGGCCGTTGAGATTATCAGGGATAGACTGAGGACAGCGTAAAGTCGCCAAAAGAATTATGCCGATCGGAGACGACGACCATTAGAGTTCCAAGTTGGAGATCATGTATTCCTCAAGGTGTCGCCAATGAAAGGAATATCCCGATTCGGCAAGAAAGGAAAACTCAATCCAAGGTATGTCGGACCATTCCAGATATTGGAAAAGATTGGTGATATGGCGTACCGACTTGCCTTGCCACCCAACCTGTCCCAAGTGCACAATGTTTTCCACGTGTCAATATTAAGAAAATATGAACTGGATCCGACCCACGTTCTGAGGTATGAGGAAATAGACGTGGACGACCGAGTGTCGTATGTGGAAAGACTAGTCAGGATTGAGTATTGGAAAGATCGTGTGCTAAGGAACAAGATGATCCCGATGATCAAGGTTGTCTGGGAACATCACGGAACTGAACGCGCTACATGGGAAAGCAAAGAAGCCATGAGATGTCAGCACCCCCAGTTATTTGAGTAGCTAAGAGTAAATTACAAATTTCGAGGACGAAATTTTTGTAAGGGGGGAAAGATTGTAACACCTCGTATTTTGACTCAATTCCGAAATCAATAAAACGAATATTATTTCTCATTTCACTTTAGTAAGTCTTGTTCGGAGCCGATCATTCTCGGAATACTAACCAAATGGGAATGGCTAATTAGGAAACCGGTACGTGGACCAAGGACTAGATCGCGAGTCTGGCACAGATTTTGAGAAACGATGAGGGAATATTTTGAGCTAGTGTGGGCCGATCTCAGGAAGGTGACGGATTTTGTCACGTCCCGTACCCCACGAAGCGCAAACATCCTTCTCTGGTTGATTATGGTGTAATGCTCCTAGGATTGCATTGCCGACCCAACCATCAGAGAACAAAACACATGCGGAAGACATGTATATATATAAATATATATATATATATATATACATCCGTACTATTATAATGACAACCATGGATACAACAACTCATAATCAATAACACAAAAATTAACAAACTTATTACATTACCATAAAAATATTTACAACTGATATATACATATTTACAATAAACGGTACCTACAACACGCCACACTATAATTACATCAAAAGCATCAAAAGCCGACACACTGCAGCCATTACAACAAAAAGGGGCTTTGTCTGCGAAAGAGGGTTTAGTTAATTACTAACTAAGTTGAGATGGCCTTCCAAAAAGAGTCAACTGGAGGTTGGGGGTTAGGACTGAGCTAGGGCATCCAGTCGGGATTAGATCCCGAGGAATCGTACTATGAGCTCTCCTGCGACTCGGACTCCTCCTGAGAGCTAGCCTGAGGTTCGGACTCCTCCGAGTCCATAGCTAAGGCTACCGCTCGTTCATCCTCCGAGTCAGGTTCATACTCATAGTCCACATAAAGTCCTACCTCCTCGTCTCCATCTACGTCCGCAATTTCTCCATTCTCAACATTATCGACATCCATGGCATTCAGTAGATGATCGTCGTTCAACTATTGGTCTTGATCTTCAGCTACCACCTGGGGTTCCTCATCCATCTCAAGATCATAAGCTTCCTCTATCGGCTCATCCTGGGGGTTAATTACCTTCCCATCAGCTATAATTGGCACCATCAAGCCGTTCTCATCTAAGGGTGAATCAAAGGATCTAAGAGATCGGCCTATGTTTCCCTGATTGTCCCTGAAACACCAGGTGATGCATTCTTGAGTTTGAGCGGCGAACTCTTCGACATCCACGGTAACCACGGACCGATACCTTATGTAGGCCTCTCCATTTCCCGAAGGAAAAATGCTAGTGAACCACTCAATATGTGTCGGGATCCCAAAAAGTGGTGACGGCTGCGGCATTCTCAAGGACGGGGGTCTGAAATGTTTGGTTTAAACACCAATGAGAACACATCTCAGTGAATACAACCCCTAAACCTAGGCTAGGCTAACGTACAATCTCCCGACCAACAAACAACATAATACAAACAATGGCTTAGGCCTTGGGGCCCAAGCCGGCAATTGTATAGACCCTGCAGGTTAGACAATTTAAAAAAATATAGTCACGGCAAATACGTGACATGCCTCATCACACGTACGCCACACACGTGCTCATAATTCCACGTGCTCACATTTCAGGTCACGCACCGAATATTATGCATTAATGCGACAATTAACGCAATCACATGTGTAGAGATGCCATTCACGTGCCAAAATCTCAATTTAAGTCACACGGCACACTAATTCGGCATTCATTTTCAATTTCAATGTTCGACCCGAAGGTCTGACCCGAAGACCCGATCCGAAGACCACGACCCGAAGGTCAATTCTACACTTCATGGCCTGCATATAGCGTTCTTGGCCCAGTGTCTCTAGCCCGCGTTGCAACGCTCTAGGCGCAACAACGATCTCCTTACGGACAATGCCGTCTTCCAGACGAACCAAGAACGACCTGAAGGCCATGATCCGAAGACCGTATTGTGATCACACAGCACACGGCCCATTTTATCTGAACCCGGTGTGAACGCATCGGGCAATTATAGTGATCACACGCTCATGTCAGGCATGCACTCCCGCATAACGTTAATTCACGCCTCATTCTCGACATACGAAATGCATAGCCAAGCAATGTCATGCAATCATCATGAGCATCAATTATGCACAAACATCCAATCAATTCTAGATAATTAAACAGTGTTCAATCGGCCAAATAATACCGTATGGCCCAAAAATTACATTATATAATCATCAATAAATTCAATTATATTCACACGTGACACGATCAACACGGCAATATCGAAATTAGCCCTAAACAATATCAATCAACCCCAAATCAGTCATTCAGGGCAATCTCAACCATGCAATTAGCCATTTTCGCGGTCTAATTAACCCCCGGTACTATCTCCAGTCCTATAAGTAATTGCCAATTTCTCAATTCAGAATCAATGAATGTTCATAAAAATCCTATTAATCTAATTAGGATTTATGCAAACATAACAATCGTTATCCTCACTCAAAACCAGTACCGGAATTGCCTAACCCAGTCCCGAATACATCGAATCTACCTAAGCCGGTCTAGAAAAATATACTGCCAGTCCTAATATGGGTTTAGAAATTATACTCACAATTTTCTAGACCCACGACAACGTAGGAACAGTGGCCGAACACTGGTGAACAGCGATTCCGACGGCTGGTTCCCGGCGAGACCCTACGAACGGGGGGTGAACAGTGTTCCGTACGGACGCTGTGAACAGTAATTCCGTATGGACACTGTATGGACAGCGGTGGTTGAGGTCGTACGGAGGTTCTGGGCGGCCCTGTGGCGACGAATCGGCTGTTTGAGCTCCGGCGAAGCTCCGGCGGCCCAAAACCAGAACTGAAGAGAAAGAAAAAAGGGGAGAAACGGGTCGAAAGAGGGGGAAAAGCAAGGCTGAGCTAGGCTGGGACCAAGGCTGAGGGCTGGTGGAGGCGTGAGGGAGCAGCAGCATCGCCAGCGGTGGCTCACGGTGGCCGGCGGTGCTTCGGCCAAGGTCCGGCCAAGGAGGAACGAGAGAGAAGAGAGAGATTCGGGAGAGAGAGAGAGGAGAGGGGAGGTTTGAACAGATGAGAATGAGGGAGGAGAGAGAAGATAAGGGTCCAAGGTGGTCAAATATGAGGGCTAGCCATGCCAAGTGTCGCCCATCTGCGCGTTTGACGATTTTACCCTTCGATCCGACGATCCAAAACCATTCAATCTTAATAATTTAGGGGCAAAGTGGTCAAATACACCAATAATTGAGCTGATAGGCTTCAGAAAATATCCCAAACATTCACCTCGAAATTCGGACCTGAACCGAGCTAGGAGCAAAACTGTCCTTTTTCCGGCCCCATGGTGAAATTCCAATTTTCGCACCTACGCGTTCCATAGGTGCGTGGCCAACCTAATGTGGTGTTGGAAATGCGAAATTCTTTTTCTAAGCCCCTGGAAATCAACTGCGAATTTTCGAGAATAAAATAATATTATTTTCCAATTTTTGTCGAAATTCCAGTTTTGGTCCAAAATGACTTCTAGCATGCGTGGCCACTCCAAAATGACGTCCGTCTCAAGAAATAACCTCTTACGGCCCCCGAACCCAAATTTGCCTCCCGAGGGGCAAAACTGTCATTTTTCATTCCCGAACCGAAATTCCAGTTTTCAATCCTTCACACTCCAAATGTGTGTGGCCAGCGAAATACGACGTTAGATTTCCAAAGTTAGTCTCTTAAGCCGTTGAAAATTGATATCCAATTCCGGGTCAAATCAAGTGTTTCGGAATTCGCTCGGTTTCAAATTTTAGGATCTCTCACTAACGGGTGGCTGATTAGAATATACGCGTATTAACCTAGGATTATCCGAATCACGACTATTCCGTCCTTTGAGGGAATGAGAAATAATAATTAGCCCCAAGTATCACGATCATGTGGTTCAGGCTCAGGACTAGTTGGCCATGTGTACTTTCGATTTTGCAGACTCACCTGCGATCCGATTGCACATCGTTGGCCTTGGCCAACTCAATCCGTCTCCTTTCCTAAGATCGGTTCATATGGGTTCAAACTATTTTCTCATTATTTCTCAAGACCGGTATTCGATTTGAGATCGGGTCCTTGATCCACGTACCACTTCCTAAAGCCATACCCTATTGGTCAGTATCCCAAGAGTGATCAGCTATGGGCGAGATTTACTAAAATGAAATGCGAAATAATGTTAACTTCATTGATCCCAGAATTACATCAAAATTCGGGCTGTTACAGATTTGGTTTGGCCAAGGCCAACGATGTACATTCGGATAGCAGGTGATTCTGTTTGACCGAAAGTACACGTGGCCAACAAATCCCGAACTTAAACCGAAAGATTGTAATCTTTAGAACTAGTGATAATTCCTCTCGTTTTCTCGATAATCGAGGCCGGGATAACTCGGATAAACCTATGTCGATACGCGTAACCCCTAAATAGCAGCCTGTTAATGAGAGATGTTGAAAATTGAAATTGAGCAAGTTTTGATCGCGTAATTAGACCCATATTTCAATGTCGATTTTCGACGGCTTAAGAGACTATTTTTGGGAATCTAACATCATATTATGTTGACCATGCATATTTTGAGTAAATACGGTTGACAATTAGAATTTCGGTCCGAGGGTGAAAAATTACGATTTTGCCCCAAGTGACATCGTCTTGGACTTTGAGGCCGTATGAGATTATTTTTCGAGGCCAATATCATTTTGGGGTGGACACGTACATTTAGAGTTGTTTTGGTCAAAAATTGAAATTTTGGCTCGGAAGTGAAAAATAATATTATTTTAATCTTCAAGATTTTGCAATCGATTTTCGAAGGCTTAAGAAGCTATTTTCGCGATTCCGACACTATATTATGTTGGCCATACATAATTGGGAATGGTATAGCCAAAAATTGGAATTTCGACCCGGGACCGGAAAAATAACCGTTTTGCCCCTGGGCTATTTTTTGCTTCCGAAATTTTGGGATAATTAAGTATGAATTATCAAAACAATTATTAGGGCTAAAGACCTTTTTGCCCCTCACTAATTTGAATAGGATCAACGAGGACCGTTGGATTAAGGGCAAGATGGGAAATCACGTAGGATCGAGACAACTGTTGCCACCAGCCACCCTATTTGACCACCCTTGGACAGGCCCCTCCTATCTCCTCCTCCTCATTAAGCCAAAACCACCTCCCCCTCACCCGAAATTCTCTCTCTCTCCCTCTTCCTCCTGCTTGGCCAAGTTCGCCGAAGCTCGCCGGACCGCTGCCGTGCCACCACCGTCCGTCGGTGCCGCTACCCTGCCTGACCTCTTCTCACCACCACCACCCTCATCCCGTCTGTTTTCTCTCTCTCTCATCCTCGTTCTCTCTTTCTCTCTCTCTTCCTCGCCCGACCAAAGGAACGCCGGAGCAAGCCGCAGCGGCGCCGGAGCTTAATCGGCCGAGCTGCTACCGCCGTGACCCTTTAGCCACCTATACGTCGCCATCTGTACAGTGTCCGTACGCCACCGCTAGGAATGCCACCACCGGTTTCACTGTTCACCAATGATCGGCCGTCGTTCCTCGTCGCCGTGAAGTTGGATTAAGTGAGTAAACCGCCCTAGTCTCGGATTAGTATTGGCAGTATATTTTCTAGACTGGTTTAGGTATTATCGGTGTATATTAGGAATAATTATTGAATCGATTGGTGAGAATTAGTATCGGGATATTATTGGTGGAATAATGTGATTAAATTGGAGACGAAAATGGACCCCAAGGTGTCTGAATAGTGGCTGTCCAATTAAGGAATTTTTGGACTAGATTAGGCTACTCGAAAATTTATTACCATAATTGTCGGGACGCCAGGGATAATTGGCCATCGGTTGAATCATGACTTGTTTGTGCTTAATTGTGCTATATTATATTGTGTGCTCGTATGGCCGATTCGTGCAAAGTGATATTGATTGGCCGCCTGATGATTTGAATTGATTATTGATTTATAAATCGTATTTTGGGCTGCATGGTATTAATTAGCTAATTGAGTACGTTGTTGGTAAATTAAGCACGTTATTTATGAATTGGGCACCGTGTGGTAATATTGAATTAATTGAGTGCCTAGATTGGAATGATGTTCATGTTGCACAGTATTTTCATTTCATGATCACATATCGTGTATATCGAGAATGAGGCATGTGATGAAATTATGTGGAAGTGCATACCTGACATGAACATGTGATCACCATAAATGCCCGAAGCGTTTACGCAAGGTGAAGATAAAATTGGCCGTGTTCAGTGTGATCACTTTAAGGCCTTTGGGTCGTGCCCGATTTGTCCAGAAGATGACATTGTCCGTGAGGAGATCAGTGTTGCACCTAGAGCATGTTGACGCGGGCTGGAGACATTGGGTTAGATACGCTATATGCGGGCCGCGAAGTGTTGTATTTGGTCTTCGGATCGTGGCCTTCGAGTCGAGCCTTCGAGTTATGGTCTTCGGATCGTGGCCTTCGGGTCTGGCCTTCAGGTCGAATATCAATAATGAGAATGAATATCAAGCTAGTATGCAGTGTGATTCAAAATATGAACATGACACAATAATAGCATTTACATGCATATGATTGCGTTAACCCTTGTATTAACGTGTGAGACACGGTGTATGGCTTGTGACATTAGCACGGAGAAGCATAAGCATATGTATGGCGTAAGTGTGACGAGGTGTGCCATGTATGTGCCGTGATTATTATATATTGAACTGTCTAACCTATAGGATCAGCATGATTATCGGTCTTGGCCCAAGGGCCTAGGTCATTATTTGTGTTTTGTGTTGTTTTCCCTGATTGTACGTTAGCCTAACCTAGTTTTAGGAGGTTTTACTCATTGAGACGTGTTCTCATTGGTGTTTTAAACCAAACTTTCAAACCCTCGCCCTTGAGATGCCGCAGTGACCTACACTTTTTGGGATTCTGACACAGATCGAGCAGTTTGTGAGTGTATTCCCTTCGGGCAATAGAGAGGCATATATAAGATACCATTCTGTGGTTTCCGTTAATGTTGGAGAGTTCTTTAATCAGACTCAGTAATATGTCACCTGGTGTATTCGAGACGCCAACGGGAATATAGGTAGACCGCTTAGGACCTTCGACTCCCCTTTGGATGAGCATGGTATCATGGCGCCGATCATTGTGGATGGTGAAGTGATAGACCCTCAGGATGAACCAATTGGAGATGCCTATGATGACGTGATGGATAAGGAACCACAGGTGGTAGTGGAGGATCAGGATCAGTTGGCAAACAAAGTTGAGATACCGGAAGCAATGGAAGTAGATGAAGTTGAGGAAGGAGTAGTTGTTGAGATAGATTCGGATGAGGAGTTAGGACTTTATCTTGACTCAGAATTGGAACCAGACTCAGAGGACGAACGAGCAACTGCACAGGACATGGACTCAGAGGAGTCCGAACCCTAGGAGAGTTCCCTGGAGGAGTCTGAGCCTCAGAAGAGTTCAAAAGATGATTCCTTAGAGTCCGATCCGAACTAGATGCCCTAGTTTTAGTCCTAGTTCTTATATGGAAGATGTCCCTTTTTTATGGCGACCTAACTATAACCCGTAGCTGACTCGATCCTCTCCCAGCCATTGCCCTTTCTTGATCGAATGGCTGCTGCGTGTCGGTGTTCTTTTGTTTTCTAGTTTGGATTGTATAAAGAGTAGTTTGTTTTATAAATGTACATATATGTTGTAAATATTTTATGTTAATGCAAGGGTATGTTTTAATTATATCGGTCTTGTTTGTTATGTTATTCATGGTTGTCTTATTTATTGTACGGGTGTATATATATTTATATATGTTGCTTCCGCATATGTATTGTTCTCTATGTGTGTTGGGTCAGTGACGCATCCTAGGAGCGTTGCACTTGAGACGACCTAAGGCAAGATGCTCGCGTACCGTGGAGATCGGGGCGTGACAAAATCTGAAGAAGTGTTCTTTATGAAAATTGTTCCCAACATCTTTAAGTATAACATACTTTAATTTCGGAATTTTTGGAAATTGATTTACCATTTATTTCAAATTGATTTCGGTCACTGTACAACAGTCCAGTTTGGACTCGATTTTGTATATTCCCGATTTTCTCTCTCTCGGACCGAGTAGTGGCTGTCCATTGAGGTTTAATTAGGCCTTGTACGGCTAATGTATGGTTTGTTCGTGAATGTTTTATTGCCCAAGTGCGTGAATTATGTATTGGGCCATATGGTATTAGTTGGCCAAGTGCGCATGTTATGCGAATAAGTATGGGCAATTGATTGGTTATTTGAGCACGTTGATTCGGCATGCTTATTGAAATGCCGTGCTGAAATTGAATGTTCACGTTGCATTATATGACATTGCATGGCCACGCATTGTGTATGCCGAGAATGGGGCATGAGATGAGATTATGCGAGAATGCATACCTGACATGAGCATGTGATCACCTAAATGCCCTGATGCGTGTTACGCCTAGTTCAGATAATAACTGGTTGTGTGTTTGTGTGATCACAATTCATCTTGATGCGTGTTACGCGAGGTGTGCCGTCCTGATGCGTTTTACGAAGGACGATGCCTGCTACGTCCGGAAGACGACCATCCTGATGTGTTTTATGCGGGCTCTAGTTTGTAAGGAGATCGGTGTTGCGCCTGATGCGTTTTGACGCAGGCTAGAGACACTGGGCCGGGGACATTTTTACGCTGGCCACGGAGTGTTGTGATTAAGAAAGAACAGTGTTGAGCCTCGTGCACTTTGTAGCAGGCTAGAGACACTGGACCTGATGTGTTTTACGCGGGTTATAAAGAAATTTTTTTAAGGGAGGAAGAGTTGTAACATCCTAAATTTCAACCCATTTTCGGGATCAATGATATTTATATTATTCCTCAATTAATTTTAGTGAGTCTCGCCCGGAACAGATCCTTCACGGGATACTAACCAATAGAGAACGGCTAACTAGGAAAACGGTACATGGACCAGGGAACTTGATGACGAATCGGGCGCCTATTCCGAGAAACGACTAGGAAATATTTTAGGCCAATGTAGGCTGATCTTAGGAAGGTAATGGATTTAGTTTGGCCAATGACATACGATCGGATCACTAGTGATTCCGCACGACCGAGAGTACGCGTGGCGAATAAATCCCAAACTTAAACTGAACGATCGTGACCTCTGGAACTAATGATGATTTGTCGCGTTCTACTGGAAATCGAGGCCATCACAACTTGATTAACCTTAGGTTAATAAGCGTAATCCTTAAACAGCCGCTCGTTAGTGAGAGACCATAAAATCTTAAATTGAGCAATTTTGATCGCGAAAATCGGATCCGGACTTGGACGTCAAATTTCGGGGTCATGTGTGACTATTTTGCTGGGACAACGTCATTTTGGAGTGGCCAATGATATTTGGGGTTGGTATGGTCGAAAAATAGAAATTCGGCCTGAAATCGGAAAATGATGATTTTGCCCCTAGGCCTATTATTAGTATTCCGAATTTTGGATAAGTATTGGGGAAATATTTTGGATATTTTAATGAGTTATTTCAGCCCAATAATTCAAGGATTGAAAGACAAAAATGCCCTTGGGTATTTTGGCTTAGGAGAATATTGACCAAGTGATTGAGGGGCAATATTGGAATTTTGGAAAAGTTTGTCAAACCTTTTTAAGACCAATAATTCAGCTCTCTCTCTCTCTCTCTCTCTCTCTCATCCACCCCATTTGGCCACTTCCTTCCCCCTCCTCTCCCCCTCACCGATTTCCCCTTTCCCCTCTCTCGGCCGCATGGACGCCGATCACCGCCAGGAGACCACCGCTGCTCGCCGTGCCGTCTACCCGCCGTGCACCACCACCCGACTGTCCATCCTCTCTTCCTCTCTGTCTCGTCTCACTCTTTCCCTCGTTCGCCGTGAGGAACACCACCGATCAGCCCTTGGCCTAGAGCCACCGCCGCCGTTTGCCAAGTGCCGCCAAAGCACCACCGTGAGCCGCCGCTTGGACCGCTCGTTCCCCCAACTAATCGGCTATATAAGGATCTTAGGAAAATTGTGAGTATTACCCTCTAAACCGTAATTAGGATGATTATGCATTTCTAGACGGGTTTAGGATGATTTAGTGCTTAATTAGTACGATTTGGGGGTAATTAGGAGACTGATCATGGCGGTTGGTGTCTGGATGATTTTGGTGGACTATTATACTTATTTGGGAGTAAATTTAATGGCTTAGAATGATTGGGTAAGTGGCTGTCCATGGTGGATCACATTGAACTAAGTTTGGTCGATTTTGGGATCAAATTGTGTAATTGCCGAGGATGCCTAGATTTACTGATTGATGGCTAATTCGTGTTAATCAGGATGTTAATTTCATGATTCCATGTTGTGTGTATATTGTGGCCGAGTATGAGGTGGCATGACAGGCCTCGAATGTATAAGTTTGAATTGTGCTAATTGCACGAATTATGCGCCAATTGTGTGCCGGGTTAGAATTGGACTGAATTGATGAATTGGAAAGCTTAATCGGATATTTTGAGGTTGAATTATGGCCGAGAATGACCGAAATTAGTGGCTTTTTCTGGGTGATGATTAATTGGCCTAAGTTCAGTAGTTTAGGGTTTAATTGTGAAATCGTGAGCATGCCTAGATTGATGGGCGTAATGGCTGATGTTGCAACAATTTTGGTGGATTAGTTGGCCGTATATGTGGAGAATTATTGGTCTAGAGTGACCTAAATAGTGGCTGTCCATAATGGGGATTTATCAGACTAAGTATGGATGAAATTGGCATTAAGTCGTGTGATTGCCGGAAATGCCCGAAAGGACCTAGATTGATTGATTTGTGCATGATTGTGCTCAACTATATATTGCCATGCTGCGTGTTTGTGTGGCCGATTAGTGCGGCGTGTGATTGGCCAATTATTGGCTTGAATGTCACTGCCCAAGTGTGTGAATTGTGAGTTCCAATTGTGGGTGCCGAGCCACATGGTATTAATTGGCTGAGTGTGCATATTATTGCGATTAATTGGACATGTCATGGCTGATTTGAGTTGAGAAATTCATTGGGTATATTGAGTTGCACGTTGATTTGGCATTATGTAATTATTTGCCTCTGTGAAATTGAATGCTCATTGTACATCATGTGATTGCCCGAGAGCAGGACTGTATGGCTACGCATTTCATATGCCGAGAATGGGCATGAGATGAGATTTGTGCGATTATGCGTGCCTGACATAAGCATGTGATCACCCTAAATGCCTGATGCATTTACGTCGGGTTCAGATAAAATTGGTTGTGTTCGTGTGATCACATTTTCGCCCTGATGAGTTTTACGCGGGGTGTGCCGTCCTGATGCATTTTATGCGGGATGATGCCCGGTTCGCCCGAATGATAACTGATTTGGCGTGTTTTTACGCGGGTCCTGGTCGTGAGTAGATCACTGTTGCGCCTGATGTGTTTTGACGCGGGCTAGAGACACTGGGCCAGATACGCTATATGCGGGCCATGCAGTGTTGTGATTGGTCTTCGGATCGGGCTTTCAGGTCGGGCCTTCGGGTCGAGTTTAATTGATAACTGAATATGTGTGGTGCATAGTACCTAATTATGTGATGGAAACTGCTGGGTATGGTATAAGACGTGTCTAAATGGATTCTATCTTATAATCGGGACACGCGCGCTTATGATGTAACAACCCGAATTTCGATGTAATTCCGGGATCAATAAAATTGACATTATCCTGCATTTCATTTTAGTAAGTCTCGTCCAGAGCTGATCACTCTTGGGATACTAACTAATAACGTATAGCTAATTAGGAAACGGTACGTGGATTAAGGACTCGATCGTGAATCAGACACCGATTACAAGAGATGATGAGAAAATATTTTGAACCAATGTGGACCGATCTTAGGAAAAGCGATGGATTGGGTTTGGCTGAGGCCAACAATGTACAATCGGATCGCAGGTGATTCTGCAAGACCGAAAGTGCGCGTGGCCAAATAGTCCTGAACTTGAACTGAACGATCGTAACTTCTGGGATTAATGTGATTAAATTGGAGACGAAAACGGACCCCGAGGTGGCTAAATAGTGGCTGTCCAATTAGGGAATTTTGGACTAGATTAGGCCAATTGGGAATTTGTTAGCGTAATTGTCAGGATCGTCCGGGATGATTGATTATCGGTTGAATTAGGAATTAATTGTGCTTAATTGCACTATATTGTAATGTGTGCTTGTATGGCCGATTTGTACAAAGTGTGATTGGCCGCCTAATGATTCGAATTGATTATTGATTTATAAATTGTATTTCGGGCCACCTAGTATTAATGGGCCAATTGAGTACATTATTTGTGAATTGGGCACCGGGTGGTGATATTGAATTAACTAAGTGCCTAGATTATAATGATGTTCATGTTGCACGGTATTGCACTTCATGATCACGTATCGTGTATGCCGAGAATGAGGCGAGTGATGAAATTATGCGGAAGTGCATGCCTGACATGAACATGTGATCACCATAATTGCCCAATGCGTTTATGTTGGGTTTAGATAAAATTGGTCGTGTGTCGTGTGATCACTATAAGGTCTTCGGATCGTGGCCTTCGAGTCATGCCCAGTTCGTCAAGAAGACGGCATTGTCCGTGACGAGATTGGTGTTGCGCCTAGAGCGTTTCGACGCGGGCTAGAGACACTGGGCTAGATATGGGTCTCGCATTTATTTTGTACGGGTGTTTTAAATTTTTGCTTCCGCATGTGCCATATGTTCTGCTTTGGGTAATGGGTCGATGACGACGTGTCCTGGGACGTCGTACTATTACTATGTCGACCGTCGAACGGGTTGTTGCGTGCCATGGAGGACGGGGCGTGACAGGAGGTGTTCGGATGTATGGTTTAATTTATGCACGAAGCACTGTTTGATATAACCTGTTGTGCATGCTTTACATTTACACTACACCGCACACACTATCCGCTGCTGGACCTAGGTGGCATAGGTTTAGGATGGTACTGAGATAGTGGATACCTCGACTAAAACCATGTGGTACGGGTTGCCCTCCTTGGTCTCGAAATTTTCTTTCATGGTGTCATTGAGTACCCACCACGGTTGTATCCCACTCAACCCGGATTAGCTCTTTGACTAAGCCGAAGTCAGGAGAATCCTAGCCTAACCACCACCATGACTAGTTTAGCTCGGTAATCCTCGCGTCTCCACTTTACAAGCTAAAGTCTAGGTAGAAATCGAGTCTCACATTTCATGTGTATGTCTATGTGATTGCCATTTTCCTACCCGGTGAAGTAAGTATTCTGAACCTTTATCTCGCAATTTATTTATCTTTCGTCTTTTTCTTTGGTTGGTCCATGGCATTAAGTCGGTCGTGAGTCTTGGTCTATAAACTATGGGAGGGGCAGACATCTGGATTCTTGATGGTCTTAAGGACGAGCTCCGCGTCTGGTGGAATCTACTCAGCCCAACCAACCGCAAGCTAGTTGAGGGTCACATCGGAAGGTTGCTCCCCCTATTAGAAGTCAAAGTTAGTACCGGCCTCGTTCGAGCTTTGGCACACTTCTGGTGCCCCAAGACATCCACCTTTATATTCGGTAAGCATGAACTCACCCCGACTTTGGAAGAGTATAGTGTGCTCATTGAAAAACCGTTGGGATCGGAGTTAATTACACCACCTTTGGGAATCGATTCCACATTAATGTTCTCAGAATTTTTGAATGTCGGAAAAGATGAACTGGCAAAAGTTTTGAAAGCAAATCGTTGAACGTGTCCTTTTTCATTCCTGAGTCAATGTTTTGAAAAAGCCACACCTTTTCAAAAGGGCAGAATCTTTTTACTAGCATTCTTCGGGTTCATAATTCTTCCTCACTGTAAGAATGCATGTAATCCGTCAATTGCATGGTTCGTCCAATAAGCCTGTCTTGAAAAGAATTTTGTCAACACCATTTTAGCCAAGACTTTCATTTCTCTCATTAAATTCAAGTAAAATGTTGACAAAACATTTCATGCACCCCTTGAATTATTGCAAATCTGGTTTTTGTCTCACATTAAAGGATGTGGCGATTTACTCAAAATATCCGAACTCAGTGATTCCAATCATCCCATCTTAAACTATAAAGAAAAACAAGAGAATGCACCCGATTATCATTACTCCAAATGGATCATTTTCATGAAAAATGCTAGACCCCAAGATTTCCAATGGCATGCTAGTTGGTTCAATGTCGAGGAAGCTCGGCTTACATGTCTAATGGGTTTCACTGGCGCAATCGAATACTACCCTGCCAGAGTGTCCCGATAGTATCAGATTCTCCAGGGGCTCCCTCCGACGTTACAACCCGAGCTCCTCCACGTCGATTTCTCCAACGAGGGTGAAGACCATGAAGCGACCATAGTTTAACTCACAAAAATGTGGAAGAAGTGCCGTGTTTTAAAGGTAGCTCGACCCGAAGAACAGCTCAAGGGGGAGCAGAAGTCCTATTTCGTGATGACCAAGTACATTCGACGACACAAAATCTCGCAGGAGTTACTCCTGAAGATACCCAAGGTGCCTCTCAAGACCGCCAATCGCTCAGAGAACAACCGCCTCAAGAGGAAGGTCGAAAAAGCTCAAGAAAAGGCAGCCAAGATAGCTTGAGCTTATAAGCAGCTGAAGAAGGACGTCGCCTCCCATATGTCTATAGATCAAGCTAAATAAAAAGCTTGAAGTTCTTTTTTCATTTTCGTTTCAATTTTGATCTTTTAAAAATTTGTTTAGGAATTGAGTCATTTGCTCTTTTGTTCAGTTTAAAGTCATTTCAAGTCATCAGTCGTTGTAAAAATTTCTTCTTATTTAAATAAAAAGATCTTTTCAATTCAAAGCGGTTAGGCCAATGTCATGGATCGACGCGTGATTTCGCTTGACACTTATGTATGCCTGTTTCATGCAAATTAGGTAATTACAGACCGATCACGATCGCCTATTTGCACACGGTCAAGAGCTAGAATGGCTTATCAAACTGACTTGCAAGAGCGTGTTGTCGGTATGGAAGACCAGATCAAGCAACTTGCCGTCGCAATGCAACAAATGACTGCTGAAATCAAGATCCTTCGATCGATCCCTGTTCCAGCACCTCTTGAAGCATCAGCCCCAAAGCATAAAGGTGGAAAGAATGTTGATCTTGAGGAAGATGACGATATTCCTGACTTGGAAGATGACCCCGTCTAGATTGTCATCAACAAACCCAAGCTTGATGAACGAGTCAACAAACTCGAGGAGAGAGTGAAGCAACTGGAGGGTTCACAAGATTCACCATCAATTGATCTATCTCTGTACTCACAGATCAAAATCCCAAAGAAGTTCAAGATGCTAGACTTTGACAAGTACAATGACACCACGTGCCCAAAAGACCACCTGCAGTTGTACCACGTACAAATGATCTCGTACGTTGACAATGAACTTCTGATGATCCATGCATTCCAAGCGAGCTTGACCGGCCCTGCTCTGAACTGGTACCTCATGTCACGCCCCGACCTCCTCGGCACGCGACAACCCGCTTGATGGTCGATATAGTACGACGTCCCAGGACTTATCGTCGTTGACCCATTTCCCATAACAAGTCATAAAGCACATGCAGAAGCAAAAATTTTAAAACACCCGTACAAGTAATCATGAGAACTAGGGAAGCAACACTAGGAATACTTAAGCAACATACACATCCATCACAAAAACCGTCAGAAACATCCTTACATCGTTCCAAAGAAAACCACAATAGAAAATAGGGTGTAACAAAGAGTACTATCACGTGAGTCAGAATGGCTGAGAAACAAGGAGGCCAACTGCTACAAAGTAGAGGGTCTGAAGTCCAAAAAGTGTCTACCCTCACAAAAGACTAAGCCTAGCCTAAGGCGCCCAGTCCGGATCAAAGCCGTCGGACTCTGATGAACTCTCGGGTATCTCTAAATCTTCACTAGGAATCTCCTCCTTGGACTCTTCAGTATCCATCGGCTCGGCTTCGTCGAGATCCATTGGCTCCACCACCGGATCTTCCACTACTGGTTCGTAGTCTACACCTCCTAACTCCTCGTCCTCGGCAGCTTCGTACCAACCGAAAGGACCCATAATCTTTTCCGAATCCATCTCAGAATCCACGATCTCGCCACTCGGGCACTGCGGATCTAACTGGCCATCTATGGTAAACGGGACATCCATAATGCGGAGAGGTCCATATTCTTCTCCAAAACGGTCACGAAAGCACCACGCTACGTATTCATGAACTTCAGGATGTGGAGTACCTACTTCTACACTTATCAGAGAATAATGCCTCAAGTACACCTCCCCGTTCCCTACTGGATATGCAGTCATAGTATGCTCATACTCTAAGGGGATCCCAAAACGTACCGGGACAGGTGGCTTCGTCATGGACGTGGGTCTGAAAGGATGGTTTATAAAAATCGTGAGACACTTCTAAGTAAGTGAAAACCTCTAAACCTAAACTAGGCTAACATGCATCTCCTGACGGGAGAATAAAATCACACACAAGATAACTTAGGCCCCAATCGGTATTCTCAATGACCCTGCAGGTTAGGTAAACCAATGATATCATGTCACATACGCGGCATCCCAGTCACACAGACGTCATACGCATGCTAAAAACCTTTAGTTGTCGGTTCAAAGTATGGATCACCGAATCGCACAATTGCACACGCTAGCTCATGCATTCATGTACACGCAAATGCCACTGCCTTGCCATGCTCATTATTTAATTCATACGGCATTCCGGCATAAGATTCCGTTCGTGCTCCGATTATAAAATAGAATCCGCTTAGACACGTCCCATACCATGCCCAGCAGATTCCATCGCATAACCAGGCACTATGCATCACACATGATGGTTTATTCTGTTAATTCGACCCGAAGGCCCGACCTGAAGACCACGATCCGAAGACCACGACAAGAAGGCCCGACCCGAAGGCCATGATTTGAAGACCCGATTCGAAGACCACGACCCGAAGGCTCGACCCGAAGGTCACGATCCGAAGACGAATCACAACACTGCATGGCTAGCGTAAAGACGCTCCAGGCCCAGTGTCTCTAGCCCGCGTAAACGCATCAGGCACAACACTGATCTCCTTACGAACCAAATCGTAAGCACCTCGTTTTGACACTCAAAGCCGGACAGAACCTTGTTCGCTCAAACAGCCCCTCAGACCATCAAAAATACAACTCATTCAGTACCCAAATCACTTTGGAAAGCCCTGAAATTTTTATATGTCATAGAGACAAGTGTTTCTAACAATCTTTGTGAAGGACGTTTGTTGAAATAAGGTCTGAAAAATTTTATAAAATTCGGAAAGGCAAAGAGGTCGAGTGAACAATAAATCGGGCAGTTTTGTGACGGTCTGAAAACCGACCTCTGAATGGCCCCAAACAATTTCCAAAAAGTTTGAATTTAAAGTATGTTATACTTAAAGATGTTGGGAACAAATTTCATGAAGAACACTTTCTCAGATTCGGCACACAATGATCACCAAAAAAAAATAAAGCATAGAGGTACAGTAACAACCAGAAATCCAAGAATCATAAACTTGCACCATTAAGCAAATCAAGCTTATACAACCACAAAACCAACCATATACAGCCCCTAATCCCATCTAGAGCGCATAATCGTCCTAATTAGGGTTTAGAGGAAAACACTCACATAATCCGAGCGCGAGACGACGAGGAACGGCGGCCGATTACTGGTAAACAGTTTAACCGGCGGCACGATTCCAAAGGGCGGCGGTGAGCAGTAGCTATGGCCGAGAGAGAGAGAGTGGCCGGCGTGAGGAAGAGAGAGGGCGAGTGAGTGAGAGAAGAAAGAGAGAGAAGAGAAGAAATGCAATGAGAGGTGAAGATGAAGAGTCTAGGGAAGGCCAAGAGGTGGAGTAACATAATAGATCAATTGATGGCTTACATAGGAGAGAGTTAGAGGTCTAGAAACTCCAAAATTCGGAATATAAAGGGGCTCGAGGGTAAAAACGACATTAGGTTCTGGTACCGGGTCAAATCTCCAATTTTTTGATCGTACAAGTCCTATGTATAAGTGGCCATCTTAATTTGACGTCGTTCTTGTAAACATCATTCCACGAATCACAAAAATCGGTCTCGAAACCCGGATTAAATTTGACGATCGAATTCGCTCAAAATACTTCTTCGTCATTCCCCTAAATCAGGCTTAATTCGCAACCGGTCCATGGTCCACGTACCTATTCCTAGTTGGCCATTCCCATTTGTTCAGCATCCCGAGAGTGATCAGCTCCGGGCGAGACTTATGAAAAGGAATTATCGAATAAGACTCGTTTTATTCATTCTAGAGATTGAGTCGAAATTCGAGATGTTACACCTCATGAAGAAAATAAACAGCCTCAAAACCTGGAAGGAAGCTAGCGAAGCATTTCTGAAGCAATACAAGTTTATAACGGGCATCACTCCCACCCGCGATGACCTCGAGCGCGCTCAGATGAAAAGACTGAGTCCTTCAAGGATTACGCCATCAGATGGCGAAATTTAGCCGCTCAGGTTGTCCCAGAACCTATTAACAGTGAGCTGAAGAGGATGTTCATCAAGACTCTTCCGTTCGAGTACCGTAATCGAATGGTGGCCATTCCGGCTGACAACTTCAATCAACTCATCCCCATAGGCGAACAGATCGAGATAGAGCTGAAGGATGAGTGGTTTGTGGAGCCGTCTTCGTCGACCAAAAGATTTGGCGCAAGGAAAGAGAAAGAACCGGCAGCTGAAGTGAATGTGACGTATAACCAACCGAGCCGGCGGAATACTAACCCATTCTCGGCAATCCAAGTGGCAGAAGCTCAGCACCAAAATACAGGTCGTCAACCTTTTCAGAGAAGGAACAATAGGAGGCAATTCACCCCCCTTCCCAGGTCGTTGTCTCAAGTATTGACAGTGCTCCGAAAGAAAGGCTTGCTCACTGCTGAGCCAAAACGGCCCAATCCTGAGCAATTTTATAACTACGACCCATCAAAGAAATGCGATTATCACATGGGCGAACCGGGACACTCAATCAACGATTGCTCTATCCTCAAGCATCGAATCTAGAACCTCCTAGATACTAAGGCTTTCTCATTCCAACCCGCCAAGCCGAATATTCAGAGTAACCCGCTCCTTGATCACGCGGGCAATGTGAATGCCATATTCTGTTTCGATGTTGGTTGAATCAAGAACGTCAAGGTGTACACTGCTGAGGTCTACGGCGAATTGGTGAAAGCCGGTTATTACCCGAATAATGAAGTTCTTTCCCTGGCCGTCATGAGAAAAAGAATCTCAAGGATGGTACAGGTTGGATTGATCGTTTATGCTGACTACACCGGCATCATCTCTACTATCTCCGAGGTTGTCATTAACTGGGACGAAGAGTTTGCTACGTTAAGCACCGGGAAAGACAAGCTCGATCCTTTGCCTGAAGATATGCCTCTGCTCGAAGACGCGACTGATGATGAAGAGATCATAATAAGCACGCCCGCAGTCGAGGAAGGAATAGTGATCGAGATACCTCAATCATACGAATACTCAGATGATAAAGTAGTCCCTTGGTCCTACAGTCTCGATGTCGACTTAGTCACCGGATCCGGACGTGCTTATGGCCAAGCAAATGCTTAACCTGCAAAACCCGTCACGGATGAAGAAGCTAAAGAGTTCCTAGCTGTGATCAAGGCTAGTGAGTACAACATAGTTGAACAGCTACGCAAGATGCCTGCGCAAATCTCTATGCTTGAACTCCTCCAGACGTCTGTCAAACACCAAAAAGCCCTAATGAAGGTGTTAAGTGAAGTCCATGTGCCTGAGACGATCGACCATGAGAAGCTGGAAGAATTTATGGGTTCTATACTTCTCAAGGACCTTATAGCCTTCTCAGATGAAGAATTCCCTCTAGAAGGCAGAGAACATATCAAGCCTCTGTATATTTCTGTTAAATACAAGGCCTCGCACGTAGCTCGAGTACTCATCGACAATGGATCAGCCTTGAATATCTGTCCACTGGCGACTTTGCACCATCTCAAGATAGTCCCGTCTAGAATTAATTCTGTGAAGACTTCCGTGCGAGCCTTTGACGGAACGAAGAAAAAGGTGATGGGAGAAATCCACCTCGACATACAGATAGGGCCAACGGTGTTCAACATCCTATTCCAGGTTATGGACATTCCCATTACATTCAACTTCCTGTTGGGACGTCTATGGATTCATACGGCTGGTGTTGTACTATCTAGTCTACATCAAAAGGTGAAGTTCGTTGTGGAGAGAAAGTTAGTCACGGTCCACGGTGAAGAAGATCACCCGATTTATCAAGCAACGGCTATCCCCTATGTCGAGCTAGACTACAAAATTGAATCGAGCTATCAGTTGCTTGAGCTCGTATCGACCATTCATGCATCTAGAGGATCATCGCCGCCAGTTCTTGAGGTGTCAAATGCTGCAGTAATGGTTGGAAGAGTAATGGTATCTCAAGGCTTCATTCCAGGCGAAGGCCTTGGTAGGGATGGTCAAGGTATCCGCCGACCGGTCGAAGTCTCTCAAAGGCTCCGCGCTTTCGGCTTGGGATATCAAGGTCCAAGTGTTCAAAATAACGAGGGATGTGGACGCAGATACGGACGTGGTCGAGGTTGAGAAGAGCTAAATGGTGAAGAACCTGACCGTGGGATTACTCAAAATAATGAAGAACTCGGACGTGGTAGGTTGCTTCCACACATCCGCACCACATTCCCAGGTCCTACGAGGATGATGCACGAAGAGAAGGAAGTGATTGAAACTTTGGAGCAGTCGAGCGGCAAGTTCGACTATTATGTGAAGTACTCAGCGCCCCCGAGCTTCTATGTTGATCCCCGTGATATTGTCCCTGACGGATGGGGAGGTATGGATGATCCAACACTTCAAATGACAGAAGATTCTGATGATGCAATGGAGGGAATCACTGTCCTGTTCGATGACGTCTTCATCGGGGCTATCGAAGGAGGGCCGTTAGAGGGAATGGGCATTGGCCCACAAGAGTAAAACTTTTACTTTTCGCATACTCCCCTGCGTGGGAATTTTAATGCTTTTTTAGGACTTGCCCCGTCTCGGGTGCTGCTTTCATTTTCATTTCTAGGATTTGATTGTTGTAATTTCCATTCAATAAATGTAATTCATTTCAAGATAATCAATGAAATTACAAAATTATTTGCATTTTTGAGGGCATGTTGAGGTACATCAAACCAGCCCGGTGATGATATCCAACCGATAAAAGAAAATATAGTCCAAGGAGAATTCTGAGGCCTGGGCTTTTTCATGCTTTCTAGTGTTAAAAATTTTTCGAAAAGAATTTCAAAAAAACAAAAACAAAAAATTTACAAAGAATGCAATGTTTAGCCCTGTTTGTCCTTTTGAATCTATTACTTTATGTTTCAGGGGCAATCTTGCGACACATGAGGGTATGGGAACGGTCCAATATGATGAATTATGTGCCGCTGAGCCTGATCCCGATGATGCCGGAGAATTCGATGATTCCTCTGATATTCAGCACGACCTAGAGCTGTATGAAAAGCCTAAAGTCCTGACGGTAAATCATACAATCACTGTCAATCTGGGTAATTCTAGAGAACCCAAAGAGGTGAAGATAAGGGCAACCCTTCCCGAAGATGAAGCCAAATGCCTAATCCAACTGCTAAAGGATTACCGGAATATCTTTGCTTAGTCATATGCCGATATGCCGGGATTAGATCCTTTTATTGTGGAGCATGGCCTGCCTACTAATCTTGGCATGCCATCCAAGAAACAGAGGCTACGAAGAACCAAACCTGAGCTTTCGAAGAAAATAGAAGAAGAAGTTATAAAGCTTTTGAAAGTGGGATTC
This sequence comes from Syzygium aqueum, assembly GCA_031216185.1. Classification (NCBI taxonomy): domain Eukaryota; kingdom Viridiplantae; phylum Streptophyta; class Magnoliopsida; order Myrtales; family Myrtaceae; genus Syzygium; species Syzygium aqueum. The sequence goes on from CM062233.1 coordinate 20,022,265, forward strand.
ATCGAAGTCAGCCAATACCCTACTTGGGTGGCCAACATCATGCCAGTCATGAAGAAAGATGGTCGAGTTCGGGTTTGCATCGACTATCGCGACTTGAACAAGGCTAGCCCTAAAGACGATTTCCCGTTACCTTACATAGACGTTCTGGTAGACAGTACTGCTGGATTTGAACTGTTTTCGTTCATGGACGGTTTCTCGGGTTATAATCAGATAAGAATGAAGGACAGCAATAAGGAGAAAACAGCGTTCATCACTCCTTGGGGCATATTTCACTATAAGGTCATGCCCTTCGGTCTCAAAAATGTCGGGGCAACATACCAACGGGCAATGGTGACTCTTTTCCATGACATGATGCACAAGGAGATCGAGATCTATGTTGATGATATGATTACCAAGTCACGACCCGGAGAGAGTCATGTTGATACCCTGAAGAAATTGTTCGACCGACTCCGTGAGTTTAAACTCCGTCTTAATCCAGCAAAGTGCATATTCAGAGCAACTTCAGGCAAATTACTTGGGTTCGTAGTAAGCAGTAAGGGCATTGAAATTGATCCTTCCAAAGTAAAAGCTATATGTGAGCTGCAACCCCCATCGATTGTGAAAGAAGTACGGAGCCTCCTGGACAGATTGAACTATATAGCCCGTTTCATTTCCCAACTTTTCGAAACTGCTAAACCGTTCTTCAAACTTCTAAAGAAGAATGCTTAAGTGGAGTGGGACGATAATTGCCAGGAAGCGTTTAGTGAACTGAAGCAGTACCTGATGAAATCACCAGTGCTAGTCCCTCCGATGCCAGGCCAGCCTTTGATCCTTTATCTCACTATTCATAGCGAGTCTTTGGGTGCGATGTTAGCCTAGAAAAGCCCTGAAGATGGAAAGGAGCGAGCCATTTATTACTTGAGTAAGAAATTTACCGTCTCAGAGTTGAACTATCCTGTAGCCGAGAAGACTTGCACTGCACTAGTATGGGTGCTCCATAGGCTGAGACCGTAAACACTGCATCACCAGACTCTCCTGGTGATTGAGAATGATCCCATCAAGTGTTTACTTGATCAACCGGCCTTGGTAGGGAAGTTAGCCAAATGACAAATTTTGATTTCAGAATTTGATGTCCAGATGATGGCACAGAAGTCAGTCAAAGGCCGAGTAATCGCCGATGTGTTAGCCGAGAATCCTGAAATCTCGGATGATGATAAATATTCCCCAGAAGATCGCATTCTAGTTATAAGGGAAGATACATGGACCATGTTCTTTGATGGAGCCGTGAACTTAGCTGGTTCCGGCATTGGGGCAGTTTTGATATCTCAAAATAGGCAACATTATCTAGTAGCAGCAAAGTTGGTGTTTCCATGTACCAACAACATAGCCAAGTATGAAGCTTGCATTCTCGGACTCCAAGCCGCAGCAGAAATGGGGATATCGAAGTTGAAAGTGTTTGGTGACTCCGCTCTGATTATTCTCCAAACTGTAGGAGAATGGAAGACGAGAGACACCAAACTAGTGCCGTATCATGAATACCTCGAAGAAATCATAGGGGAATTCAAAGATATCTCCTTCGAGTACTTGTCAAGATCCCACAATCAGTTCGCTGATGCGCTAGCTACGTTATCTTCCATGCTGCAAGTGACCGGTGGAGTAGAGGTAGAACCCTTAAAGATTGAAGTCCTAGCAAAATCGGCCTACTGTATGGTTGTGACCGGAGAACCTGACAAAAAGCCGTGGTATTACGATATCATGAACTACATCCAGAAATAAGAATTTCCTGAAGGAAGCACTCCGGCTGACAGGAAGTATATAATGAAAATAGCTTTACAATTCTTTGTCAGTGGTCAAAAGTTGTACAAAAGGTCTTATGATTCGATCCTGTTGAGATGTGTAGAAGCAGCTGAAGCTACTAGGATCATGCAAGAAGTACACGAGAGGATATGTGGTCCACACATAAATGGCCATATACTAGCCAAGAAGATCATGAGGTTGGGTTATTATTGGCTCAGTCTCGAAAGTGACTGTACCCAACATGTTCGAAGATGTCATCGCTGTCAAATTCACGAGGATAAGATAAATGCTCCCCCGACGGAGTTACATCAGTTACTTGAGCCATGGCCTTTTTCAATGTGGGGTATCGATGTGATTGGCGCAATCAATCCCAAGGCATCGAATGGACACCGATTTATCTTGGTTGCGATTGATTATTTCTCCAAGTGGATTGAAGCCGCATCCTATGCCAACGTCACTACAAAGAATGTTGTAAGATTCATCAGGCGAGACATAATCGCTCGTTATGGTGTCCTCGAAGCTATTATCACTGATAATGGGATGAATTTGAATAACAGGTTCATGGACCAGTAGTTTGATGAGTTCAAGATCCGACATCTGAATTCGTCTCCCTATCGTCCACAAATGAATGGAGCAGTTGAAGCCGCTAATAAGAACATCAAGAAGATCTTGGCTAAAACGGCTAAAAACTATCGTGATTAGAACGAAAGATTGCCATTTGCACTAATGGCGTATCGAACTTCCATCCGAACCTCTGTCGATACAACCCCTTTTTCCCTGGTGTACGGCATAGAAGCAGTTCTGCCTATTGAAGTAGAGATCCCTTCCCTACGTGTTTTATCCCAAGTAGAGTTGTCTGAAGTGGAATGGACGCGACAAAGACACAAGCAGTTGAACCTGATTGATGAAAAGCGATTGAAAGCCATTTGCCACGGTCAAACCTACCAGTAGAGAATAGTTAGATCTTTCAACCAAAAGGTGCGTCCAAGATACTTCGAGGTAAATGATCTAGTCCTAAGGAAGGTGCTGCCAATCTTCCCTGTTCCGGGAGGAAAATTTGCTCCAAACTATATTGGTCCATATGTGGTTAAAAAGAAGCTTCTCGGAGGTGCCCTGATTCTCGCAAAAATAGACGGTCGTGAGTTCTCCAATCCTGTTAATTTTGATGCTGTAAAGATGTATTATCCTTGATAAAACCTGACATTTTGCAGCAAAAGTTTTCCAGTGTTCATTTTTACTTCTGATTTGCAAACATTTCAATGGTGAATAAGTGATTTCAATCAATTTCAAGTTAAGATGTTTGCATTGGCTTTAATTTCTGCATGGTTATTTTGTCGATCAATATCATTGATTTCAAAGGGGAAGTCTATTTAGACAATTTGATAACTCATGTGAAATGAATTGAATGTGTCGAATGAGATACATCGGGATGATGAAAGGCAAGCCCTATTCTATACATAGTCCCATCTATTAATCCCCAGTGAGTTAAAAAACAAAAAAACAAAAAAAAATTCCATGTTCGCAAGGTAAAGAGTTCTCTCACAAAAGGTACGATGAAGGTTATCCATTGTTCAACCTCTTTGAGCCTAAACATTTGGAGAAATTCATTTAAATTACTCCTGTCAAGAACCACCCCTCATCGGGGCAAATTGAAGGTAAGTCAGCAACATAAGGTGAAAAATGTGTAGAAATTTTCTTGCTCTCACTTGCATCAATCTTCGAGTGTTGCTTTTTTAGATGAATTCATGCGAAGTTCAAGTGCCTTAGGATGACAAAGAGCATTTCTTTCTCTATCCTATACACATTTTATCCTTTGCTAAACCCAATTAAGCCTGCAAATTCGTTTCATATAAACTCAGTTGGTGATCATCCCCCGCACTGGGGCAAGAGAAAAGGTCATCATTGTTCAAACAGCATGTTCGGAGTGTCGACTGAAGACGAGAGGCTTTTGAGTTTAAACAGCGAGTCAATCAGTCAGATATAGCTAGCCAGTCATTGTAAAAAAAAAGGAAAATGGGCAAGAAAAAGCAGTGTGCCTGATAAAAGCAAGACCAATGCCCAATGAAAAATGACAAGATATATCAAAATCATCCCCAGTAGAACAGTAGTCCTACAAGTCTCAAAGGAATCAAATGATGGACTCATGAAGCCAATGGAACCTTTACCAAAGAGACAATCCCTGGTAAAGAAGAAGACCGGTGACAATGCCGAGATGATCACCAACTTATTCACCTCAATCATATACATTTTGAGCCTGAATGATCCATTCATTTCTCAACCCATGAGCCTAGCCTACGTTACGTCCCTTGCAGAGTCTCTTTAGATTTGGGCACTTGAACTAACATAGAGTTTCAGATGTTTACAAGCTTAGCTTGAAGAAGTGCGAGCAAGTCCATTTCTATTTCATTTTGCAGGGTTCTTGACTTGTAAACCCGGAGACAATTACAAAATATTTTCTTTCAATAGTCTTGACTCGAAGAGTCCCCTTTGCTAAGCCATTGACCAAGCCCATATTACAGTCCCGATAAAGACCTCTTGGATTGGTAAGGTCGTACCGCTTGCGAGAATACTCAGACTCTTGTCAACATGATGATGGTGAGATAGAGAGATTCTATAAATCAGCCTTTTTCAATGAGAATGAGTGAAAGCCCTTTCGAATCGGAAGTCCCTCATTTTACATTTTCAAGATACCCGCTTGTGAGTTCGGATTGTCTTGCCATGATTTTCCCCCAGCGTAGTTTGTAATGCCGATTTGACAAAACCATCGTGCATGAAAATCCGTTGAATTCATAGTGCATGTGTACATGTGTTCTTGATAGTGCGAATGCATATTACATGTTGTTTCAAACCGTGTCTAGCAGGAGACACACTCTCGAGAGTCAGAGATATCACCAAGTAAGTATATCTCTATCCCTTTAATGTCTATGACTATCTCTATATCCCTAACTTGTACGAGCAATCGTTAGGTCTTATATTCGATCGTTTTTGTTGCGATCTCTAGACGCATTTGATGATGTTTAAGTATCTATTGATCAAGCCTTTTCAGGTACCCCTGATGATGTTCAGGTACTCTGTCAAGGAACCCTTGAATACTCGGGCTAGCCCCTTTGTTCACCAAATCACAGATTTTCATACAATCTTGAGAAGATTCCCCCGTTAAATGCCTATGAGCAGGTATAGGCACGACGGCCAAATCTTTGCATATGAGTAGGTATATGTAAAGGTTGGAATATTCTCCCCAATCTTGGATATTCCCCCGCTACTCACTTATGAGTCAAGGATATAGGTGAAGCGGCCAAATCTTTACAAGTATCTATGGAGATGTATAGATATCTTGTAAAGGTCGGAATACTTCTTTAATCTCGAGGTATTCCCCCGTGATGTGCCTATGTGTCAAGGATATAGGTGCAGCGGTCAAATCTTTATAAGTACTTATGGAGATGTATAAGTATCTTATAAAGGTCGGAATATTCTCCCTATCCGGGATGTTCCCCCGTAACTCACCTATGAGTAAAAGATATAGGTGAAGCGGCCAAATCTTTATGAATACTTATGGAGATGTATAGGTATCCCATAAAGGTCGGAATATTTCCTTAACCTCAGGTGTTCCCCTGCAGTTCACTTATGGAGATATATAAGTGAAGCGGCCAAATCCTTATGAATACCTACGGAGATGTATAGGTATCTCGTAAGGGTCAGAATATCCTTTTGATTTCTCCCGTGATGCACCTATGAGTCAAGGATATAGGCGTAGCGGCTAAATCTTTACAAATACCTATGGAGATGTATAGGTAGTTTGTAAAGTTCGGAACGTTTTTACATTTTTTTCGCTACAAATTGCTCTCACGGATCCAGATGATGATTAGGTACATCGAGCTTTCTTCGTGTGTTTTGACTTAATTGCAGATCACCGAAGTTTATCAGCGTGTATCAGGCAATACCTATGGGACTTAGCCCAGACATTTGACAAACAACATACACAAAGTTAGAGTCGTGCCTCGAATTGCATTATCTTGCTTCTGTCAGGTAAGTAATTCCATGTATGTTTTCTATTCAAGTCAACATGCATCATTTCTTAATGCATTTAAAAATGGGACTCATAATCCCGACAAAAATAACATTAATTGCATTTGCATGGTTGAAATTTAGGTATCATTTAGTCTTTAAATGCAACCTCTGCGAGCTCACCTTCAAAGAGGGGCAACTGTTGACACCTAAATTTTAGGTATCATTTAGTCTTTAGTGTAATTTGCATAGAAAATTAGAGATTAAATTTTTAACCACTAAACAAAAATATTGAAATTGTATAACATGTAATTTATGTTCATTCTAATTTAATTGCATTTTTTTGCATCGAATTGGCGTTGGCGAATGAGCTTAAATTTCATCAAATGGAACTCGACTCGCTCGGGAATGCAAGGGTCGGGAATTACAAGTCGAACGGGCTCGGTCGTTTTAATTTGAGCTTAATTCAGCCCAAGTTAATTCAGCCCATTTAAATGTTAATTAGAGCCCAAGCCCAAATCTAAGCCCATTAGGATTAGAGAGCCCATCTAATTGACCTAGATTAGTGTTATATATATGTTATTAGGTCAGAAAATAGGGAGGAGGACATAATTTTAGATCAGAAATTTTTGAGACACGTGAGAGTGAGAGTGAGAAAGAGAGGAGAGACCGACACAACACCCCTCGCCGCCGCCGTCCCCTCCGCACGCCGGCGCCCACACAGCCGCGCGTGGCTGCTGTCGCCGGAGAAGCCGCGGACTGTCGCTCGCCACGCATCACCAACCACCCGCAGCTGCCGGATAGCAGTTGCCGCCCACCATCACCCATAGCAGCTACTCCCGCCATAGCACCACCGAACATCCTCTCAACCCCTTTCCGGTGGAGTACAGCCACGCCCGAGATTAGCCGCCGGTCAGCCGTGCCATGCATCCTGTAACAGCCCGAATTTTGATGTAATTTTGGGATCAATGAAGTTAACATTATTTCGCATTTCATTTTAGTAAATCTTGCCCAGAGCTGATCACTCTTGGGATATTGACCAATTGGGTATGGCATTAGGAAGTGGTACGTGGATCAAGGACCCAAATCACAAGTCGAATCTCGATCTCGAGAGGTAATGAGAAAATATTTTGAACCAATATGAACCGATCTTAGGAAAGGCAACGGATTGAATCTAACCAAGGCCAACGACGTACAATCGGATCGCAGGTGATTCTGCAGGACCAAAAGTACGCGTGGTTAGTCAATCCTAAGCCTAAACTGTATGATCGTGATTCTTGGGACTAGCGATAGATTCTCATTCTCTCAAAGGACGGAACCGACGTGATTCGGATAACCCTAGGTCGATACGCGTATATTCTAAACAGCCACCCGTTAGTGAGAGATCCTAAAATTTGAAACCGAGCGGATTTTGAACACATGATTTGGCCCAGAATGGAATATCAATTTTCAACGGCTCAAGAGACAGATTTTGGAAATCTGACGTCGTATTTCGCTGGCCACACACATTTGGAGTGTGTAGGGTTGAAAACTGGAAATTCGGTCCGGGAACGGAAAATGACAGTTTTGCCCTCGGGAGATCGATTTGGGTTCGGGGGCCGTAAGAGGTTATTTCTCGAGACGAACAACATTTTGGAGTGGCCACGCATGCCAAGGGTCGTTTTGAACCAAAACAGGAATTTCGAAAAAAATTGAAAAAATAATATTATTTTATTCCCGAAACTTCGCAGTCGATTTCCGGGGGCTTAGAAAATGAATTTCGAGATTCCGACACCACCATGGGTTGGCCACGCATATATGGAACGCGTGGGTGCGAAAATTGGAATTTCGCCCCGGGGTTGGAAAAAGGACAGTTTCGCCCCTAACCCGGTTCAGGTCCGAATTTCGAGGTGATCATCTGGGATATTTTCAGAGGCCTATCAGCTCAATTATTGGCCATTTGACCGAAATGCCCCTCAATTATTTAAGTTGAACGATTTTGGATCGTCGGATTGAAGGGTAAAATGGGAAAACGCGCGGATGGGCGACACTTGACTACTTGGACCGGCCCCCTTTCTCTCTCCTCCCATTTCTGATCTGCATAGCTTCTCTCTCCTCTCTCTCTCTCCCGAATCTCACTCTCTCTCTCTTTGTTCCTCTCTCGGCCAAAGCTTGGCCGGAGCTCCTCCGGCCATCGTGCGCCGGCACCGGCAGCGCTGTTGCTCCCCCTCACCCCCACCAGACCTCAGCTGCTGTCCCGGCCCAGCTCAGCCTCCGTTTTCCCCCTCCACTGGCCCGTTTTCTCTCCCTCTATCTCTCTCTAGCTTTCTGTTTTGGACGCCCGGGCCTTCGCCAGAGCTCGTCCGGCCAAACCGTCGCCACAGGGTCGTCCCCCGTCGCTGTACGACCTCAACCAGCCCTGTCCCATATAGTGTCCGTACGGTTACTGTTCACCGTCAGTACGGTCACTGTTCACGCCGTACGGTCTCGCCGGGAACCGGTCGCCGGAAACACTGTTCACCAGTGTCTAGTCGCCATTCTTACGTCGTCGTGGGCCTAGAAAATCGTGAGTATAATTCCTAAACCCTGATTAGGACTGTTTGTATATTTTTCTAGACTAGCTTAGGTGCTTTCGGTGTTTTCGGGACAGGATTAGGTATTACCGGTACTAGTTTTGAAGTGAAATGTTGATTTGCATGTGTCCATAAATCTTATATGATTTAATGGGACTCTTAGGTATGTTTATTAAGTCCGAGTTAAGGAAATGTTGATTTTCCTAGGACTAGATTTTGTACCGGGGCTAATTAGACCGCGATAATGGCTAATTGCATGATTGGGATTGCCCAAAATGATTGATTTGGTGTTGATTGACATTGTTTGGGGCCAATCTCGATGTTGCCGTGTCAAATGTGTCACGTGCGAATTAATTGAATTTATTGTGGATTATAAAACGTGATTATTGGGCCACATGGTATTAATTGGCCGATCAAGCACTGTGCGTTAATCTAGATTGGGTTAAGTGCTTGTACATAATTGATGCTCATGACATATTGCCTGACATTGCCTGGCCACGCATTCGTTTGTTGAGAATGAGGCTTTGATTAATGTTGTACGGAAATGCGTGCCTGACATGAGCGTGTGATCACTATAATTACCCGATGCGTTCATGCCGGGTTCAGATAAAATGGGCCGTGTGCCGTGTGATCACAATACAGTCTTCGGATCGTGGCCTTCGGGTCGTTCCCGGTTCGTCCGGAAGACGGCATTGACCGTGAGGAGATCGGTTTTGCGCCTAGAGCGTTTCGACGTGGGTTAGAGACACTGGGCCAAGAACGCTATATGTGGGCCATGAAGTGTAGAATTGGTCTTCGGATCGTGGCCTTCGGGTCGGGCCTTCGGGTCGTGGTCTTCGGATCGGGTCTTCGGATCGTGGCCTTCGGGTCGGGCCTTCGGGTCGTGGTCTTCGGATCGGGTCTTCGGATCGTGGCCTTCGGGTCGGGCCTTCAGGTCGAACATAAAATTAAAAATGAATGCCGAGTTAGTGTGCCGTGTGATTTAAATTGAGATTTGACACGTGTATGGCATCTTCAATTATATGATTGCATTAATTGTTACATTGATGCATATTATTCGGTGCATGACTTGAAAATGAGCACGTTGATTTATGATCACGAATGTGGCATTCGCGTGATAAAATATGCCACGTGTTTGTCGTGATTATATGTTATTAAATTGCCTAACCTGAAGGGTCCGTGTAATCGTAGGTATGGGCCCGAGGGCCTAGGCCATTGTTTGTGATATGTTGTTTGTGGTCAGGAGAATTGTACGTTAGCCTAGCCTAGGTTTAGGGGTTGTACTCACTGAGATGTGTTCTCATTGGTGTTTAAACCAAACATTTCAGACCCCCGTCCTTGAGAAATACCGTAGCCGCCACCACTTTTTAGGATACCGACACAGCTAGAGTGGTTCACCAGTGTTTTTCCTTCGGGAAATGGAGAGGCCTATATTAGATATCGATCCGTGGTGTCCGTAGATGTCGGAGAGCCCTTTGAGCAGAAGCAAGAATATATCGCTTGGTGCCTTGGTGATGATCAGGGACACATAGGTCCACCTCTTAGATCCTTTGATGCGCCTCTAGATGAAAATGGTTTGATGACGCCGATTATAGCTGATGGCGAGGTGATTAACCCTGATGACGAACCGATAGGGGAAGCCTATGACCCCAAGTTAGATGAGGAGCCCCAGGTGGTAGCTGAAGACGAAGACCAGTGGTTGAACGACGAGGATCTACCGGATGCCATGGAAGTTGATGACGCTAAGAATGGAGAAGTGGTAGAAGTAGGGGGTGACGAGGAGGTAGGACTTTATGTGGACTATGAGTATGAACCGGATTCGGAGGATGAAAGAGCAGTAGCCTTAGCCATGGACTCGAAGGAGTCCGAACCTCAGGCTAGCTCTCAGGAGGAGTCCGAGCCACAGGAGAGCTCAGAGTATGATTCCTCGGGATCTGATCCCGATTGGATGCCCTAGCTCAGTCCTAACCCCCAACCTCCAGTTGACTCTTTTTGGAAGGCCATCTCACCTTAGTTAGTATCTAACCGAACCCTCGAGGGCAGTCAAAGCCCCTTTTTGTTGTAATGCCTGCAGTGTGTCGACTTTTGATGCTTTTGATGTAAATTCTAGTGTGGCGTGTTGTAGGCTGAGTCTGTTGTAAATGTGTATATATATGTTAGTTGTAAATATTTTTAAGGTTGTAAATGTTTTTAAGGCCATGTAATAAGTTTGTTTAAATTTTTGTGTTATGGTTTAAGAGCTGTTCTATCCGTGGTTGTCATTATATTTGTACGAGTGTATATATAGATTTATATATATACGTGTCTTCCGCATGTGTTTTGTTCTCTGATGGTTGGATCGACAATGCTATCCTGGGAGCGTTGCACATCAAACGACCAAGGGCGATGATTGCGAACCGTGTAGATCGGGGCGTGACACATCCCCACCGAACGTCCCCGCTGACCGCCGGTTAACGCCGGAGCACCATCAGCCTCTTCTCGTCGGTGAACCACCGACACCACTGCCTCTGCCCGTTGCTGCCCCGAAGCTGTAGCCGCACCACCACAGCGCCGCCTCTTCACCGCTTGCATCATCGCCGATACAGCTGCCCCGGAGCCAACGTCCTCGCCGGACTGCCGTGTTTCTGCCGGACGTCCCCCACTGACTGCCGCTTGGACGACAGCACTGCCGCCTTGCCGGACGTATCTGCTAATCACCAGTCACCGCCGGATGCCACCGTGTCTCCTTGCTACCCCGCCGAACCAGACGCTTACCGGATAACTGCCAGAACAACCAGTCGCCGAAGTGCCACTAGCCACCAACGAATCGCCGAGCACACTGCTGCCGGAACAGTACCCGAGCCCACCGAACAGCCCCGCCGTTGTCGTGTTTCATTGTTCCTGTCATCGTCGGTTGTCCGATCCCGATCCGTAATCCCGAATCAACGCAATTCGAATTTGGAAGTTATCCGCAAATTAGGTAAGATTATTATCCGGTAAATTTTCAGAATATTCAATTTCCTAATTCGCTATCGCGACCCTAAAAAATTTGTCTCAATTTCTCGGGCTAATGGATTATTAAGATTAATCTTAACTCGGGCCCTCCCAAGCCCTGCCAATTCGCAACTTAGGGTTTAAGTTCTTAACATGCAAATGTTTTCATGCTCAGAGTCGCCACTAATCAATTTGTGGTAGGCTGATTAGAAACCTAAATAAAACATAGGGAGATATGTTTTATTCCTACGAACCAGAGATTCTAAGCCCGGAGACTTGATTACGCTAGATCTAGTCTAACGCCCTTTCGGTACCTTTTCATTTCAAAAATGTTTTGGCAGGCAGTTTGGATCCATTTTAGCTTATGTCACTAATATGTGGGGTGTTCATGCGGGTGCGCAAACCACCAATTTAACACCCATAAATCAAAGCATTAAATAAATTGCAAGCTTAGGAGAAAAACTTACCTCGAACCAACGCAAGATTCTGCATTGTTAGCTAGAAAATCACATCAATCAATCCTAATATGATTTCTAATTAACAAGTATTCACTCAATTTTTCTTTTTGGGATTTTCACTTTATTTAAATGAAATCTAATCTATATGCAATGACGTGCAAAAATATGACATGCGAATTAATTCAACCTAGCATGCTGTAACATCCCGAAATTCGACTCAATCTCCGGAATGAATAGAACGAGTCTTATTCAATATTTCATTTTCGTAAGTCTCGCCCGGAGCTGATCACTCTTGGGATACTGACCAAGTGGGAATGGCTAACTAGGAATAGGTACGTGGACCAAGGACCCGATCGCGAATTAAGCCTGATTTCGAGAAAAGACGAGGAAGTTTTGGGCTAGGATAGACCGATCTTCGGAAGGTAACGGACTCGGTTTGGCCGAGGCCAACGATGTATGGTCGGATAGCAGGTGATTCTGCAAGACCGAGAATACACGTGGCAAACCAATCCCGAACTTAAACCAAACGATCGTGTCTCCGGAACTAGCGATAATTCCTCTCGTTCTCTCGACAATCGAGATCGTCGCGATTCGGACAACCCAAGGTCGATACGCGTAACTCCTAAACAGCCGCCCGTTAGTGAGAGATTTGAAAATTAGAAATTTGGTAATTTTGATCGTGAAATTTAGTCCGGACTTCGAGACCGATTTTCGTGGGTTACGGGATGGTTTTCATAAGGACGACGTCGAATTATGTTGGCCACTTATATATAGGGTTAATACGGTTGAAAAATGGCAATTCGACCCGGTGTCGGAGGAGAAATGACAAGTTTGCCCTTGAGCCCTCTAGTATTCCGAATTTTGAGGTTTTTAGGGGTTTTGTTTATTGATTTTTTTTGTGGTGATGTGATAGCCCTAGGGTGTGACACTTGTCACCCAAGCCCTTCCCCATGCATGTCATCATCTCACCCAAGTCTACACTCCACCCCTTGGTCTTCCCCATATTCTCCATCATCACCCTTTTCACATCATCTCTCTCTTTTCCCTCTCTCTCTCTCACGCCCTCTCTCTCTTCCTCTTCATTCTCTCTTTCAAACAATCAGCCGGCCACCTCTCCTCTCTCCCTCTCCTCTCCCGCGAGCTCTCCCTCTTGGCCTCACGCCGCCACTCGCCGCCCGCCGGAGCCACCACTCGCCGGTGCCGCCGCCGTGACCGCCATTCTCCCTCGTCTCACCACCAGCCAGCTCTCTCTCTTCCTCTCTCTCGCTGTCCACGCCGGCTAAGCCTCACCGTGAGCGTCCGCCTCCCGCCTAGCTCGGCCGCGCCACCAGCTCGCCGCCGAGGCCGCCGCCGTTCACCACCGTCACCTCCCTTGCTGTCCCTCTCCGTTTCCCTCCATTTCCTCTCCCTCTCGGCTGCATGCAGTAGGGAAAATGCCGGACCAGCCGACCACTTGAGCTGCCATCCGCTGTCCACCCTCGCCGTTGCTTCGCCGGAGTAGCCGTTGCCGTTCCAAGGCTCTCGTTTGCCCTCTTGCTCGGTTTTCTTGCTTAGGCTAAGAGTAAGTGACATCCTAATCCTTGGTTAGACTAGTGGGTTACTAATGGCATGTCTAGGGATGGATTAGGGGCTGTGCATGGTTGGTTTGTGGTCGAATAAGCTTGATTTGCTTAATGGTGCAAGATTTATGATTCTCGGATTTCTGGTTGTTACTGTACCTCTGTACTTTGTTATTTTTTTAGTGATCATTGTGAGCCGAATCTGAAGAAGTGTTCTTCATGAAATTTATTCCCAACATCTTTAAGTATAACATACTTTAAATTCAGAATTTTTGGAGTTTGTTTAGGGCCATTCGGAGGTCAGTCTTCAGACCGTCACAAAACTGTCCGATTTACTGTTCACCCGACCTTTCTGTCTTTCCGAATTTTTATAAAATTTTCCAGACCTTATTTCAACAAACCTCTTTCACGAAAATTGTTAAAGACACGTTGTTCTATGACATATAAAAATTTCAGGGCTTTCCAAAGTGATTTGGGTACTGAATGAGTTGTATTTTTTATGGTCTGAGGGGCTGTTTGAGCGAACCGGGTTCTGTCCGGCTTTGAGTGTCAAAACGAGGTGCTTATTGTTGGAATTGGATTTCGAGTTCTTCACAGAAAATGTTTATCAAGATGTTTTGTATAACATATCCAAATTTCATAATTTTTGGAATTGATTTGCTATTTATTTCAAATGGATTTCTATCACTGTGTAACTGCCCAGTTTGGACCCGATTTTGTATATTCTTGGTTTTTCTCTCTTGGACTGATTAGTGGCTGTCCATTGCGAATTTCATTGGGCCTTGTACGACTAATATGTGGGTGTAAACCTCTAAACCCTAATTAGGACGATTATGCATTTTAAACGGGCGTAGGGTGTGTCGATTAGTCGATTAGTGTCGATTAGGACTCATATGAATTTGTATGTTACTAGTGGGTATCGGGAAACTATTGGTATGTGACAAAACAGAAATTTGAAGGGAATTAGAGGTCGAAATGATGAGGATTAGCTGCTGTCCACCTTGGGTTTTTGATGGCCAATTCCACGGTAGTTTGATGATTGAATTGATTGGAGTGCCGGGATTGCCGGGTGATTGAATTGTGGGTGTCGGTTTGGCAATCGTGATGGCTTGGGTCTACCATGCTGTGTGCTCGTGTGACCGACCATTGTGGAGTGCGATTGATGATTTGTTAATGTACATCATAATGCTCGAATATGTCATAAGTGCCAAATACGCATGTGATGCCCCATGGTGTTGGTTGGGCTAGTCAAGTATGTGACGTGGATTGTTGAGCATGAATTCGTGGCATTGAATCGTGTTGTACATTGTGGAACATTATGCCGTGGTACATTGCACCAACATTCGTGTGCGGAATTGCATGGCTACGCATTATGCATGCCGAGTATGAGGCTTGTGGAAATTGTGCGAGAATGCGTGTATGCCATGGACATGTGATCACCTAATTATGCCCTGATGCGTTTACGCAGGGTTCAGATAAAATCGATTGTGTGAATGTGTGATCACTCTTCGCCCTGATGCGTTTACGCGGGGTGTGCCGTCCTCATGCACTTTGGAGCAGGACGATGCCCGGTACATCCGGAAGACAACCATCCTGATGCGTTTACGCGGGCTCTGGTTCGTAAGGAGATCGGTGTTGCGCCTGATGCGTAAGGACGCGGGCTAGAGACACTGGGCCTGGGGCGTCTTTACGCTGGCCACGGAGTGTTGTGATTGATCTTCGGATCGGACCTTCGGGTCGGGCCTTCGGATCGTGGTCTTCGGATCGGATCTTCGGATCGGGCCTTCGGGTCGGGCCTGCGGGTCGAATTGATAAGATAATCAACTACGTGTGTTGCATAGTGCCTGATTATGCAATGGAATTTGTGGGGCATGGTATGGGACGTGTCCAGGCGAATTCCATTTTATAATCGGAACACGCGCGAAATCCTGTGCTATTACGTGTAATGCATAGTGCCTGATTATGCGATAGAAATCGGCTGGGTATGGTATGGGACGTACCTAAGCGGATTCTATTTTATAATCGGGACACGAATGGAATCTTATACCGAAATGCCATATGAGTTAAATCGCGTGCATGGCGAGGTAGTGGCATTTGCATGCATATGAATGCATGGGTCAGTGTATGAATTTGTACGACTCGGTGATCTACATTTTGAATTGACACTAAAGGTTTTGAGCATGTGTGTGACGTACGTGTGATCGAGGATGCCGCGTATGTGACGCGATATTATTATGTGCCTAACCTGCAGGGTTAACATATGTTTGATTTGGGTCAAGGGCCTAAGTCGTGTGGTTGTTTTATTATGTGTTTGGGTATGACTTGTCTGGGTACGCATTGGCCTAGGTAGGGCTTAGGGTATTGCTTATTGAGACTCGTTCTCATGGTTATTATATAACCATTTCAGACCCCCGACTCCGACCATGAGCGGTCCACCACCGCGTTCTAGGATCCCGAGGAAGAGCCGATGGAGCAAGATCCCGAAGAGGAGCCCATGGAGTTGGTGGACCCTTTTTGTATAGCTAGGCTAACCTACCCGATCACTTGCCCCTTTTGATGATGGTTGTTTTAACCCTCGTGGCCTTTGTATGTAAGGTTGGATTTTGTAAGTACGTGCCGTTGAATGAAGTATGTGGTTCAATTGTTCAAGTGTTCTACTACCCTTGGTCATGTATTATTTTTGTACGGGTGTTTTAATTAATGCTTCCGCATGTGCCTTATGATTTGTTATGGGAGATGGGTCGGCGACAAGTCCTGGGATGTCGCATTTTCAATACGGCCATCGAAGGGGTGTCGCGAGCCCGGTGGGGTCCGGGGCGTGACACATGCATACTATATGTCGTGCGATAACGTGACTTAATTCTAATGACGGATGCAATAGTTATTTTTGGTATTTTCTGATGAAATTCGGAATGAAAATATGCCTAAATTAACATGCAACCTAATGACTTCTATTTTTGGTATTTTATGTTTAAAATTCAAAATTCAAAAATACCTAAGTTAACATGCAAACTATGACGACTTAATCTACCCTAGAATGATTTCTTTTTTTGGGATTTTTGATTAAAATTCGGAATAATAAAATAACGTGAATAATCCGTTAGAATTTGAAATAATACCTAATTTAAATTAGGAAAACATGCCACGTTAAGTCCTAATTTAAATTAAATATTTATCTCATTCTTCGGGATATATTCAAAAATCCTAGACATGCAAAACTCTAATTTAAATCTAACTAATATTTTTTTTGTTTTATTTGAAAAGGAAAGATAATCAAATAACTAAGGATAGCAAACAATTCAAATCAACCACGCGATCCACCAAATTCGTTTCAAATTTGGATTAGGCACAAAAATCAAATTATCGGTCATATCTATAGGGTTATAGATATTAATGGATAATTGATCATTCGAATTTGGAAAGCTAATGAAATTTATCATCGTATCTAAGTGATTATACATAGGATAATAATTTCCCATATCGCTACGTATCGTACCTTAGGGATAAGGTTGGATAGACATCCAAATACGTTGCTAAATTAGGAAATTTTCCTAATTTGCATATTTTCAAATATTGCAGATATCATAAACATTATCCTAAGATATCTAGACAACCATGCGATATTCACAAAATATTCAAAATAGGAAATTGAAATATTCTGAAAATTTACCGGATAATCATCTTACCTAATTTGTAGAAATTCGAATTGGCTCGGGATCGGGATCGACTTGCGGATCGGGACGACGACGAACGGCGACGGCAACACGGTGGATCACGGCTGCACCGGCGGGGCTCACGAGTTGGCGAGGGCTGCGTTGGCGCTACTTGCGGTGGCTTCAGGTAGTCGTGTGATCTTTAAGGCCGTGTGGGTGTTAGTGAAGAGGAACGTGGCCTGTGCAACACCTCTTCAAGGCTGTGGGATGCCAATTGGCTGGACGTGAAGCAGCAGCAACAGAAAGCTTGGAGCAGCGTCGCTGGTGCAAGGGGCTCACTGTATGGACAGAGAAAGGACGTGAACTTGGGCTGCTGAAGACGTGAACTGGCTGCTTCAAGGTTGTGAAATCTGATGTAGGGAAATCTGGTTTCTCTTCCGTCTACAAGGACATTGGCTTATAGAAGCAGCAACGTTGAGAACGAACCAGAGAAGTAGTAGCCGTCCACGTTGACACCAGGTGGAACTCAGCACAGCAGGTCTTCGACAAGCTTGTTCTGGATCAGTGGAGGGCACACCTTTTCTTTAACGTCTTCTGCCTGGGGGAACGTCAAAGCCAGCCGGCTTCAACGTGGACTGAGGAAGGATATGCTGTGCAGCGGCTATTGGTGCATGAAGAAATAGCAGCAGTCCAGGTCGTCACTTGGGGGTTGATCTGGATCAGCGTGGGCGTGAGGAATTGGTCAACATGAACGTGTCTTCAGTGGGCTTCGCTTCCAGGCTGAAAGTCAGCAAACATGAAGAAAGAAGCCGCATGGACAGCCGTGACGTGAGAGAAATAGCAAGCTACAGCACAGGCGTGGCCTTGGCTTTGCCGCGAACAACAGGCTCGGCGGCGAGTGGTGGCGCACGGAGGGACGAGGCGCGGCGAGCGGTTGCCGAGGCGCGACGATCTCTCTCACTTTTTTCTCCAAAAATCAGATCTGAAAATTGTGTTGTTCCCCTAAAATTCTGACCTAGTTATGTTTATATAATGCTAATCCTAGGTCAATTAGGATGAGCTCTAATCCTAATGGGCTTAGACTTGGGCTTAGGCTCTAATCAAATTATATTCAACAGACTAAATCAAGCCCAAATTAAAACACCCGAGCCCGTTCGTCTTGAAATTCCGGGCCCTTGCATTCCCGAGCGTCCCGTTTCTTGTTCGATGAATTTTAAGCTCGCTCGCCTCGCCAATTCTATGCAAAATGCAATTAGAATAAAATGAACCTAAATTATATGTTATGCAATTTAAATATTTTTTTTAAGGGTTAAAATTTAATCCCTAATTTTCTATGCAAATTAAACTAAACGGTTAGTAAAATTTAGGTATCAACAGCTGCCCCTCTTTGAAGGGGAGCTCGCAGAGGTTGCATTCAAAGACTAAATGATACCTAAATTTCGACCATGCAAATGCAATGAATGTTGTTTTTGTCGGGATTATGAGTCCATTTTTTAGTGCATTAAGAAATGATGCATGCTGACATGAAAGGAAAACATACCTGGAATTACTTACCTGACTGGTGTGAGATAATGCAATTCGGAGCATGACTTTGACTTGTATGTTGTTTTGGCAAATGTCTGGGCTAAGTCCCATAGGTTTTGCCTAATACACTCTGATGAACTTCGGTGATCTGCAATTAAGTCAAAACACACGAAGAAAAACTCAAGGTATCTAGTTATTATCTGAAGTGCCTGAAAAAAAGATTCAACGAAATAGAGTCCATTCCGACCTTAACGAAATATCTATACCTTCCTCATGGATACTCATTAAAGTTTAGCCGTCTCACCTAGATATCATCATAGGTATTTAACGAGGGAATTTGTCCAATTCGTATAGATGTTTCGACCTTTACAAGATACCTATACCTTCTTCATAGGTACTTATAAAAATTTGGCCGCTGCGCCTATACCTTCCTTATAGGCACGACACGGGGGAACTTTTGAACGATTGAAAAAACATTCTGACCTTTACGAGATACCTATACCTTCCTTATAGGCACTCACAAAGATTTGACCACTGTATCTATACCTTCCTCATAAGTATAATGCGAGGGAACTTTCCGAGATTAAGAGAATATTCCGACCTTTACGAGATACCTATACCTTCCTCATAGGTACTCGCAAAGATTTAGCCGTGGCACCTATACCTTCCTCATAGGTGTCTCACGGGGGAATACCTAGAATTAGAGAAAAATTCCGACCTTTACAAGATACCTATATCTTCCTCATAGATACTTATAAAGATTTGGCTGCGAGGCCTATACCTTCCTCATAGGTGAGTCGCGGGGGAATCTTCTCGTGGTTGTTCGAAAACATATGATTTTGGCGAACAGAGGGGCTAACCCGAATGTTCGAAGACTCTTTGACAGAGTACCTGAACATCTTCAGGGGTACCTGAAAAGGCTTGATCAATAGACACATGAACATCATCAAAGGTATCTAGAGATTGCAACAAAAATGATTAAATGTGGGGGCCTGACGATTGCTCGAATAGGTTAGGGATATAGAGATATACTTACCTGGCGATATCTCCGACTCTTGAGAGTATGTCTCCTGCTAGACACGATTTTAGGCAACATATGATATGCATTCATGAACAGTTCAGAACACATGTACTCATGCACTATGAATTCAACTTGTTTTCATGCATGACGATTTTGTCAAATCGGCATTACAAATTCCGTTGGGGAAAAATCATGACAAGACAATCCGAACTCACAAGCGGATATCTTGAAAATATCCAATGAGGGACCTTCGATCCGAAAGGACTTTCTCTCATTCTCATCGAAAAAGGCTAACTTATTTGAGAATAGCTCATTTTCACTTTCATCATGTCAACAAGGGTCTAAGTATTCTCGCAAGCGGTATGACCTTACCAATCCAAGAGGTCTTTACCAGGACTGTAACATGGGCTTGGTCAACGGCTTAATAAAGGGGACTCTTCGAGTCGAGGCTATTGAAAGAAAATACTCTGCAATTGTCTCCGGGTTTACAAGTCAAGAATCTGCAAAATAAGATAGAAATGGACTTGCTCGCACTTCTTCGAGCTAAGCTTATAAACATCTGAAATTCTACATTAGTTCAAGTGCCATAATCTGAAGAGACTTTGTAAGGGACGTAACGTTGGCTAGGCTCATGGGTTGAGAAATGAATGGATCATTAGGCTCAAAAAGTGTATAATTGGGGTGAATAAGCTAGTGATCATCTTGGCATTGTCATCGCTCTTCTTCTTCACCAGAGATTTTTTCGGTAAATGTCCCATTGGCTTCGAGAGTTCATCACTTGATTCCTTTGAGGCTTCTCGACTGGGGATTCTGATATGTCACATCTTGACATTTTTTCATTGGGCATGGCCTTGCTTTTACCAGGCATACTGCTTTTTCTTGCCCTTTTTGCTCTTTTTTTTTTGACACATGCTGTTACAAGGTACATGCTAGCCAACTATATTTGACTGATTGGCTCACTGTTTGAACTCAAAAGCTTCTCGTCTCCAATCGACACTCCGGATACACTGCTTGAACAATGATGACTTTTGCTTTGCCCCAATGTGGGGGATGATCACCAACTGAGTTTAAGAAACGAATTTGCAGGCTCAATTGGGCTTAGCAAAGGATAAAATGTGTGTAGGATAGAGAAAGAAATGCTCTTCGTCATCTTAAGGCACTTGAACTTTCCGCATGAACTCATCTGAAAAAGCAACACTCGAAGATTGATGCAAGTGAGAGCAAGAAAATTTCTACACATTTTTCACCTTATAATGCTAATTTACCTCCAGTTTACCCCGATGTGGGGTGGTTCTTGACAGGGGTAATTTAAATGAATTTCTCCAAATGTTTAGGCTCAAAGTGGCGAAACAATGGATATACTGTTGTATTTAAGGTAGAGAAATGAAACGCCTCTTGTCATTTTGATCGCCGTACCTTTTGCGAGAGAACTCTTTACCTTGCAGACATGGAATTTTTTTCACTCAACTCCCTAGGGATTTTTCACTTTTTCTACTCAACTCACTGGGGATTTCTGCATGGGACAGTGTGTAGGATAGGGTTTGCCTTCCATCATCCTGAAGTACCTCATCGACATTCTCAATTCATTTCACATGAGTTGTCAGATTGTCTAGATAGACCTCCCTTTTGAAATCAATGATGTTGATCGACAAAATCACCATGCAGAATTTAAAACTAATGCAAACATTCTAACTTGAAATTGATTGAAATCGTTTATTCATCAGCGAAACATTTGCAATTCAGAAAATAAAACCAGATACTGAAAAGCCTTTGCTGCAAAATGTCAGGTTTTATCAAGGATAATACATCTTTACAGCATCAGAATTAACAGGATTGGAGAACTCACGACCATCCATTTCTGCGAGAATCAAGGCACCTTCGGGAAGCACCTTCTTAACTATATATGGACCGATGTAGTTTGGAGCAAATTTACCTCCGGGAACGGGGAAAATTGATAGCACCTTCCTTAGGACTAGATCATCTATCTCGAAGTGTCTTGGACGCACCTTTTGGTTGAAGGATCTAGCTATCCTTTGCTGATAGGTTTGACCGTGGCAAATGGCTCTCAGCCGCTTTTCATCAATCAGGTTCAACTGCTCGTATCTTTCCCGCATCCATTCTGCTTCAGACAACTCCACTTGGAATAAAACACGCAGGGAAGGGATCTCTACTTCGACAAGCAGGACTGCTTCCATGCCATATACCAAGGAAAAAGTGGTCGCACCGACAGAGGTTCAGATGGAAGTCTGATACGCCATTAGCGTGAATGGCAATCTTTTGTGCCAGTCACGATAGTTCTCAGCCGTTTTAGCCAGGATTTTCTTGATGTTCTTGTTAGCGGCTTCGACTGCTCCATTCATCTGCGAATGATAGGGAGATGAATTCAAATGCCGAATTTTGAACTCATTGAACAACTGGTCCATGAACTTATTGTTCAAATTCGTCCCATTATCGGTGATAATAGCTTCAAGGACACCATAACGAGCGATTATGTCTCGCCTGATGAATCTTACAACATTCTTCGCAGTAACGTTGGCATAAGACGCGGCTTCAATCCACTTGGAGAAATAATCAATCGCAACCAAGATGAATCGGTGTCCATTTGATGCCTTGGGGTTGATTGGGCCAATCACATCGATGCCCCACATTGAAAAAGGCCATGGCTCGGATAGCTGATGTAACTCTGTGGGGGGAACATTTATCTTATCCCCGTGAACTTGATATTGATGACATCTTTGAACATGCTGGATACAGTCACTTTCGAGACTGAGCCAATAATAACCCAGTCTTATGATCTTCTTGGCTAACATGTAGCCATTTATGTGTGGACCACATATCCCCTCGTGCACTTCCTGCATGATTCTAGTAGCTTCAGCTACGTCCACACACCTCAGCAGGATCGAGTCATGGGATCTCTTGTATAGCTTTTCACCACTGACGAAGAATTTTGAAACCATTTTCATTACGTATTTCCTGTCAGCCGAAGTGCTTCTCTCAGGAAATTCTTATATCTGGATATAGTTCATGATATCGTAATACCATGGCTTTTCATCAGGTTCTCCGGTCACAACCATATAGTAAGCCGGTTTTGTTAAGACTTCGATCTTCAAGGGTTCTACCTCTACTCCACTGGTCACTTGCAGCATGGAAGATAACGTAGCTAGCGCATTAGCGAACTGATTATTGGATCTTGACAAGTACTCGAAGGAAATGTCTTCGAATTCCTTTATGATTTTTTCGAGATATTCATGATACGGCACTAGTTTGGTGTCTCTCGTCTTCCATTCCCCTACAGTTTGGAGTATAATCAAAGCGAAATCACCGAATACTTTCAACTTGGTTATCCCCATTTCCACTGCGGCTTGAAGTCCGAGAATACAAGCTTCGTACTCGGCTATATTGTTAGTGCATGGGAACACCAACTTTGCTGCTACTGGATAATGTTGCCCATCTGGGGATATCAAAACTGCCCCAGTGCCGGAACCAGTCAAGTTCACCGCTTCATCAAAGAACACGGTCCATGTGTCTTCTTTTATTAACAGAATGCGGTCCTCTGGGGAATATCTATCATCATCCGAGATTCTAGGATTTTCAGCCAATATATCAGCAATTACTCGACCTTTGACTGATTTCTACGGCATCATCTGGGACATCAAACTCTGAAATTAAAATCTGCCATTTGGCCAGCTTCCCTACTAACGCCGGTTGATCAAGTAAATACTTGATAGGATGATTCTCCATCATGAGTAAAGTCTGGTAATGCAATATATATTGTCTCAGCCTATGAAGCACCCATACTAGTGCAGCACAAGTCTTTTCAGCTTCAGGATAGTTCAACTCTGAGACAGTAAACTTCTTACTCAAGTAATAAATGGCTCGCTCCTTTCCGTCTTCAGGACCTGTCTGGGCTAACATTGCTCCCAGAGACTCGCTATGAATCATGAGATAGAGAATTAGAGGCTGTCCTGGCATCGGAGGGACCAGTACTGGTGGTTTCATCAGGTACTGCTTCAGTTCACTAAACACTTCCTGGCAATTATTGTCCCACTCCACTTGAGCATTCTTCTTTAGAAGTTTGAAGAACGGTTTAGCTGTTTCGGAGAGCTGGGAAATGAAACGGGCTATGTAGTTCAATCTGCTTAGGAGGCTTCGTACTGCTTTCACCGTTGACAGAGGTTTCAGCTCACATATGGCTTTCACTTTGGAAGGATCGATTTCAATGTCCTTACTGCTTACTACGAACCCAAGTAATTTGCCCGACGTTGCCCCGAATATGCACTTGGCTAGGTTGAGATGGAGCTTAAACTCACGGAGTCAGTCAAACAATTTCTTCAAAGTGTCTACATGACTTTCTCCGGGTCGAGACTTGGCGATCATGTCATCAACATAGACCTCGATCTCTTTATGCATCATGTCATGGAAGAGAGTCACCATTACCCATTGATATGTTGCCTCGACATTTTTGAGATCGAAGGGCATGACTTTATAGTGGAATGTACCCCAAGGAGTGATGAACGCAGTCTTCTCCTTATCACTGTCCTTCATTCTTATTTGATTGTAGCCCGAGAAACCATCTATGAAGGAAAATAGCTCGAACCCAGCAGTACTGTCTACCAGAACATCTATGTGCGGTAATGGGAAATTATCTTTAGGGCTAGCCTTGTTCAGGTCGCGATAGTCGATGCAAACCCGAACTCGGCCATCCTTCTTCATGTCTGGCACGATGTTGGCCACCCAAGTAGGGTATTGGGTGACTTCGATAAATCCCACTTTCAAAAGCTTCATAACTTCCTATTCTATCTTCTTCGAAAGCTCAGGTTTGGTTCTCCGTAGCCTCTGTTTCTTAGGCGGCACGCTAGGATTAGTAGACAAGTCATGCTCCACAATTGTCGAGTCTAAACCCGGCATATCAGCATATGACCAAGCAACGATATCTTAGTAATCTCTCAGCAACTGGACTAGGCGTTTGGCTTCATCTTTGGGAAGAGTTGCCCTGATTTTCACCTCTTAGGTTTTCCGGAATCACCCAGGTTGACGGTAATAGTTTAATCTACCGTCAGGACTTTGGGCTTTTCGTGTCGTTCTAGATCGCGCTGAATATCTAAAGAATCATCAAGTTCTCTGGCATCATCGAGATCAAACTCGGTTGCATATAATTCATCATTTTGGACCGTTCCCGTACCCTCACGTGTCACAAGATTGCCCCTGAAACATAAAGTAAGGGATTCAGAAGGACAAACAGGGGTAAACATTACATTTTTGTAATTTTTTGTTTTTTTGTAATTTTTTTTGTTTTTGTTTTTCTGAAATTCATTTCAAAAAGGTTTTAAAATGAGGAAGCATGAAGAAGCCCAGGCCTCGGAATTCTCTTTGGACTTTATTTTCTTTTATCGATTGGATATCATCACCGGACTGGTTTGATGTACCTCAACATGCCCTCAAAAACTGAAAATAACTTGTAATTTCATTGATCATTTCAAAATGAATTACATTTATTGAATGGAAATTGCAACAATCAAAACCTAAAAACGGAAATGAAAACGGCGCCCGAGATGGGGCAAATCCTAGAAAGCAATAAAAATTCCCACGCAGAGGAGTGTGCGGAAAAGTAAAAGTTTTACTCTTGTGGGCCTGTGCCCATTCCCTCTAACGGTCTTTCTTCGATAGCTCCGATGAAGACGTCATCGAACAAGGCAGTGATTCCCTCTATGGCATCATCGGGATCTTCTGTCTTTAGAGACGTTGGATGATCCATACCCCCTATCCATGAGGGACAATATCACGGGGATCAGCATAGAAGCTCGGAGGCGCTGAGTACTTCACATAATAATCAAACTTGCCACTCGGCTGCCCCAGCATGTCGATCACTTCCTTTTCCTTGTGCATCATCCTCGTAGGACCCGGGAACGTGATGCGGATATGTAGAGGCAGCCTACCGCGCCCGAATTCTCCATTGTTCATCTCTTCATTGGATTGTCGTCTATTTTGCTCAATTCCTTGACCTCGACCCCGACCCCGACCATATCCACGTCTCTTATTGTTTAGCACAGTTGGCCCTTGAAACCCCAATCCATAAGTGCGGGGTCTTTGAGAGACTTCTGCCGGTTGGCGGATACCTTGACTGTCCCTGCCAAGGCCTTCGCCTGGAACAAAGCCATGTGAAACTATTATTCTTCCGACCATGACAGTAGCATTCGACACCTCAGGAACTGGCGGCGATGATCCTCTAGACGCATGAATAGTCGATATGAGTTCGAGCGACTGGTAACTCGACTCTATTCTGCAATACAGCTCAACATAGGGGATAGCCGCTGCATGATAGATCGGGTGTTCCTCTTCACCGTGGATGGTTACTAACTTCCTCTCCACCACGAACTTTACTTTCTAATGTAAACTGGAAGGCACAGCTCCAGCAGTATGAATCCATGGACGACCTAGTAGGAAGTTGAATGCAGTGGGAATGTCCATAACCTGGAATAGGACATTGAACATCGTTGGCCCAATCTGTATGTCAAGGGGGATTTCTCCCATTACTTCTTTCTTCATTCCATCAAAGGCTCGCACGGAGGTCTTTGCAGAATTTATTCTCGAAGGATCTATCTTGAGGCGGTGTAGAGTCGCCAAAGGACAGATGTTCAAGGCTGAACCATTGTCAATTAGCACCCGGGCTACGTGCGAGGCCTTGTATTTGATAGAAATATACAGGGCCTTGGTATGTCCTCTGCCTTCTAGGGGGAATTCCTCATTCGAAAAGGCTATTAGGTCCTTGAGGAGTATGGAGCCCACAAACTCTTCTAGTCTTTCATGATCGATCGTCTCAGGCACGTAGACTTCGCTTAACACCTTTATTAGGGCCTTTTGATGCTTAACAAATATCTGGAGTAATTCAAGCAGAGAGATTTGCGTGGGCATCTTGCGCAGTTGGTCGACGATATTGTATTCACTGGCTTTGATCACAGCCAGAAACTCCTTAGCCTCTTCATCAGTGATTGGTTTTGCGGGTTGAGCATTGGCTTGTCCATAAGCACGTCCGGACCTAGTGACCAAGTCAACATCGAGACTGTATGACCAAGGGACTGTCTTATCGTCAGAGTACTCATAAGGTTGAGGAATCTCGATCACTATCCCTTCATCAGCTGTAGGGGTGCTTATTATGATCTCTTTGTCATCAGTCGCATCTTCGAGCGGAGGCATGTCCTCAGGCAAAGGATCGAGCTTATCCTTCCTGGCATTTAATGTGGCGAACTCTTTATCCTAGTTAATGACGACCTCGGAGATAGTAGATACGATACCAGTGTGGTCAGCATAAACAACCATCTTAGCTTCCACCATTCTTGAGATTCTTTCCCTCATGATAGCTAGGGGAAAGGCCTCGTTACTCGGGTAATATCCGGCTTTCACCAATTCACCGTAGACCTTAACGGTGTATACCTTGACGTTTTTTATTCGACCAGTATTGAAACAAAATATGGCATTCATATTGCCTGCGTGGTCAAGGAGCGGGTTACTCTGTACATTCGACTTGGCGGGCTGGAATAAGAAAGCCTTCGTGTCCAGGAGGTTCTGGATTCGATGCTTGAGAGTGATGTAGTTGTCAGCTGAATGCCCCACTTCCCCCATATGATAGTCACATTTCTTGGACGGATCATAGTTGTAGAACTGCTCGGGGTTGGGCCGCTTTGGCTCAGTGATAAGCAAATTCTTCTTCCGGAGGACCTCCAATACTTGAGATAATGACCCAGGAAGAGGGGTGAATTGTCTTTTATTGATCTTTTTCTGAAAGGGTTGACGACCCATGCTTTGTTGCTGAGCTTCTGCTACTTAAATTGCCGGGGCAGGATTAGTATTCTGCTGGCTCGGTTGGTTATACGTCATGTTTATCTCAGTTGCCGGTTCTTTCTCCTTCTTTGCACTGAACCTCTTGTTCGACGAAGACGGCTCCACAAACTATCCATCCTTCAGCCCTATCTCAATCTGTTCGCCTATGGGGATGAGTTGGTTGAAGTTATCACCCGGAATGGCCACCATTCGATTATGATATTCGAACGGGAGAGTTTCACGAACATCCTCTTCAGCTCACTATCTATGGGTTCCGGGACGACCTGAGCGGCTATATTCCTCCATCTGATGGCATAGTCTTTGAAAGACTCGGTCTTCTTCATTTGAGCGCGCTCGAGATCATCACGTGTAGGAGTGATGTATGTTATGAACCGGTATTACTTCAGGAATGCCTCACTAGCTTCCTTCCAGGTTTTGAGGCTATTGATCTTTTTCATGAGGTACCAGTGCAGAGCAGGGACGGTCAAGCTCACTTGGAATGCATGGATCATCAGAAGCTCGTTGTCAACATACGAGGTTATCTATACGTGGTACAACTGCAGGTGGGCTTTTGGGCACGTGGTGCCATTGTATTTGTCGAAGTCCGGCATCTTGAACTTCTTCGGGATCTTCATCTGTGAGTAGAGAGACAGATCAATCGAGGGTGAATCCTGTGAATCCTCCAGCTGTTTCCCCCTCTCTTCCAGTTTATTGACTTATTCATCAGGCTTGGGTTTGTTGACGACAATCTAGACGGGGTCATCTTCTAACTCAGGCATATCATCATCTTCCTCAACGTCAACATTCTTTCCACCTGTATTCTTCGGGACTGATGCTTTAGGGGGTGCTGGAACAGGGATCGGCCAAAGAGCCTTGATCTCAGTGGTCATTTGTTGCATTACAACGGCAAGTTGCTTGATTTGGTCTTCCATACTGACAACACGCTCCTGCAACTCGTTTTGATTGGCCATTCTAGCTCTTGACCGTGTACGAATAGGTAATCGTGATCGGTCCATAGTTACCTAATTTCATAATGAAACAGGGCATACATAAGTATTAAGCAAAAATCACACGCCGATCCATGACATTAGTCTAATCGCTTTGAATTGAAAAAGGCTCTTTATTGAAATAGTGAAAATCTTTACACCGACTGATGACTTGAAGTCATTTTAAACAGAATGTAAAAGCAAATGACTCGACCCCTAAACAAATTGAAAAATTGAAACTAGAACGAGAAAACAACTTCAAGCTTTTTTTTTTATTTAGCTTGATCTATAGACATATGGGAGGCGACATCCTTCTTCAACTGCTCATAAGCCCGAGCTATCTTGGCTGCCTTCTCTTCAGCTTCCTCGACCTTCCTTTTGAGGCGATTGTTCTCTGAGCGATTAACGGACTTGAGAGGTACATTGGGTATTGCCGGGCGTATCTCTTGAGGGATCTTGTGTCGTCGGATGTACTTGGTCGTCGCGAAGTAGGACTTATGCTCCCCTTTGAGCTCTCCTTCGGGTCGAGCTATCTTTAATACACGATACTTCTTCCACATTTTCTAGAGTTGAGCTATGGTCCCTTCATGATCTTCGCTCTGATCGGAGAAATCGACACGGAAGAGCTCGGGTTGTAACGCCGGAGGGAGCCCCTGGAGAATCTGGTACTGACGAGATACTCTGGCGGGGTAGTACTCGATTGTGCCAATGAAGCCCAAAAGTGGCACCGGTCCAACACCATTGCACGTAAGCCGAGCTTCCTCGACATTGAACCAACTAGCATGCCATTGGAAACCTTGAGGTCTAGCATTTTTCATGAAAATGATCCACTCGGAGTAATGGTAATCCGGTACGTTTTTTTGTTTTTCTTTATAGTTTAAAATGGGATGATTGGAATCACTGAGTTCGGAAATTTTGAGCAAATCGCCACACCCTTTAATGTGAGACAAAAATCAAATTTGCAAAAATTCAAGGGGTGCATGGAATGTTTTGTCAATATTTTACTTGAATTTAGTGAGAGAGATGAAAGTTTCAACTAAAATGGTGTTGACAAAATTCTTTTCAAGACAGACTTGTTGGATGAACTATGCAATTGATGAGTTACATGCGTTTTTGCAATGAAGAAAAATGACGAACCCGAAAAATGCTAGTAAAAAGATTCTGCCCTTTTGAAAAGGTTTGGCTTTTTCAAAACATTGACTTAGGAATGAAAAGGGACATGACCCACGGTTTGCTTTCAAAACTTTTTCAAAGTCATGTTTTTCGACATTCAAAAATTCAACCAACATTAATGTCGAATTAATTCCCAAAGGTGGTGTGATTAACTCCGATCCTAAAGGTTTTCCAATGAGCACACTATATTCTTTCAAAGTCGGGGTAAGCTCATGCTTACCGAATATAAAGGTGGCTGTCTCGGGACACCAGAAGTGGGCTAATGCGCGATCAAGGCTGGTACGGACTTTGACTTTTAGTAGGGGGAGCAACCTTCCGATGTGGCCCTCGATTAGCTTGCGGTTGGTCGGACTGAGTAGACTCCACCAGGCACGGAGCTCGTCCTTAGGAACATCAAGAATCCTGATGCCTGCCCCTCCCATAGTGTATAAACCAAGACTCACGACCGACCTAATGTCATAGACCGACCAAGGAAAAAGGCGAAACATAAATAAACTGCGAGATAGAGTTACAGAAAACTTACTTCATCATGGGAAGAAATGGCAATCACATAGACATGCGCATGAAACGTGAGGTTCGATTTCTAACTAGACTTTGGCTTGCAAAATGGAGACGAGAGGATTATCGAGCTAAACCAGTCATGGTGGTGGTTAGGCTAGGATTCCCCTGACTCAGGCTTAGTCAAAGAGCCGACCCGGGTTGAGTGAGATACAACCGTGGTGGGTAATCAATGACACCATGAAAGAACATTTCGCGACCGAGGAGGGCGACCCGTACCACATGATTTTGGTTGGGGTATCCACTATCTCAGTACCATCCTAAACCTATGCCACCCAGGTCTGGCAGCGGGTGTCACGCCCCATCCTCCACGGCACACAACAACCTGTTCGACGGTCGACATAGTAGTAGTACAACGTCCCAGGATGCGTCGTCATCGACCCATTACCCAAAGCAGAACATATGGCACATGCGGAAGCAAAAATTTAAAACACCCGTACAAAATAAATGCGAGACCCAGGGAAAGTAACGTAAGAAAAACTGAGGCAATATACACATCCATAACCAAAAACTGTCAGAACATTCTTACATCATTTCAAATAAAACAACCATAGGAATAGAGTGCAACAAGACGAGTACTGTCATATGGATTAGGAGAACTAAGGACTAAGAGAGTCACAGTCAAAAGGTAGAGGGTTCAAAATTCAAAATGCGTCTACCCTCACAAAAAGACCAAGCCTAGCCTAGGGTGCCCAATCCGGATCCGAGCCATCGGACTCTGACGAACTTTCGGGTATCTCTGAATCCTCGCTGGGAAACTCCTCCTCGGACTCTTCGGTATCCATTGGTTCAGCTTCGTCTATCTCCATTGGCTCCACCACTGGGTCCTCCACTATTGGCTTATGATTTACACCTCCTAACTCTTCGTCCTCGGCAGGCTCGTACCAAGCGAAAGGACCTATGGTCTCTTCCTCATCCATCTCGGAATCCACGATCTCATCACTCGGACACTGCGGGTCGAGCTGGCCCTCTATAGTGAACGGAACATCCATCGTACGAAGGGGGTCCAAACTCGTCTCCAAAACGGTCCCGGAAACACCAGGCTACATACTCGTGAACTTCAAAATGTGTCGTACCCACGTCTACACTAATCGCAGAGTAATGTCTCAAGTACACCTCCCCATTCTCCACCGGATGTGCAGTCATAATGTGCTCGTAATCTAGGGGAATCCCAAAACGTATTGGGATAGGTGGCTTCGCCATGGACGCGGGTCTGAAAGGTTGGGTTATAAAAACTGTGAGACACATCTCAGTGAGTGTAAAACCCCTAAGCCTAAATTAGGCTAACATGCATCTCCTGATGGGAAAAATAACCATGTACATACATGAATGACTTAGGCCCATGGGCCCAAATCGGCATTTAAAATGACCCTGCAGGTTAGACAATCCTATAATATCCTATTTCGAGAGCAGCACCCTCGATCATGCGTACGTCACACGCATGCTCAAAGTCTTTAGTGCTAGTTTCGAGTAGAGATCACCGAATCGCAAAATCCACACACTGTCTCAAGCATTCATATGCATGCAAATGTCTCTAACTGCCATGCTCACAACTCAATTCATATGGCACTTACGGCATGACATTCCATTCGCGATCCGATTATAAAATAGAATCCGCTTAGATACGTCCCATACCATACCCAGCCGATTTCTATCGCATAATCAGGCACTATGCATTATACGTAATAGCACAGGATTTCGCGCGTGTTCCGATTATAAAATGGAATTTGCCTGGACACGTCCCATACCATGCCCCACAAATTCCATTGCATAATCAGGCACTATGCAACACACGTAGTTGATTATCTTGTTAATTCGACCCGAAGGCCCGGCCCAAAGGCCCGATCCAAAGATCCGATCCGAAGACCACGACCTGAAAGTCCGATCCGAAGATCAATCACAACACTCCGTGGCCAGCGTAAAGACGCTTTCAGGCCCAGTATCTCTAGCCCGCGTAAACATATCAGGCGCAACACCGATCTTCTCACGAACCAAAGCCTGCTTTAGGATGGTCGTCTTCCGGATGAACCAAGCATCGTCCTGCTCCAAAGTGCATGAGGATGGCACGACCCGAAGGCCACGACCCGAAGGCCTTAAGTGATCACATGGCACACACTGCCAATTTTTATCTGAGCCCGGCATAGAGCGCGTCAGGCAATTAGGTGATCACATGTCCATGGCAAACACGCATCCTCGCACAATTTCGATACAAGCCTCACACTCGGCATACTCAATGCGTGGCCATGCAATTTCGCACACGGATGTTGGTGCAATGTACCACAGCATAATGTCCCACACAATTCAATGGCACAATATCATGTTCACGTTTCACGCGATATGCTCAATTAGCCCAATTAACACCACGGGGCATCGCATGCGAATTTGGCATTTATGACATACTCGGGCATTATGATATACATTGACAATTCACTAATCACATTCCACAACGGTCGATCACATGAGTAGGCGACATGGTAGACTCAATTCATCATAATTGATGGACCGATGCACAATTCAATCATTCCGGCCATCCCGGCACTCCAATCAAGCCAATCCACTAACTACCGTTATTTTGGTCGCCAAATCCCGACACAAACAGCCACTAATCCTCGTTATTTCAACCTCTAATTCTCTTCCAAATTCTGTTTTGTCATCCATTACTAGTTTCCCGACACCTACCAATAGCATGCAAATCCATACAAGTTCTAATTGGCGCTAATCGACTAATCGACACACCTTAAGCCCGTTTAAAACGCATAATAGTCCTAATAAGGGATTAGAGGTTTTCACCCACCAAATCCAAGCTCGGGCGACGGGGAATGGTGGCCGATCACCGGTAAACAGTGGAACCGGCGGCACAAGTCCCAAGGGCGACGGCGAGCGGCGGTTCGGCGGTCCACAGTAACTCCGGTAGTGCCCTACAGCCGGCGCGTATGCTGATCACGGAGAGGGGACGACGGACGAGCTGCTGAACGGCCTCCGGACGGCTGCTGCTCACGGGGGGGCACGGCGGCGACGGCGAACGGCGAGCTATCCATTGACGGCGCGGCGGAGCTGGCTCGGTCTCGGCGAACGGCGGTATGTTCCGACGAAGGGGGATAGAAAAGGGAGAGACGGAGGGGAAAAGAGAGAGAGGCGGCGAGGGCTGGTGGTGCGGCTGGCCGGCGAATGGCGGTGTGCAGCGGCGAGCGGCTCCGGCGGTGGTTCACCTCGGCATGCAACCGCAGCGGGGAGAGAAGGGAGAGACGGCGGCGAGGCTGAACTGACAACCACTCTCCTGTATGCAACCGAGAGAGAGAGAGAGAGAGAGAGAGAGAGAGAGAGAGAGAGACGGAGGCGGGAGTGGGGCAGCAGCAACGGCGGCCACGGCGGACGGCGACCGGCGGTGCTCCTCGGGGAGCGGCGGACGAACAGCCTACTTCCCTTGGCTGACCGGCGTTCAACCCGCTTGCATGCAACAGGAGAAGAGGGGAAATGAAGGGGAAACGATGAGGGGGCGACGACGGCGCACGGCGGCGGCCTTGGTGAGCGGCGATGGCGGAGGTGCTCTCGGCCAGTCGTGGAAGGGAGGAAGAGAGGGAGAGGAAGTGGTCGGTTGGTGGTGAGGCCGAGAGAGAAGGAGAGAGAGAAGGGTGCTCGGCGGCTTTACTGGCGAACAGGCGGTTCCGGCGGGTGACGGGCGGCGGCGTGAGGCCGGAAGGGGGAGAGCGCGCAGTGGAGGGGGTGAGAGGGGTGGCCGGCGTGTGAGAGGAAGTGAGAGAGAGAGAATGAGAGAAAGAAAGGAGGGAGAGAGAGAGAAGAAAATGAAGAGACAAAGAGAATGATTAGGTGCATAGAGAAGTCCAAGAGGTGGAGTGTGGATTTGAAGGAGATGATGGCATGCAAGGGGAAGAGTGAAAATGACAAGTGTCACACTCCATAAGAAAGCCAAAATTCGGAATTCCAAAGGGTACGAGGGCAAAGTCGACATAATTTTCCGGTATCGGGTCGGTTCGCCAAAATTCGACCCTACAAGACCTATACACATATGGCCAGCTTAATTTGACGTCGTCCTCATAAAAACTATCCCGAGATTCACGAAAAATCGTTCTCGATGTCCGGAGTAAATTTCATGATCAAATTGTCGAATTTCAAATTTCTAAATCTCTCACTAATGGGCGGCCGTTTAAGATTCAAACGTTTCGACCTCGGGTTGTCCGAATCGCGGTGAGCTCGAGAGAGGGAGCGAGAGGAATTATCACTAGTTCCGATGACACGATTGTCCGTTTTGGGAGATCGGTTCACACTGGCCCAAAATACTTCCTCAGCACTCTCCTAAGTCAGGCTTAATTCACGACCGGTCCCTGGTCCACGTACCTATTCCTAGTTGGCCATTCCCATATGGTCAGTGTCCCGAGAGTGATTAGCTCTGGGCGAGACTTACGAAATGAAATATCGAATAATACTCGTTTTATTCATTCCAGAGATCGAGTCGAATTTCGAGATGTTACAATTCTTCCCCCCTTACAAAAATTTCGTCCTCGAAATTTAAAACCCACATTAACCTACTCGAACAGCTGGGGGTATTGACGTCGCATGGCCTCTTCACTTTCCCAAGTAGCGCCTTCTGTTCCATGGTGCTCCCAAACTACCTTGACCATCGGAATCGTCTTGTTTCTTAGCACTCGGTCCTTTCTGTCCTCGATTCTGACCGGCTTTTCCATGTACGTCACTCTGTCGTCCACGTCCACTTCCTCGTACCTTAAAACATGAGTCGGGTCCGGTTCATACTTCCTTAGCATCGACACGTGGAAAACATTGTGCACCTGAGATAGATTGGGAGGTAAGGCTAGTCGGTATGCCATATCTCCAATCTTTTCTAGGATCTCAAATGGCCCGACATACCTTGGGCTAAGCTTTCCTTTCTTGCCGAATCGGGATAGTCCTTTCATTGGCGACACCTTGAGAAACACATGATCTCCCACTTGAAACTCCAAGGGTCGTCGTCTTCTGTCGGCGTAACTCTTCTGGCGACTCTGAGCAGTCCTTAGTCTATCCCGGATAACCTCCACTACTTCTACCGTTTGCTGAACAAGCTCCGGACCTGTGATACTTCACTCACCAACCTCATCCCAGCACAGTAGCGTCCTACAAGCTCTACCGTACAAGGCTTCAAAAGGCGCCATCTGAATACTCTGCTGAAAGCTGTTATTGTAGGCAAACTCTACCAAATGCAGTTGCTCTTCCCACTTGCCTTGGAAATCTAGCACACAAGCTCTCAACATATCTTCTAGGGTTTGAATCGTCCTTTCCGACTGGCCGTCTGTTTGTGGATGGTAGGCCGTACTGTATTGCAACCTCGTTCCTAAGGCCGTTTGCAGACTCTTCCAAAAGTTGGCCGTAAACCTTGGATCACGATCCGAAGTGATCGTCACTGGTACTCCATGAAGACGTACTATTTGCCGCACATACAACTCCGCATACCTCTCTAGCTCTAAGTCCTTCCGTACTGCTAGGAAGTGCGCGGACTTAGTCAAGCGATCCACTATGACCCATATTGAGTCATGACCTCTTTGGCTTTGCGGCAAACCCGTCACGAAATCCATCGTGATATGCTCCCATTTCCATTCGGGAATCTCCAAAGGTTGCAATAGTCTACCTAGCTTGCAATGCCGTGCCTTCACTTGTTGGCACGTCAAACACTTGGCCACATGCTTAGCCACATCCTTCTTCATACCATTCCACCAATCATGCTGACGCAGATTCTGGTACATCTTAGTATTACCCGGGTGGATACTATACTGACTCCGATGAGCCTCGCTCAGAATTTCCTCCTTGAGTCCTTCGTCATTCGGCACACAAAGTCAGCCACGAAACTTTAAGGTCTTATCCTCAGACACTTGGAAATCCGGCTTTCTCCTTGCCGCATCCATTTCCAAAATCTTCTGGATCTCGAGGTCCGTAGGTTGAAGTTCTCTGATCTTGGCTTGAATCTCCGGTTCAATCCTTAATGTTGCGAACAAATTGGATACTCGGCTCACTTCAAACTTAAACTCCGAATATCTAAGCCTTTCTAACAACGTCCACTCCTTGACCAGCAATTGAGCCACATTCGACTTGCGACTCAAAGCATCAGCCACCCGGTTTGCCTTACCCAGATGATATAGGATGTCGCAGTCATAGTCCTTCAATAGTTCCATCCATCGACGCTGTCTCATATTCAGCTCCTTCTGTGAGAACAGGTACTTAAGGCTTTGGTGGTCCGTAAAAAATTGAAACTTTTCTCCGCACAAGTAGTGCCTCCAAATCTTGAGTGCGAAGACAATCGCTACCAGCTCCAAATCATGCGTTGGGTAATTCATCTCGTGAGGCCTCAACTGACGTGACGCATACGCTACCACTTTTCCATGCTGCATGAGCACACATCCGAGTCCTCTTAACGAAGCATCACTATATATCTCGAATCCTCCTGGCCCGGACAGAATGGTCAAAACCGGTGCGGTCGTCAACTTGCGCTTCAGCTCTTGAAAGCTTCTTTCGCACTTATCGTCCCAGACGTACTTTGCTTCCTTCTTCAGCAACCTAGTCAAGGGCATGGCTATTGAAGAAAATCCTTCCACAAATCGTCTATAATAGCCAGCCAAACCGAGGAAACTCCTGATCTCCGTCACCGACGTTGGTCTGGGCCACTTCGTTACTGCTTCCACCTTAGTCGGGTCTATAGAAATTCCATCTCCAGAAATAATATGGCCGAGGAATCCTACTTGACTGAGCCAAAACTCGCACTTACTGAACTTGGCATATAGTGCGTTTTCTCTTAGGGTCCGTAGCACTTTTACCAAGTGTTCTTCATGTTCATCGGAACTTTTCGAATACACCAAAATATCATCGATGAACACTATGACAAACTGATCCAGAAATTCTCTAAACACTCTGTTCATTAAGTCCATGAAAGCGGCGGGGGCATTTGTTAATCCGAACGGCATCACTGTAAACTCATAATGCCCGTATCTTGTTCGAAAGGGCGTCTTAGGGATGTCCTCCTTCCCGATTCTTAACTGATGGTAACCCGTCCTCAAATCTATCTTGGAGAACACTGAGGCTCATTGCAACTGATCGAACAAGTCGTCGATCCTTGGAAGAGGGTACTTATTCTTCACTGTCACTTGGTTCAACTGCCGGTAACCTATACATAATCTTAACGTCCCATCCTTCTTTTTCACAAATAGGACTGGCGCTCCCCACGGAGACGCACTGGGGCGGATAAAACCCTTGTCCAGCAATTCTTGCATTTGAACTTTCAACTCCTTCAACTCAGTCAGTGACATTCTATATAGTGCCTTCGATATTGATTCAGTCCCTGGCGCCAACTCAATAACGAACTCCACTTCTCGTTCGGGTGGTAAACCCGGCAATTCCTGAGGAAAAACTTCGGGGAAATTGCATACTACGGGTATATCTTCCAGTCTAGTCTCCACCATTGATGGGTCTACAACATTCACCAAATATCCTTCACACCCATCATCTAGCAACTTACTCACTTCTAACGAAGATATCCATAGGGTCAAGGTTCCTCCTCGGTTCCCCTGGAATTCAAAGCTAGGACGTCCATCAGGACTGAATCGGATCGTCCTATTGCTGCAATCCAATACAGCCTTCTGTCGAACTAACCAGTCCATCCCTATGATCACATCGAAATCGAACATGGCCAGCATTGCCAAGTCAATACTCTTTTCCCCACCCCCAATATTTATCTTACAACTAGGGCATCCAAAAGAAACTAGCACCCTATCATTCATTGGCGTCGACACACAAAGCACAGTCTCTAACGAAACCGGCTCTAAACCAATTAACTCAACAAACTGCTCTGAAATGAATGAATGGGTTGCCCTTGAATCAAACAATGCGTAAGTAGCATGACCACACAAGGAAACCGTACCTGTGACCACGCCCGGCGCATTCTCCGCTTCTCCATGCGCCACTGCATACACTCTTCCTTGAGCGGGCGATCGTCCTTGATTAACCGGTGGGGGGTTCCCGGCTCAGGGCTGGTGCTGCTGAGGAGCCATGGGCGGTCCCAGGGGACGCGCCTGCGGGCAAGTGCGAATATGATGCTCCGTGCTCCCGCATTTGAAGCATAGTCCAAACCATCCCGTCGGGGCACTTGGTTTCCCGACATTCCGCCTGATAGGGGGAACAAATCGTCGATTGCCTGTCATAGGCTCCTTCCCTAGACGACGGTTATCCTTACCCCGAACAAACCGCGACCCAGAAGCAGCTATCCTTTCCTACTGATCTCGCTCAATTATCTAGGCTCTCTTGAACATCTCTCCGTACTCCGTAATGTCATGCGACAAAATCTGGCTTCGAAGGTTCGGCTTCAGTCCATCCTGAAACCTTCGAGCCTTGTCCTTTGGATTCGCGACCATGGTCGGTGCGAACTTTGCCAGCCTTGCAAATTCAGCCTCATACTGGTCCACGGTCATCTGGCCTTGGTGTAACTTCATAAACTCCGTCAGCTTCTTCTTCTGAGCTTTCTCCGAGAAATATTTCTCATAAAAGTTCTCCACGAACACTGTCAAAGTTGGGGCCGTTCCTTCTGGAAACACTCCTCCTTCCGTAGCACTCTACCAGTCATTGGCACCATCCTGCAGCTGATATACTGCCAATGTTACTTTTTCCTCATCACTGCACCCCAACACCTTAAAGGTCTTTTCTAGTTCTTCCACCCATCTTGGTGCAGCCTCGGGGTCACCACGACCATGAAACTTTGGCGGTTTCATTTTCAAGAATTGTTCAACTAACCGGGGCATCTGCCTAGCCCCAACTGGGTGACCCTGCCCCTGTTGGGCATGATTTCCTCCATTCCCTGCAATCGCTGCAGCCTCAGCAGCCTGAGCATGGGCTGCGGCTCTCTCCTGCGCTTGCAATCCAAAGATATGTCCTATCTCGTGCAGGGTCTCCATGACCTCATCGAACCTGGGGTCCCTAGCCTCGCGGGCACTCTCACTAGGTTGAGCTTGGGACTCCTTTCCTCTTCTCCTACTCATCTTGACAACTCGGACAGCTCAACCCCCTGCTATAATTCCATTAAGGAATTAGAGACTTAAACCAATCTATCCCGTCTAAGTCCTAGGCAGGTCTCAATACAATAACCAAACAACCAGCATGCGGCTTAACAGGAACTAATCAATACATCACCCAAGGGGTTCACATACTCACCTCGGGTCCTGCCACACCTGCACATCATGGGTCATTGTAATAATATATGCCAAGTCATCACATAATGTCAGGAGATACATGTAGCACACGTGGTCAACCTAACTGGCTACCCATGTCTCATCGCTCCTTATCACTCCAGGCTTCGACCTAATCGGATCGAGCTGACCTTGCTCTGATACCAATTCAACGAGGGGGTTGTCACGCCCCGTCCTCCACGGCACGTAACAACCCGTTCGACGGTCGACATAGTAGTAGTACGACGTCCCAGGACGCGTCATCATCGACCCATTACCCAAAGCAGAACATATGGCACATGCGGAAGGAAAAATTTAAAACACCCGTACAAAATAAATGGGAGACCCAGGGAAAGCAACGTAAGAAAAACTGAGGTAACGTACACATCCATAACCAAAAACTGTCAGAACATTCTTACATCATTTCAAATAAAACAACCATAGGAATAGAGTGCAACAAGACGAGTACTGTCATATGGATTAAGAGAACTAAGGACTAAGAGAGTCACAGTCAAAAGGTAGAGGGTTCAAAATCCAAAATGCGTCTACCCTCACAAAAAGACCAAACCTAGCCTAGGGCGCCCAATCCGGATCCGAGCCATCGGACTCTGACGAACTTTCGGGTATCTCTGAATCCTCGCTGGGAAACTCCTCCTCGGACTCCTCGATATCCATCGGTTCAGCTTCATCTACCTCCATTGGCTCCACCACTGGGTCCTCCACTACTGGCTCGTGATCTACACCTCCTAACTCTTCGTCCTCGGCAGGCTCGTACCAAGCGAAAGGACCTATGGTCTCTTCCTCATCCATCTCGGAATCCACGATCTCACCACTCGGACACTGCGGGTCGAGCTGGCCCTCTATAGTGAACGGAACATCCATTGTATGAAAGGGGGTCCAAACTCGTCTCCAAAACGGTCCCGGAAATACCAGGCTACATACTCGTGAACTTCAGGATGTGTTGTACCCACGTCTACACTAATCGCAGAGTAATGTCTCAAGTACACCTCCCCATTCCCCATCGGAAGTGCAGTCACAATGTGCTCGTAATTTAGGGGAATCCTATAACGTATTGGGACAGGTGGCTTCGTCATGGACGCGGGTCTAAAAGGTTAGGTTATAAAAACCGTGAGACACATCTCAGTGAGTGTAAAACCCCTAAGCCTAAATTAGGCTAACATGCATCTCCTGACGGGAAAAATAACCATGTACATACACGAATGACTTAGGCCCATGGGCCCAAATCGGCATTTAAAATGACCCTGCAGGTTAGACAATCCCATAATATGCCATTTCACGAGCAGCACCCTCGATCATGCGTACGTCACACGTATGCTCAAAGTCTTTAGTGCTAGTTCCAAGTAGAGATCACCGAATCGCAAATTCCACACACTGTCTCAAGCATTCATATGCATGCAAATGGCTCTAACTGCCATGCTCACAACTCAATTCATATGGCACTCACAGCATGACATTCCATTCGTGATCCGATTATAAAATAGAATCCGCTTAGATACGTCCCATACCATACCCAGCCGATTTCTATCGTATAATCAGGCACTATGCATTATACGTAATAGCACAGGATTTCGCGTATGTTCCGATTATAAAATGGAATTCGCCTGGACACGTCCCATACCATGCCCCACAAATTCCATTGCATAATCAAGCACTATGCAACACACGTAGTTGATTATCTTGTCAATTCGACCCGAAGGCCCGATCCGAAGATCCGATCCGAAGACCACGTCCCGAAGGTCCGACCCGAAGGCCCGATCCGAAGATCAATCACAACACTCCGTGGCCAGCGTAAAGACGCTCTCAGGCCCAGTGTCTCTAGCCCATGTAAACGCATCAGGCGCAACACCGATCTCCTCACGAACCAAAGCCTGCTTTAGGATGGTCGTCTTCCGGACGCACCGGGCATCGTCCTGCTCCAAAGTGCATGAGGACGGCACGACCCGAAGGCCTTAAGTGATCACACGGCATACACTGCCAATTTTTATCTGAGCCCGGCGTAGAGCGCGTCAGGCAATTAGGTGATCACATGTCCATGGCAAACACGCATCCTCGCACAATTTCGATACAAGCCTCACACTCGGCATACTCAATGCGTGGCCATGCAATTTCGCACACGGATGTTGGTGCAATGTACCACAGCATAATATCCCACACAATTTAATGCCACAATATCATGTTCACGTTTCACGCGATATGCTCAATTAGCCCAATTAACACCACGGGGCATCGCATGCGAATTTGGCATTTATGACATACTCGGGCATTATGATATACATTGACAATTCACTAATCACATTCCACAACGGTCGGTCACATGAGTAGGCGACATGGTAGACTCAATTCATCATAATTGATGGACCGACGCACAATTCAATCATTCCGGCCATCCCGGTACTCCATTCAAGCCAATCCACTAACTACCGTTATTTTGGTCGCCAAATCCCGACACAAACAGCCACTAATCCTCGTTATTTCAACCTCTAATTCTCTTCCAAATTCTATTTTGTCATCTATTACTAGTTTCCCGACACCTACCAATAGCATGCAAATCCATACAAGTTCTAATTGGCGCTAATCGACTAACCGATACACCCTAAACCCGTTTAAAACGCATAATAGTCCTAATAAGGGTTTAGAGGTTTTCACCCACCAAATCCAAGCTCGGGCGATGGGGAATGGCGGCCGATCACCGGTAAACGGTGGAACCGGCGGCACAAGTCCTAAGGGCGACGGCGAGCGGCGGTCCGACGGTCAACAGCAACTCCGGCGGTGCCCCACAGCCGGCGCGTTTGCTGATCACGGAGAGGGGACGACGGACGAGCTGCTGAACGACCTCCGGACGGCTGCTGCTCATGGCGGTGCACGGTGGTGGCGACGAACGGCGAGCAGTCCGTTGACGGCGCGGCGGAGCTGGCTCGGTCTCGACGAACGGCGGTCTGTTCCGGCGAAGGGGGATGGAACAGGGAGAGACGGAGGGGCAAAGAGAGAGAGGCGGTAAGGGCTGGTGGCGCGGCTGGCCGGCGAATGGCGGCGTGCAGCGGCGAGCGGCTCCGGCGGTGGTTCACCTC
Organism: Syzygium aqueum; assembly: GCA_031216185.1. NCBI lineage: Eukaryota > Viridiplantae > Streptophyta > Magnoliopsida > Myrtales > Myrtaceae > Syzygium > Syzygium aqueum. The sequence goes on from CM062233.1 coordinate 20,064,625, forward strand.
GGCATGCAGCCGCGGCGGGGAGAGAAGAGAGAGACGGCGGCGAGGCTGAACCGGCAACCACTCTCCTGCATGCAACTGAGAGAGAGAGAGAGAAAGAGAGAGAGAGAGAGAGAGAGAGAGAGTGAGAGAGAGAGGCGGGAGTGGGGCAGGAGCAACGGTGGCCACGGCGACCGGCGGTGCTCCTCGGCAAGCGGCGGACGAACAGCTTACTTCCCTTGGCTAACCGGCGTCCAACCCACTTGCATGCAATCGGAGAAGAGGGGAAATGAAGGGGAAACGGTGAGGGGGCGACGACAGCGCACGGCGGCGGCCTTGGCGAGCGGCGACGGCGGAGCTGCTCTCGGCCAGTCGTGGAAGGAAGGAAGAGAGGGAGAGGAAGTGGTCGGTTGGTGGTGAGGCTGAGAGAGAGGGAGAGAGAGAGGGGGGTGCTCGGCGGCTTCACCGGCGGACAGGCGGTTCCGGCGGGTGACGGGCGGCGGCGTGAGGCCGGAAGGGGGAGAGCGCGCGGTGGAGGGGGTGAGAGGGGTGGCCGGCGTGTGAGAGGAAGTGAGAGAGGGAGAATGAGAGAAAGAAAGGAGGGAGAGAGAGAGAAGAAGATGAAGAGACAAAGAGAATGATTAGGTGCATGGGGAAGTCCAAGAGGTGGAGTGTGGATTTGAAGGAGATGATGGCATGCAAGGGGAAGAGTGAAAGTGACAAGTGTCACACTCCATAAGAAAGCCAAAATTCGGAATTCCAAAGGGTACGAGGGCAAAGTCGACATAATTTTCCGATACCGGGTCGGTTTGCCAAAATTCGACCCTACAAGACCTATACACATATGGCCAACTTAATTTGACGTCGTCCTGATAAAAACTATCCCGAGATTCACGAAAAATCGTTCTCGATGTTCGGATTAAATTTCATGATCAAATTGTCGAATTTCAAATTTCTAAATCTCTCACTAACAGGCGGCCGTTTTGGATTCAAACGTTTCGACCTCGGGTTGTCCGAATCGCGGCGAGCTCAAGAGAGGGAGCGAGAGGAATTATCACTAGTTCCGATGATACGATCGTCCGTTTTGGGAGATCGGTTCACACTGGCCCAAAATACTTCCTCAGCACTCTCTTAAGTCAGGCTTAATTCGCGACCGGTCCCTGGTCCACGTACCTATTCCTAGTTGGCCATTCCCATATGGTCAGTGTCCCGAGAGTGATCAGCTCTGGGCGAGACTTACGAAATGAAATATCGAATAATACTCGTTTTATTCATTCCAGAAATCGAGTCGAATTTCGAGATGTTACAGCGGGTAGCGTGTGCGGTGTAGTGTAAATGTAAGGCATGCACAACAGGTTATATTAAACAGCGCTTCGTGCATAAATTAAACCATACATTCAACCACCTCCCTGCAAAACAAGGGTTAACAATCACGCCTCCCCTTATATCTCCCATTCTGCAAGAACATTTAACATCTAAAATGTTAGGGACGTACCTGGGATCCTCACTGCCAAACAAAAAATTTTGAAATAAAAAATTGGCCTAAGTCCACTGGGAGTTTTAACTCAAGTCCCCAGCGGAGTCGCCAAACTGTCGCGACCCTAAAAAATTTGTCTCAATTTCTCGGGCTAATGGATTATTAAGATTAATCTTAACTCGGGCCCTCCCAAGCCCTACTAATTCGCAACTTAGGGTTTAAGTTCTTAACATGCAAATGTTTTCATGCTCAGAGTCGCCACTAATCAATTTGTGGTAGGCTGATTAGAAACCTAAATAAAATATAGGGAGATATGTTTTATTCCTACGAACCAGAGATTCTAAGTCCGGGGACTTGATTACGCTAAATTTAGTCTAATGCCCTTTCGGTACCTTTTCATTTCAAAAATGTTTTGGCAGGCAGTTTGGATTCATTTTAGCTTATGTCACTAACATGTGGGGTGTTCATGCAGGTGCGCAAACCACCAATTTAACACCCAGAAATCAAAGCATTAAATAAATTGCAAGCTTAGGAGAAAAACTTACCTCGAACCAACGCAAGCATCTGCATTGTTAGCTAAAAAATCACATCAATCAATCCTAATATGATTTCTAATTAACAAGCATTCACTCAATTTTTCTTTTTGGGATTTTCACTTTATTTAAATGAAATCTAACCTATATGCAATGATGTACAAAAATATGACATGCGAATTAATGCGACCTAGCATGCATACTATATGTCGTGCGACAACATGACTTAATTCTAATGACGGATGCAATAGTTATTTTTGGTATTTTCTGATGAAATTTGGAATGAAAATATGCCTAAATTAACATGCAACCTAATGACTTCTATTTTTGGTATTTTCTGTTTAAAATTCAAAATTCAAAAATACCTAAGTTAACATGCAAACTATGATGACTTAATCTACCCCAGAATGATTTCTTTTTTGGGATTTTTGATTAAAATTCGGAATAATAAAATAACGTGAATAATCCGTTAGAATTTGAAATAATACCTAATTTAAATTAGGAAAACATGCCACGTTAAGTCCTAATTTAAATTAAATATTTCTCTCATCCTTCGGGATATATTAAAAAATCCTAGACATGCAAAACTCTAATTTAAATCTAACTAATATTTTTTTTATTTTATTTGAAAAGGAAAGATAATCAAATAACTAAGGATAGCAAACAATTCAAATCAACCACGCGATTCACCAAATTCGTTTCAAATTTGGATTAGGCACAAAAATCAAATTATCGGTCATATCTATAGGGTTATAGATATTAACGGATAATTGATCATTCGAATTTGGAAAGCTAATGAAATTTATCATCGTATCTAAGTGATTATAGATAGGATAATAATTTCTCGTATCGCTGCATATCGTACCTTAGGGATAAGGTCGGATAGACGTCCAAATACGTTGCTAAATTAGGAAATTTTCCTAATTTGCATATTTTCAAATATCACAGACATCATAAACATTATCCTAAGATATCTAGACAACCATGCGATATTCACAAAATATTCAAAATAGGAAATTGAAATATTATGAAAATTTACCGGATAATCATCTTACCTAATTTGCAGAAATTTGAATTGGTTCAGGATCGGGATCGACTTACGGATCGGGACGACGACGAACGGCGACGGTAACACGGTGGATCACGGCTGCACCGGCGGGGCTCATGAGTTGGCGAGGGTTGCGTTGGCGCTACTTGCGGTGGCTTCGGGTAGTCGTGTGATCTTCAAGGCCGTGAGGGTGTTAGTGAAGAGGAACGTGGCCTATGCAACGCCTCTTCAAGGCTGTGGGACGCCAATTGTCTGGACGTGGGCTGATCTGGATCAACGTGGGCGTGAGGAATTGGTCAACATGAACGTGTCTTCAGTGGGCTTCACTTCCAGGCTGAAAGTTAGCAAATGTGAAGGAAGAAGCCACATGGACAGCCGCAACGTCAGAGAAACAGCAAGCTACAGCACAGGCATGGCCGTGGCTTTGCCACGGACAACAGGCTCGGCGGCGAGCGGTGGCGCATGGAGGGACGAAGCGCGGCGAGCGGCCGCCGAGGCGCGACGATCTCTCTCACTTTTCTCTCCAAAAATCAGATCTGAAAATTGTGTTGTTCCCCTAAAATTCTAACCTAGTTATGTTTATATAATGCTAATCCTAGGTCAATTAGGATGGGCTCTAATCCTAATGGGCTTAGACTTGGGCTTAGGCTCTAATCAAATTAAATGGGCTGAACTAACTTGGGCTTTAATTAATTAAATTCAACAGACTAAATCAAGTCCAAATTAAAACACCCGAGCCCGTTCGTCTTGAAATTCCGGGCCCTTGCATTCCCGAGCGTCCCGTTTCTTGTTCGATGAATTTTAAGCTCGCTCGCCATGGCCAATTCTATGCAAAATGCAATTAGAATAAAATGAACCTAAATTATATGTTATGCAATTTAAATATTTTTGTTTAGGGGTTAAAATTTAATCCCTAATTTTCTATGCAAATTAAACTAAACAGTTAGTAAAATTTAGGTGTCAACATTCGCATGTTTTGAATATTTCGTGAATATCACGTGGATAATTAGATGTCTTAGGATAATGTTCGATATATCCGCAATGTTTGAAATATTCAAAATTAGGAAAATTTTCTAATTTAGCAACGTATCTGGATGACTATCCAGCCTTATCCCTAAGGTCCGATACGTAGCGATACGGAAAATTATCATCCTATCCATAACCACTTGGATACGATAATGATTTTTATCCGCTTTCTAAATTCGAATAATCGACTTTCCGTCAATATCTATAACCCTATAGATATGACCGATAGTTTGATTTTTGTGCCTAATTGTCACGCCCCGACCTCCACGGTACGCAACAACCCGTTCGGTGGTCGATATAGTGGTACGACGTCCCAGGATGCGTCGTAATCGACCCGTTACACAAAGCAGAACATAAGGCATAAGCGGAAGCAAAAATTTAAAACAAAACACCCTGACAAAATAAATGTGAGAACCAGGGAAGTAACACAAAGAGATCTGAGGCAACGTGCACATCCATAATCAAAAACCACCGAAAACATTCTTACATCGTTTTCAAGGAGAACAACATTTGAAAAGAGATGTAGTCGAGAGAGGGACAACAGTCAACGACAGAGGGTCCTAAATCCAAAAAGTGCCTACCCTCACAAAAAGAAAACCAAACCTAGTCTAGGGCACCCAATCGGGATCTGAGCCATCGGACGCGGATGAACTGTCGGGTATTTCTGAATCCTCGCTAGGAGTCTCCTCCTCGGACTCCTCGGTATCCATCGGCTTGGCTTCGTCGACCTCCATTGGCTCCACCACGGGGTCCTCCACAACTGGCTCGTGATCCACACCTCCTAACTCCTCGTCTTCGGCAGGCTCGTACTAGGCAAAAGGACCTATCGTCTCCTCCTCATCCATCTCGAAATCCACGATCTCACCATTCAGGCACTGCGGGTCAAGCTGGCCCTCTATGGTGAACGGGACATCCATTGTGTGAAGGGGTCCAAACTCGTCTCTAAAACGGTCCCGGAAACACCAAGCTACATACTCATGAACCTGAGGATGTGTCGTACCCACGTCTACACTAATCGCAGAGTAATGCCTCAAATACACCTCCCCATTCCCCATCGAATGTGCAGTCATGATATGCTCGTAATCTAGGGGAATCCCAAAACGTACCGGGACAGGTGGATCCGTCATGGACGAGGGTCTGAAAGGTTGGGTTATAAAAACCGTGAGACACATCTCAGTGAGTGCAAACTCCTAAACCTAAATTAGGCTAACATGCATCTCCTGACGGGAAAAACAAATAACACGCATATATAAAAGTGACTTAGGCCCGTAGGCCCAAATCGGCATTTCAATGACCCTGCAGGTTAGAAAATCCCATAATATCACATTTCACGGGTAGCACTCTCGATCATGCGTACGTCACACATATGCTCAAAAACCTTTAGTGACAGTTCCGAGTATAGATCACCGAGTCACACAGTTTCGCACACGAACCCATGCATTCATATGCATGCAACTGCCACAATCTTGCCATGCTCACTTTTTACTTCATACAGCATTCCAGCATAAGACTTCGTTCGTGTTCCGATTATAAAATGGAATCCGCTCGGGCACGTCCCATACCATGCCCTGCAGATTTCATTGCATAACCAAGCACTATGCATCACACGTGATTGCTCATTTAGTTAATTCGACCCGAAGGCCGGACCCGAAGGCCCGATTCGAAGATCACGATCCGAAGACCACGACCCTAAGGCCCGACCCGAAGGCCTGATCCGAAGACCAATCACAACACTTCATGGCCAGCGTAAAGACGCTCTCAGGCCCAGTGTCTCTAGCCCGCGTAAACGCATCAGGTGCAACACCGATCTCCTTACGAACCAGAGCCCATGTAGAGTACCGGGATGGTCGTCTTCCGGACACACCGGGCATCGTCCTGCTCCAAAGTGCATGAGGACGGCACGACCCGAAGGCCACGACCCGAAGGCCTTAGGTGATCACACAGCACACAGCCAATTGTTATCTGAGCCCGGCGTGGAACGCATCAGGCAATTAAGTGATCACATGTCCATGGCATACACGCATTCTCACACAATTTCCACAAGCCTCATACCCGGCATGCATAATGCGTGGCCATGCAATTCGCACACGAATGTTGGTGCTATGTACCTTAGCATGATGTCCCACACAATTCAATGCCCCAATTTCATGTTCAACAATTCACACATTATGCTTATTTAGCCCAATTAACTTCACGAGGCATCACATGCGAAAATTGGCATATACGACGAATCCGGGCATCATGAGATACATTGACAAATCACCAATCACAGTTCACAATAGTCGGTCAAACGAGCACACGACATGGTAGACTCGATACTTCGTCATTGATGAACCGACATACAACTCAATCATTCCGGCCATCCCGGCAATCCAATCATCTCGATCCTCAATCTATCATACAATTGGTCCTCAAAACCCATTGTGGACAGCAGCTAAACCTTATTGTCCTGACCCCTAATCCACTTCAAATTTCGATTTTGTCACATGTCAATAGATTCCCGAGGTCCACTAATGATGTATAAATTCATATAAGTCCTAACCGACGCTAATCGAATACTAAACACATCCTAAGCCCGTTTAAAACGCATAATAGTCCTAATAAGGGTTTAGAGGTTTTCACCCACCTAAATCCAAGCTCGGGCGACGGGGAATGGTGGTCGATCACCGGTGGACGGTGAAACTGGCGACACAAGTCCCAATGGTGCGACGGCGAGTGGTGGCCGGCGGTCCGACGACTCACAGCAGCTACGGTGGCGCCCCACGTCCGGTGCGGCTGCTGTTCACGGCGAGGGGGAACCGCACGAGTGGCTGAGTGGCTCCGGGCGGCTGCTGCTCACGGTGGTGACGGGGAACAGTGAACAATCCGGCGGAGGCACGGCTGTCGGCGGTCTAGGTAGCGGACGGCGATGGCGCGGTTGCTCTGGTGAGGGAGAGCGGAACAGTGAGTGGCAGAGGGAAATAGGGAGAGACGGCGAAGGCTGGTGGCGGTGGACAGCCACAGCGGCGGCGGCGAACGGCGGACGGCAGTCCCGGCGGTGGTTCACCCTTGCATGCAGCCGCGGCTGGGAGGAAAGGGAGAGGCGGCGGCGACGGTGGCGTGGCTGATCCGGCAGCCACTCCACTGCATGCAACCGGAAGAGGGAGAGAGAGAAAGAGACGGAGGCGGGAGTGAGGCAGCAGCAATGGCGGCCACGGTGGACGGCGACCGGCGGTGCTCCTCGGCGAGCGGCGGACGAACAGCCTACTTCCCTTGGCTGACAGGCGTCTAATCTGCTTGCATGCAACCGGAGAAGAGGGGAAATGAAGGGGAAACGGTGAGGGGGTGACGACGGCGGCCTTGGCGGTGCGGCGTCGGGCTCGGCGGAGGCGCGGCCGAGCTGGCCTCGGCGTGAGACCTTGGCCGGTCGCGAACAGCAAAGGAGAAGGGAGGAGAGGGTCGGCCGGCTGGCGGTGAGGCGAGGATGGGTGGTGGCTTCACGGCGGCAGTGCCTGCTGGTGGCGGTTCCAGCGGGCGGCGAGCGGCGGCGTGAGGCCGAGAGAGGGAGAGAGCTCGCGGGAGAGGAGAGGGAGATGAAGGGTGGCCGGCGTGAGGGAGAGTGAGAGAGAGAGAGAGAGAGAGAGAGAGAGAGAGAGAGAGAGAGAGTGGGTGAGAGAGAAATGGATGAAGTGATGTGTGTGATCATGGATTTGCATGGGGGAGAGGAAGAGGTAGAGTGTGGGTTGTGTTTCAATCATGACATGCATGGGGAAGGGGGGTGTTGACAAGTGTCACACCCCCTCAAGAATTCAAAATTTTCGGAATTCCAAAGGGCATGGGGGTAAAACCGACAATAAGTTCCGGTACCGGGTCGAATCGTAAATTTTTCGACCGTACAAGTCCTATATATAAATGGCCTGCTTAATTTGACGTCGTCCTCGTAAAAACTATCTCGAGATTCACGAAAATCGTTCTCGATGTCTGGATTAAATTCCACGATCGAATCTCCGAATTTCCAATTTCTAAATCTCTCACTAACGGGCGGCCGTTTAGGACTCAAACGTACCGATCTCGGATTGTTCGAATCGCGGCGAGCTCGAGAGAGGAAACGAGAGGAATTATCACTAGTTCCAATGACACAATCGTCCGGTTCGGATGATCGGTTCACACTGGCCCAAAATACTTCCTCGTCATTCTCCTAAGTCAGGCTTGACTCGTGACCGGGTCCTTGGTCCACGTATCTATTCCTAGTTGGCCATTCCCATTTGGTCAGCATCCCGGGAGTGATCAGCTCTGGGCGAGACTTACGAAAATGAAATATCGAATAATACTCATTTTATTCATTCCAGATATTGAGTCGAATTTCGGGATGTTACACTAATCTGAGTTTGAAACAAATTTGGCAGATCGCGTGGTTAATTTGAATGTAGTTGCTATCCTTATTTGTTTGATTGCTTTCCTTTTCAAATAAAAGCAAAATTCAAAAAAATCTGTTTTGTTATTTAAATTAGAATTTCGCATGTCTAGGAATTTTGAATATATCCCAAAGGATGAGATAAGTATTTAATTTAAATTGGGACTTAAGGTGGCATGTTTCCTAGTTTAAATTATGGATTGTTTTAATCCTAACGGTTTATTCACGTTATTTTTTAATTCCGAATTTTCAAGAGAACCCCAAAAAGAGAGTGAATTGCTTTAGGGTAGATTAGGATAGATTGCATTCTTAATTTCAGCAATTTATTATTTCGAATTTTAACAAAAATCCCAAAAAGAAATCATGTTAGGATAGATTAAATCATCATAGGTTGCATGTTAATTTAGGCATGTTTTTTATTCCGAATTTCATCAAAAAATACAAAAAATAATTCATTCGTCTGTCATTAGAATTAGATCACGTCGTCGCATGACATATAGCTTGCATGTTAGGTTGTATTAATTCGCATGTCATCTTTGCACGTCATTGCATATAGACTGGGTTTCATTTAAATAAATGAAAATCCAAAAAATTGAGTGAATTGCCTTGTTAATTAAAAATTATATTAGGATTGTCTGTATGATTTTTCACTAACAATGCATATGCTAGCATTACACTGAGGTAAGTTGTCCTCCTAAGCTTGCAATTTATTTAATGCTTTTCTTGAGTGTTAAATTGGTGGTTTGCGCACCCACATGAACACCTCACATGTTAGTGAGTAAATTAAAATGGATCCAAATTGCCTGCCAAAATATTTTGAAAAGAAAAGGTACCGAAAGGGCATTAGACTAGATCTAGCGTAATCAAGTCCCCGGGCTTAGAATCTCTAGTTCGTAGAAATAAAACATATCTCTCTATATTTTATTTAGGTTTCTAATTGACCTACCATAAATTGATTAGTGGCGACTCCAAGCATGAAAACATTTGCATGTTAAAGACTTAAACTCTAAGTTGCAAATTGGTAGGGCTTAGGAGGGCCTGAGATAAGCCTAGTCTTAATAATCCATTAGCCCGAAAAATGAAAATTTTTTTAGGGTCGCGACACTCACTTACTTGAAATTCTGGTTTTCTTGTAGTGACATCCAATCGGACAATTTTTTGTATCTCTGGATCAGTAAACTTGAGTGCCTTAATCCTGGCCTGGATTTCCGGTTCAATTCTCAATGTGGCCATCAGGCTAGACATTTGACTCACCTCAAATTTGAATTCCGAATCCCCTGAGCTTTTCCAGCAAGGTCCACTCTCTGACCATCATATGCGTCATACTTGATTTACGACTTAGCGCATCTGCTACTCGATTTGCTTTCTCGGGGTGGTACATGATATCACAGTCGTAGTCCTTAAGAAGTTCCATCCATCTGTGCAGCCTTATATTTAACTCTTTTGCGAAAATAGGTACTTGAGACTTTGATGGTCTGTATAAATCTAAAATTTTCTCCGCACAAGTAGCGCCTCCAGATCTTCAGGACAAATACGATTGCTGCCAACTCCAAATCATGTATCGGATAGTTTAATTCATGCGGCCTCAATTGATGTGATGCATACGAAACCATTCTTCCGTGTTGCATCAAAGCATGTCCAAGTCCTCTTAATGATGCGTCGCTATAAACCTCAAATCCTCCTGGTCCGGATGGAATGATCAACACTGGGGCAGTTGTTTAGCTATGCTTCAACTCCTGGAAACTTTTCTCACACTTGTCATCCCATATGAACTTAGATTCCTTCTTCAACAATCACGTCAACGGCATGTCTATCGACGAGAATCCTTCTACAAAGCGTCGATAATAACCAGCTAGTCCCAAGAAACTTTGGATTTCTATCACTGAGGTTGGTCTTGGCCACTTCATTACTACCTCAATCTTAGTCGGATCAATAGAAATTCCATCTCTCGAAACTATGTGTCCAAGAAACGCCACTCTACTTAACCAAAACTCGCACTTACTAAACTTGGCAAAGAGTGCGTGTTCTCTCAAAGTCCGTAGTACCTCAGCCAAATGTACTTCGTGTTCCTCTGGGCTCTTCAAATACACCAAAATGTCGTCAATAAACACTATGACGAATCTGTCCAGAAATTCCTTGAGCACTCTGTTCATTAGATCCATGAAGGCTGCAGGGGCATTTGTCAATCCGAAGGGCATCACTGTGAACTCATAGTGCCCATACCACGTCCTAAATGTGGTCTTAGGTATGTCCTACTTTCGAATTCTCAGCTGATGGTATCCGGTCCGCAAATCAATCTTGGAAAACACGGATGCTCCTTGCAACTGATCAAACAAGTCATCGATCCTCGGCAATGGATACTTATTCTTAATCGTCACTTGATTCAACTGCCTATAATCAATGCACAACTTCAATGTCCCATCCTTTTTCCTTACAAACAGGACTGGTGCTCCCCATGGAGACACACTAGGATGAATGAAACCCTTGTCCAACAATTCCTGCATATGGACTTTCAATTCCTTCAATTCTGTCAATGACATTCGATACAGCGCTTTCGAAATTGGCTTGGTTCCTGGTGCCAATTCAATAATGAATTCCACTTCTTGCTCTGGCGGTAAACCCAGTAATTCTTCAAGAAAGATCTCGGGAAAATTGCACACTATGGGTATCTCTTCCAATTTAGGTTTCGCCATTGTTAGATCTACAACATTCACTAAGTATCTTTTACATCCATCGTCCAACAATTCTGTCACTTCGAGCAAAGAAATCCAAGGGATCGAGGTTCCTCCTCGGTTTCCCTGAAATTCAAACCTTGGACGTCCAATTGGATTAAATTGGATCGTCCTATTGCCGCAATCCATAACGACCTTCTGGCTCACTAGCCATCCATCCTAACTATCACATCAAAATCGAACATGGCTAACACTGCCAAGTCGATGCTTTCTTCTCTGTCCCCAATCACAATCTTACAGTTGGGACATCCAAAAGAGACTATGTAACATCCCGAAATTCGACTCGATCTCTGGAATGAATAAAACGAGTTTTATTCGATATTTCCATTCTCGTAAGTCTCGCCCGGAGCTGATCACTCTCGGGATACTGACCAAATGGGAATGGCCAACTGGGATTAGATACGTGGACCAAGGACCGATCGCGAATTAAGCCGATTTAAAAGAATGACGAGGAAATATTTTGGGCCAGTATGGACCGGTCTTCGGAACTCGAGCCGGATGATCGCGTTCTCGGAACTAGCGATAATTCCTCCCGTCCCTTGACAATCGAGCTCGTCGTGACTCGGACAAACCAAGGTCGATACACGTAAATTCTAAACGGCCCCTCGTTAGTGAGAGATTTAGAAATGTGAAATCTGACAATTCGATCGTGAAATTTAATCCGGACATCGGGAGCGATGTTTCGCGAGTCTCGGGATAGTTTTTATGAAGACGACGTCAAATTAAGCTGGCCATATGTATAAAGGGCATGTACAGTCGAAAAATTAGCGTTTCGACCCGGTACCGGAACTTGATGTCATATTTACCCTTATGCCCCTAGGAGTTCCGAATTTTGAAGTCTTTGAGGGGTGTGACACTTGTCAACACCCCCCTTCCCCATGCACCATGATTTGAGCAAATCCCCCACTCAACCTCTCACCCTTCCCCATGAACCCAATGATTTCCCCAAAACTCTTCATCTTCTCTCTCTCTCTCTCTCTCTCTCTCTCTCTCTCTCTCTCTCTCGCCCACTTTTCCCCCCATTCGGTCACTCCACACTCTCCCTCTCATCTCCGGCGACACTCCTCTCTCTCCCTCTCGTCCGCTCAGCCTCACACCGCCGCCCTCAGCCGCCGGAAACCGCCACCAGCCAGCACCGCCGCCTTGAACCTCTCCCTCTCGCCTCACCGCCAGCCGGCCGACCGTTCCTCTCCGTCTCACCCTCGCTTTCTCTCCACTCCGGCTGCATGCAAGGGAGAACAGCACCGGTCAGCCAAGGAGGACCGAGCTGACCGCCGCTGTGCACCGCCGGTCGCCGCCGCCTGGCCACCGTCGCTGCCCTCTTCCCCCTCCCTTTCTCTCCGTCTCTCTCTCCCTCTCGCTGTCCCGACCGGCCGAGACCAGCTCCGCCCGTCGCCGAGGCCAGCACCGCCGCGTCGCCGTCGGGCTCGCCGCTACACCGCCAGCCCGCCGTGCGCCGCTGCTCTCTCCGTCCGCCCTCCCTCTCTCCGGCTGCATGCAGAGGGATTTGGCGCCGGTCGGCCAAGGAAAAGCCGACTGACCGTTCACCTCCCGCCGCCGTGCGCCGCCGTGCACCGCCGTGGGCCGTGACCGCCGCCTTCCCCCTCTCCCGGTTGCATGCAGCAGGGTGGACCGCCGGACCAGCTCGCCGCCGTTCCCTCTCCTCTCCGCCGAGGCTGCATGCACGGTTGAGCCCCCACCGGAGCCGTTCGCCGCTGCACGCCGCCGTCCGCCGCCGCTGTGGTGGCCGTCCACCGTCGTGTTCCCCGCCGTTCCTTCCCATTTCCGTCCGTCCGTCCCTGTTCTGTTCCCCTTCGCCGGAGCAGGCCACCGTCGCCGAGGCCGAGCCACCACCACCGCGTCGTCGCCGGAACGCCGCTGTTCACGCGCCACCGCCGTGCACCGCCGTGGACAGCAGCCGTCCGGGGACCACTCAGTCACTCGTCCGGTCCTCCCTCGCCGCGAACAGCAGCCCCGCCGGTAGTGCACCGCCGCCCGTGGTGGCTGTGAACCGCCGGACCGCCGCTAGCCGCCGCTCTTGGGAATTGTTGCCGCCGGTTCCACCGTTTACCGGTGATCGGCCGCCGTTCCTCGTCGCCCGAGCGTTGGATCGAGGTGGGTGAAAACCTCTAAACCCTAATTAGGACGATAATGCGCTTTAAAACGGGCCTAGGGTGTGTCGGTTAGTCGATTAGCACTATTAGGATTTGCATGATATCGGTGGGTGCCGGGAAACTAGTAATGGATTGACGAAATAGAATTTGGAGGAGAATTAGAAGTGGAAATACCGAGAACTAGCTGCTGTCCATATTGAATTTCAAGGGTCAATTCCATGATAGTTTGAGAATCGGATTGATTTGAATTGCCGGAATTGCCGGGATGATTGACTCGTATGTTGGTTTGGCAATTATGATCATTTGGGCCTAATATGTCGCATGTTCGTGTGATCGACATGTGTGGAATGTGATTGGTGAATTATCAATGTACGTCATAGGTGCCGTATTCACATGTGGTGCCCCGAATTAATTGATTGGGCAGACTGAGCATATGACGTGGATCATTGATCATGACATGTTGGCATTGAATTGCGTGGACATTCTGCCTTGGAACATTGCACCAACATTCGCGTGCGGAATTGCATGGCTACGCATTATGCATGCCGAGTATGAGGCTTGTGGAAAATTGTGCGAGGATGCGTGTATGCCATGAGTATGTGATCACCTAATTATGCCCTGATGCGTTTACGCGGGGTTAAGATAAAACCGGTTGTGTGAATGTGTGATCACCTTCGCCCTGATGCGGAATACGCGGGGTGTGCCGTCCTCATGCACTTTGGAGCAGGACGATGCCCGGTACGCCCGGAAGACAACCATCCTGATGCGTTTACGCGGGCTCTGGTTTGTAGAGGAGATCGGTGTTGCGCCTGATGCGTAAGGACGCGGGCTAGAGACACTGGGCCTGGGGCGTCTTTACGCTGGCCACGGAGTGTTGTGATTGGTCTTTGGACCGGATCTTCGGATCGGACCTTCGGGTCGGGCCTTCGGGTCGAGATAATGAAATAAACGGATAACGTGTGATGCATAGTGTCTGATTATATATTGGAATCCGCCGGACATGGTATGGGACGTGTCTAGGTAGATTTCACTCTATAATCGGAACACGAATGGAAGTTATGCCGGGATGCCATAGAAATTGGATTGTGGGCATGGCATGTTAGTAGCATTTGCATGCATATGAATGCATGAGTTAGCGTGCTGAATTGTGTGACTCGGTGATCCATACTTGGAATTGTCACGAAAGGTTTTGAGCATACGTGTGACGTACGCCTGGTCGAGGATGCCGCTTGTGATTTGTAATATTATGGATTATCTAACCTGCAGGGTCATTGATATGTCGATTTGGGCCGACGGGCCTAAGTCATTGTTATATACGCATGCTGTTTGTTTTCCCGTCAGGAGATGCATGTTAGCCTAATTTAGGTTTAGGAGTTTTCACTCACTGAGAAGTGTCTCACGGTTTTCATAACCCAACCTTTCAGACCAGCGCCCATGAACCGACCGCCCATTCCAATTCGCTTCGGGATCCCTATAGAATATGAGCATACGGTGGTTGAATTCCCGGTGGCGAACAATGAAGTTTACATAAGGCATTACACCATGATTACCGTAGATGTAGGTACGACACATCCCGAAGTCCATGAGTATGTAGCCTGGTGTTTTCGAGACCGTTGGGGAGACGAGTTCGGACCCCTCCGCACGATGGACGTTCCATTCACCATAGAAGGTCAGCTTGATCCACAATGCCCGAGCGGTGAGGTCGTGGATTCCGAGACGAGT
Organism: Syzygium aqueum; assembly: GCA_031216185.1. NCBI lineage: Eukaryota > Viridiplantae > Streptophyta > Magnoliopsida > Myrtales > Myrtaceae > Syzygium > Syzygium aqueum. The sequence continues at coordinate 20,079,646 of CM062233.1, forward strand.
GTGGATGAGACTATAGGTCCTTTTGCCTGGTACGAGCCTGCCGAGGATGAGGAGCTGGGTGGTATAGATCATGAGTTCCCGATGGAGGATCCAGCAGTAGAGGACCCGGTAGTGGAGCCTATGGAGGTTGACGAAGCCGAACCAATGGACACTGAGGAATCCGAGGAGGGGGCCCCTAGCGAGGATTCAGAGATACCAGACAGCCCGTCCGAGTCCGATGGTTCAGATCCAGATTGGGAACCCTAGGCTAGGTTTAGTCGGTTTGCAAGGGTAGACACTTTTTGGATTTTGGACCCTTTTTGTTTAGCCGATTGGTCCCCCTTGTTACTAACCTCTTGACCCACCAGCAGTACTCTTTTATCGTGCTTGTCTCAGTTGTTGTTGTTGTTGTTGTTCTTTTTCTTTTGAATTACTGTAAGGATGTTCAGGCAAATTTTGGGATTATGGATGTGTACTTTACCTCAGTATTCTCCGTGTTGCTTCCCGTGTTCTCATATTTATTGTCTGGGTGATTCTCTCAAATTTTGCTTCCGCATGTGTATTATGAATTGTTTGGGATTTGGGTCGACGACGGCATGTCCTGGGACGTCGTACTATATCGACCATCGTAGCTGGAGCGGGGTGTCGCGTGCCGTGGAGGTCGGGGCGTGACAACCCCCTCGTTGAATTGGTATCAGAGCAAGGTCAGCTCGATCCAACTAGGTCGAGTCTTGGAGTGATAAGGAGCGCTGAGACCATGGGTAGCCACTTAGGATGACTTCGCGTGCTGCGTGCATCTCCTGACAATGCGTGATGATTTGGCATATATTGTTACTATGACCCATAATGTGCAGGTGCGGCAGGACCTGAGGTGAGTATGTGAACCCTTGGGTGATGTATTGATTAGTTCCTGTTAAGCCGCATGCTGGTTGTCTGGTTGTTGTCTTGAGACCTGCCTAGGACTTAGACTGGATAGATTGGTTTAAGTCTCTAATTCCTTAATGGAATTATAGCAGGTAGTTGAGCGGTCAAGTCGTCAGGATGAGTAAGAGAAGAGGAAAGGAGTCGCAAGGACAGTCTAGTGAGGGTGCCCGCGAGGCTAGGGACCCTAGGTTCGATGAGGTCATGGAGACCCTTCGTGAGATAGGACATATCTTCGGACTGCAGGCGCAAGAAAGAGCCGCAGCCCATGCCCAGGCTGCCGAGGCTACAGCGATCGCTGGGAATGGAGGAAATCATGCCCAGCAGGGGCAAGACCACCCAGCTGGGGCTAGACAGATGCCCCGGTTAGTAGAGCAATTCTTGAGGATGAAACCGCCAAAGTTTAATGGTCGTGGTGACCCTGAGGCTGCACCAAGATGGGTGGAAGAGCTGGAGAAGACCTTCAAAGTGTTGGGATGCAATGATGAGGAAAAGGTAACGTTGGCAGTGTACCAACTCCAGGATGGTGCTAATGACTGGTGGAGTGCCTCAGAAGGAGGAGTGTTCCCAGTGGGAACGGCCCCAACTTGGACTGTTTTTGTGGAGAACTTCTATGGGAAATACTTCTCTGAGAATGCCCAGGAGAAGAAGCTGACGGAGTTTATGAGGTTGCGTCAAGGTCAGATGACTGTGGACCAGTATGAGGCTGAATTTGCAAGGCTGGCAAGGTTCGCACCGACTATGGTTGCGGATCCAAGGGACAAGGCTCGAAGGTTCCGTGATGGACTGAAGCCGGATCTTCGGAGCCAGATTCTGTCGCATGACATCAAGGAGTATGGAGAGATGTTCAGGAGAGCTCAGATAATTGAGCGGGATCAGCAAGAAAGGATGGCCGCATCTGGATCGCGGTTTGTGCGAGGAAAGGATAACCGCCGCCTGGGAAAGAAGCCTATGACAGGCAATCGGCGATTTGTCCCCCCTATCAGAAGGAATATCGGGAAGCCAGCTGCCCCGCCTGGGAGATTTGGACCATGCTTCAAGTGTGGGAGCACGGAGCATCAGATCCGCAGCTGTCCACAGGCACATCCCCAGGATCAGCAGCGGGCACCTCAGCAGTATCAGCCCCGACAGCAGTACCAGCCCCGACCGGGAAATCAAGCCGGGAATCCCCCACCGGCAAATCAAGGACGACCGCCCGCTCAAGGAAGGGTTTATGCTGTGGCGCGTGGAGAAGCGGAGAATGCGCCGGGCGTGGTCACAGGTACGATCTCCTTATGTGGCCATACCGCTTATGCACTATTTGATTCAGGGGCAACCCATTCATTCATTTCGGAGCAATTTGTTAAGTTGATTGGCTTAGTACCGGTGACGTTAGAGATTTCACTTTGTGTGACAACGCCGATGAATGATAGGGTGTTAGTTTCCTTTGGATGCCCTGGTTGTGAGATAAACATTGGGGGTAAGGATGAGAGTATCGACTTGGTAGTGTTGGCCATGTTCGATTTCGATGTGATCATAGGAATGGACTGGTTAGTCCGACAGAAGGCTGTAGTGGATTGTAGTAATAGGACAATCCGATTTAATCCTGATGGACGTCCTAGCTTCGAATTCCAGGGGAACCGAGGAGGAACCTCGACCCCATGGATATCTTCGTTAGAAGCGAGTAAATTGCTGGATGATGGGTGTGAAGGTTATCTGGTGGATATTGTGGACCCGACCATAGTGGAACCTAAGTTGGATGATATACCAGTGGTGTGCAACTTCCCCGAAGTCTTTCCGCAGGAATTGCCGGGTTTACCGCCCGACCGGGAAGTGGAGTTCGTGATTGAGTTAACACCCGGGACTGAACCGATATCGAAGGCCCCGTATAGAATGTCCCTGTCCGAACTAAAGGAGTTGAAGGTTCAAATGCAGGAATTATTGGACAAGGGTTTTATCCGCCCTAGTGCGTCTCCATGGGGAGCGCCAGTCCTGTTTGTGAAGAAGAAAGATGGGACGTTAAGGTTATGTATAGACTATCGGCAGCTGAACCAGGTGACTATAAAGAACAAGTACCCTCTCCCAAGGATCGACGACTTGTTCGACCAATTGCAAGGAGCCTCGGTGTTCTCCAAAATAGATCTGAGGACAGGTTACCATCAGTTGAGAATTAGGAAGGAGGACATTCCCAAGACTGCCTTTAGGACGAGGTATGGGCATTATGAGTTTACAGTAATGCCCTTTGGATTAACGAATGCCCCAGCTGCTTTCATGGATTTGATGAACAGAGTGTTTAGAGAGTTTCTGGATCAGTTTGTCATAGTGTTCATCGATGATATCTTAGTTTATTCGAAAAGTCCCGAAGAACATGAGGAACACTTGACGAAGGTACTACGTACCCTAAGAGAAAACGCACTCTACGCCAAGTTCAGTAAGTGCGAGTTTTGGCTCAATCAAGTAGGATTTCTTGGACATATTATATCTGGAGATGGAATTTCTGTAGATCCAACTAAGGTGGAAGCAGTAACAAAGTGGCCCAGGCCAACGTCGGTGACAGAAATAAGGAGTTTTCTGGGTTTGGCTGGCTATTACAGACGCTTCGTGGAAGGATTTTCTTCAATAGCCATGCCTTTGACGAAATTGCTGAAGAAGGAGGCAAAGTACATTTGGGATGATAAGTGTGAAAGAAGTTTTCAGGAGTTGAAGCACAAGTTGACGACCGCTCCAGTTTTGACCATTCCGTCCGGACTAGGAGGGTTTGAGATATATAGTGATGCTTCGTTAAGAGGACTGGGATGTGTGCTCATGCAGCATGGAAAAGTGGTAGCGTATGCATCACGTCAGTTGAGACCTCATGAGATGAATTACCCGACGCATGATTTGGAACTAGCAGCGATAGTTTTCGCGCTTAAGATTTGGAGGCACTACTTGTGCGGGGAGAAGTTCCAGATTTTCACGGACCACCAAAGCCTCAAATATCTGTTCTCGCAGAAGGAGTTGAATATGAGGCAGCGTCGTTGGATGGAATTGTTGAAGGACTATGACTGCGACATTCTGTATCATCCGGGTAAGGCGAACCGGGTGGCAGATGCTTTAAGCCGCAAGTCGAGTATGGCCCATTTATTAGTTAAGGAGTGGACGTTATTAGAAAAGTTGAGAGATTCAGAGTTTAAGTTCGAAGTGAGCCGAGTGTCCAGTTTGTTCGCGACATTAAGGATCGAACCAGAGGTTCAGGTTAAGATCAAGGAACTGCAACCTTCGGACCCCGAGATTCAGAAGATTATAGAAATGGATGCGGCAAAGAGGAAGCCCGACTTCCAAGTATCCGCGGATGGAATTTTAAAGTATCGTGGCCGACTTTGCGTGCCGGATGATGAAGGACTTAAGGAGGAGATTTTGAGCGAAGCTCATCGGAGTCAGTATAGTATCCACCCGGGTAGTACAAAGATGTACCAGAATCTACGTCAACATTATTGGTGGAATGGCCTGAAGAAGGATGTGGCTAAGCACGTGGCCAAGTGTCTGACGTGCCAACAAGTGAAGGCACAACACTGTAAGCCAGGTGGATTGTTACGACCTTTAGAAATTCCCGAGTGGAAGTGGGAGCATATTACAATGGACTTCGTGACGGGTTTACCACGAAGCCAAAGAGGACATGACTCGATTTGGGTCATAGTGGATCGTTTGACGAAGTCTGCACATTTCCTAGCGGTACGAAAGGACTTGGAATTAGAAAAGTATGCGGAATTGTATGTGCGACAAATAGTGCGTCTTCATGGAGTGCCAGTGACGATCACCTCGGATCGTGATCCAAGGTTTACGGCCAACTTTTGGAAGAGTCTACAAACGGCCTTAGGAACAAGATTGCAGTACAGTACAGCCTACCACCCGCAGACAGACGGGCAATCTGAAAGGACAATTCAGACCCTGGAGGATATGTTGAGAGCGTGTGTTTTGGATTTCCAAGGCAAGTGGGAAGAGCAATTGCATTTGGTAGAGTTTGCCTATAACAACAGCTACCAACAGAGCATCCAGATGGCGCCTTTCGAAGCCTTATATGGTAGGGCCTGTAGGACGCCACTGTGCTGGGATGAAGTGGGTGAGCGAAGTATCGCGGGACCGGAGCTAGTTCAGCAAACGATGGAAGTAGTAGAAGTTATCCGGGATAGGCTAAGGACTGCCCAAAGTCGCCAGAAGAGTTACGCCGACAGAAGGCGACGACCCTTGGAGTTTCAAGTAGGAGATCATGTGTTTCTCAAGGTGTCGCCAATGAAAGGACTTTCCCGATTCGGCAAGAAAGGAAAGCTTAGCCCAAGGTATGTCGGGCCATTTGAGATCCTAGAGAAGATTGGAGATATGGCTTACCGACTAGCCTTGCCTCCCAACCTATCCCAGGTGCACAATGTTTTTCACGTATCGATGCTAAGGAAGTATGAACCGGACCCGACTCATGTCTTAAGATACGAGGAAGTGGACGTGGACGACAGAGTGACATACGTGGAAAAGCCGGTCAGAATCGAGGATAGAAAGGACCGAGTGCTAAGGAATAAGACGATTCCGATGGTCAAGGTAGTTTGGGAGCATCATGGAACAGAAGGCGCTACTTGGGAAAGTGAAGAGGCCATGCGACGTCAATACCCCCAGTTGTTCGAGTAGGTTAATGTGGGTTTTAAATTTCGAGGACGAAATTTTTGTAAGGGGGGAAGAATTGTAACATCCCGAAATTCGACTCGATCTCTGGAATGAATAAAACGAGTTTTATTCGATATTTCCATTCTCGTAAGTCTCGCCCGGAGCTGATCACTCTCGGGATACTGACCAAATGGGAATGGCCAACTGGGATTAGATACGTGGACCAAGGACCGATCGCGAATTAAGCCGATTTAAAAGAATGACGAGGAAATATTTTGGGCCAGTATGGACCGGTCTTCGGAACTCGAGCCGGATGATCGCGTTCTCGGAACTAGCGATAATTCCTCCCGTCCCTTGACAATCGAGCTCGTCGTGACTCGGACAAACCAAGGTCGATACGCGTAAATTCTAAACGGCCCCTCGTTAGTGAGAGATTTAGAAATGTGAAATCTGACAATTCGATCGTGAAATTTAATCCGGACATCGGGAGCGATGTTTCGCGAGTCTCGGGATAGTTTTTATGAAGACGACGTCAAATTAAGCTGGCCATATGTATAAAGGGCATGTACAGTCGAAAAATTAGCGTTTCGACCCGGTACCGGAACTTGATGTCATATTTACCCTTATGCCCCTAGGAGTTCCGAATTTTGAAGTCTTTGAGGGGTGTGACACTTGTCAACACCCCCCTTCCCCATGCACCATGATTTGAGCAAATCCCCCACTCAACCTCTCACCCTTCCCCATGAACCCAATGATTTCCCCAAAACTCTTCATCTTCTCTCTCTCTCTCTCTCTCTCTCTCTCTCTCTCGCCCACTTTTCCCCCCATTCGGTCACTCCACACTCTCCCTCTCATCTCCGGCGACACTCCTCTCTCTCCCTCTCGTCCGCTCAGCCTCACACCGCCGCCCTCAGCCGCCGGAAACCGCCACCAGCCAGCACCGCCGCCTTGAACCTCTCCCTCTCGCCTCACCGCCAGCCGGCCGACCGTTCCTCTCCGTCTCACCCTCGCTTTCTCTCCACTCCGGCTGCATGCAAGGGAGAACAGCACCGGTCAGCCAAGGAGGACCGAGCTGACCGCCGCTGTGCACCGCCGGTCGCCGCCGCCTGGCCACCGTCGCTGCCCTCTTCCCCCTCCCTTTCTCTCCGTCTCTCTCTCCCTCTCGCTGTCCCGACCGGCCGAGACCAGCTCCGCCCGTCGCCGAGGCCAGCACCGCCGCGTCGCCGTCGGGCTCGCCGCTGCACCGCCAGCCCGCCGTGCGCCGCTGCTCTCTCCGTCCGCCCTCCCTCTCTCCGGCTGCATGCAGAGGGATTTGGCGCCGGTCGGCCAAGGAAAAGCCGACTGACCGTTCACCTCCCGCCGCCGTGCGCCGCCGTGCACCGCCGTGGGCCGTGACCGCCGTCTTCCCCCTCTCTCGGTTGCATGCAGCAGGGTGGACCGCCGGACCAGCTCGCCGCCGTTCCCTCTCCTCTCCGCCGCGGCTGCATGCACGGTTGAGCCCCCACCGGAGCCGTTCGCCGCTGCACGCCGCCGTCCGCCGCCGCTGTGGTGGCCGTCCACCGTCGTGTTCCCCGCCGTTCCTTCCCATTTCCGTCCGTCCGTCCCTGTTCTGTTCCCCTTCGCCGGAGCAGGCCACCGTCGCCGAGGCCGAGCCACCACCACCGCGTCGTCGCCGGAACGCCGCTGTTCACGCGCCACCGCCGTGCACCGCCGTGGACAGCAGCCGTCCGGGGACCACTCAGTCACTCGTCCGGTCCTCCCTCGCCGCGAACAGCAGCCCCGCCGGTAGTGCACCGCCGCCCGTGGTGGCTGTGAACCGCCGGACCGCCGCTAGCCGCCGCTCTTGGGAATTGTTGCCGCCGGTTCCACCGTTTACCGGTGATCGGCCGCCGTTCCTCGTCGCCCGAGCGTTGGATCGAGGTGGGTGAAAACCTCTAAACCCTAATTAGGACGATAATGCGCTTTAAAACGGGCCTAGGGTGTGTCGGTTAGTCGATTAGCACTATTAGGATTTGCATGATATCGGTGGGTGCCGGGAAACTAGTAATGGATTGACGAAATAGAATTTGGAGGAGAATTAGAAGTGGAAATACCGAGAACTAGCTGCTGTCCATATTGAATTTCAAGGGTCAATTCCATGATAGTTTGAGAATCGGATTGATTTGAATTGCCGGAATTGCCGGGATGATTGACTCGTATGTTGGTTTGGCAATTATGATCATTTGGGCCTAATATGTCGCATGTTCGTGTGATCGACATGTGTGGAATGTGATTGGTGAATTATCAATGTACGTCATAGGTGCCGTATTCACATGTGGTGCCCCGAATTAATTG